>VDFB02058242.1:478562511-478743346 GCA_007258455.2 Sequoia sempervirens
TGTATTCTTTTATAATTTTCATTATTCTTATTTATTTTACACTTACATTTACAAATACACATACATATGCATTTACTTTTTTCATTTATTTCTCATGTAGTTTAATAGTTTGATCGATTTCATATTATATGTGTTGAAGACTTTAGAATTTCAATTACATTAATTTATGGATATGTTGTATCTATAACACTACAAAACTATATGCTCTTTGCATTTACACTTGTATTTAGAAATACACATTTATATACATAGATATAGATTTCTTTAATGATATGTTGCATTTATTGTTCTAGGAGAGCATCCAGTAATTGCATTTACATTTACATTTAAAAATACATACATACATACATACACACATACATACATATATATATGTGTGTGTGTGTATGTGTATCATTTATATTTAGTGTTCAGAAACAACCCATTAGGTCTACACATGGATAAAAATTCATAAAATCAAATCTCTCATACATGTTTTGTTGAAACCTAGGATTGAACCTCTCATTTCACATTCTTTTCTTCACAAAACTATTGAGGACAACAACTATACCTTCTTTATTTCTCATCCTATGCCCTATTCATGCATCCTACAATTACAATAGTATCTGTGGGGCCTCTTACACAAGCTACAGTAATCACAAAAAGTGTAAAAGCCCCTTTATATCATGTTTGGACTACAAAACCCTCAAAAGCAGGGTAACTCAAATTATGATTTTTTGGAGAGTTGTATGGAAAAAATCATTAGCACCAACTCATTCTTAGAGTCTTTTGAAAGAGAAGTGAATTAGGTGGAAGTTAAGTACAAAACTTATATTGTCAAGGTGAATGAGGTGATCAATTTTGATTGGCCAACTGATGAAGAGTACTAGAAATGGGTAAATGTATATTTAACTGAGGAAGAGTGAAAAGGAGTAGGCTACTAATGGTTGAAAAATTAGCTATTGTAGTTACAATAGATTCTAGTTTTGTTTTTTGGTGATAGTCTAGGCACAAAATTCTTGAAGTTTTTTTGTGTTGCATCAATCATTCTCAGCGGGCACAATGAACAAGAAGATTCTCTAGGGAGATTATTGTTGTAACAAATTTTTGGAATATCACAAGGTGGTCCAATTGGCTGGTGACACATGTGCTTTTTGGCCCAATGCTTGTTTACTCCTTCCTTTTCTATAAGAAGGATTTCAAGGCCAGAAGTACAGGTTAGCAAGTTAGATATTTTTGGTTGAGTCTAGATGAAGTTGCAGAGCAAATTGTAAAGTCTGTTGGTTTTAAGGAAAATGCAATTTAGGTTTTGAGTCATTCTGTAGTAGGTTTTGAATTCATGGGGATTTGATGTTTTATGACTGTACTGGCATTTGAATTTATATGATTAATTTGAACTCATGTTTCTCCATTGTACAAGCATATCTAAATTTTGAATAAAATGATCAAGGGTTGTTTCATTCATCTCACTGTTGTGGTGTGTATGATTCTTGTTTTAGGTTTAATTCAAGGAATTAATTAAAATGCTTGAATGGGATTGTAAGAGTGGATATATTGCGTATAAGGATTTGATAGAAGTAGTATTGGGTTAGAATACATATTGGTGGATTGGCAAAGCAATGTTATTGGGGGATCTTATATGTTATGTTCAAATGCAATGTAAAGCCGCTAGAGGCTTATAAATTTGACTCCTCCAATGGATAAAATGGCACTAGATGCAGGGGTTGCTTTATTAGGTATGGTTTTAGTATTTGTTTCCTTTACCTAGAGCTTGCTACAAATTATAAATCAATGACTATCTTCTACTATGAAATGTTGTTTTAGTTATCTCATTCTCCAAATAGTTGATATTATTGATAAACAACCAATTCTATTCGGTATTATCCTATTATGTTGAGCTATTAAATGAGATTATTTGTTGTTGTTAATGTTGTTTATGATGATGGTGCAGAGGTTGTAAACGCATTAAGGGATCACCCTCCCGGGTCTTGCAGAGCCCAAAGTGTGGGAGGTATTTTCTGCATCCTCGTCGGTTGATGGGGTCTAAGGTTTCCTTTATTGAATTAGCGTTCGCGTGCAGGTCAGAAGATCAACTTGCTTACCATAAAAACAACCAACACCTTGCATATGTTTGTGGTGGAGGTATTAAAGAAGAATTGTATTCCTCTATTTCCATTCATTAGATCTACCTTAGCTTAACATATACTTGGGCTAGAAGTCTACAATTTATGAGACTCATCTGCGATAAGGAAGCTATGTGTGATGAAATCCTAGACCTCAGCAAGATGTGGAGTAGATTATGGGAGTTTTGCCAAGACCTGAGGCTGGTGCATAAAAATGTGAAGACTAAGCTATTTTATTTTTTCTGTCTTATCTTATACCATTTTACGAGAATGGGGGTGCCAATGTACGAGATCTTTGGAAACTAGGAATGAAAATTGAAGGTTAAAGAGAATGGGGGTGCCAACCTTATAGTACTCATTGCCCCTTGGTCGTCGATTTTCCCTAAGTGCCCTCAACCTTGTCCTCGGCACTGGTATTGACCTTGTTTTCACTCCTCCAAACTCTTCCTTGGTGTGATATTGACCTTGTTTTCCTCCCTCAAGCTCTTAAGTGATGCTAGTATTAGCCTTGTTTTAACTCCAAACTCTTCCTCGACAATGAGTATTGACCTTGTTTCCTCCTCCAATTCCTTCCCTCAGTGATTGATGTTGACCTTGTTTCCACTCCTCCAAACTCTTCGTCACGATGCTAGTATTGACGCCCGTTTTAACTCAAACTCTTCCTCGACAACTGGCATTGACCTTCGTTTCACTACTCCGCTCTTCCTACGTCTTTGACGTGGCCTTGTTTTCACTACTCAAACTCTTCCTTGGTGTTGGCATTGACCTTGTTTTCACTACTCCAAACTCTTCCTTGGCTCTGGTATTGACCTTTCACTTCTCCAATTTGACGAGCTACAACCTGGTTTCATTAGGTTTTATAGTATGTTAATTAAGTTTAAAATTTTGGTGCCATTTAGCTAGGTTTTAATATTCTACAATATAGTTAAGTATATATTAGCTATATTTTACATAATAAATAATATAATTATTCAACTTATTATAATTATATATTATATTCTTTAACAAAATTATTAAATACGTATAAAATTATTATAATTAATAATTAATAGTAAGTATATTTTTATATAATACAAAATATAATTAATATAATATATATTTAATATAATAGGAATATATATTAATATGAGAGAGAGAAACTAAATTTTGATTGGTTGTTTCATGTCAACAATCCAAGGATGGTATGTGTCATTGGGAAGTTATGCTCAAGGTAGCATGCCATTTGATTAGAGATATGATAATTTTCCTTTAAGACCTCTTCAATGTACCCATTGCACACTTAAGGAGACAAAGATAAATATAGGGAAGAAAATATAGAGAGAGGGAGATAATGACAAACATACAAATAGAAAGGGAGACAAAGAGATAGAGAAGGGTAGAGAGATAAAGAGATAAGGATGAATAGATAGAGATATAGGGAGGGTGATTGATATATCTCTCCCTGTCGCTCTCTATATCTCTATATCTCCCACTATCTATGTCACTCACACCTCTTCCCCCTCTATCTATTGAGCTATCTCTCCCTCTCCCCTCTTTCTCTCTCATTCACTCCATCTCTCCCTCCATCTCTCCTACTCTATATCTCGATCTCTATTTCTCTTTTTATCTCCCTCTCACTCCTCTGTCTATCTCTTTCTATCTATATCCCTTTCTCTCCCTCCCCCTCTCTATCTCCACCTCTCTATCTCTCACCATCTCTCCCTCCCTATCCCCCCTATCCATCGACTCGCTATCTCCACTTGTCTTCCTTTCTCTTCCCATATATCTCCATCTCTCTTTCTCTTCCCATATATCTCTATCTCTCTCTCTTTCTCTTCCCATATATTAACTAAGAAGTCATGCAAGCATACAATAGTACATGTTGGTAAAAATATAATAGTGTTTTATTAAACTATAAGTAACACTTACCTTTCTAATGTCAAGCCTTCTTATAAAATAGTGTTTTATTAAACTATAAGTAGATTATTGTCACCACTCTTCATTCAACATGAAATGCCAAATGTAGCAATTGTTTTGTTGCTTTTGTCAAGTTTCATTATCCAAGATATTTATTGGGTTGAATAAAGTTGTGTTATGACCCGTCATCTCTTTAAAATAATTAGACAATATTAGTGAGATCAGGAAGGGGAGAAAACTAAATTCCTTCAAAATAGGGGTAGTTGTGGGTTTGTTTGTTTTCTTTGTATACTATATACTTAGTTCCTCTAGGATAAATAAGTAACTTTAGATCATTTTCTTAGTTGTGTATCCTAACTAATATAGAGTAAGTTTTTTCATTTTAATTGACTACTACATAATAGTTTATGTGTTGAAAGAATTGTTTCCATTCTTTGTAGTTTTTACATTGGAATACAAATCATATTTAATTTCATGCCAATATACTTCTTTCATAAAGATATTTTTTGAAATAAGTGCTTCATAACCCATCTAATCAAATCATAATTAACCTATTAAAAAGGCAATAGGAATTTTCTAAAGAAAAGAACACTTGACCCAATCATAAGTGTGTGGCCTTTGAAGAAAGGAGTGATCCACTTTAGCAATAAAAACTACTTGATTTAGACTTGGGTATGTGCAGGATCATGATGGGCCAAAAAGTGGCAACATGAAAAAAGTAGCGTTTTGAACTTGCCAAAAAATGTGAAAATCCCAAGTCCTTTTTTTTTGGGTTCTTCATCGATACGATGCTCCATTGCCCAAAAATTCTACATCGAATATCTGGTTGTTTTGGATGTATCCAATTTGTGTCTAATATAATTTGCCATCGTCGTCAAATCAAATCAAATCATTAAATCAGAAGAGTCGATCATCAAAATTTCTTTAAGAAAAATCAAACATCGCGTAGACGGTCCAGGAAATCAAATCAGGATCCATCAAAATCAGGATTCAAAATTCGAAAAATCAGAAATCATCGTGCGTCATTCAATATCAGATTTTGCATCGCGTCAAATAAAATAGGTCCGGAAAAGTCGAGAGAGGATTCAGGTCCAGATCGGAAAAAACCAAAATCAATCAAATCACTTTTTGACTCAAAATCAGGATCGTCAAATCCATAAAGTCATCGGGATCCGGGATAGGAAAATCGAAATGTCGAAAAATCGACCGAAAAGTCCGGAAATCGGGGTCCGTCAAATCAGATTCAGGATTCGCGGATAAAGTCCGGGATTCAGGGTCGGTCGAAAAATTAAAATGGATCGAAGTCGTGGAAATGAAATCAGAAATAAAGAATAAAATCCGGTCGCATCAGAATCCGTCGAAAAATCCATCATCATCATCATCAGGTAAAAAGAGAGAGGAGGAGTGGAGGAAAAAAATGGGAAATCGGAAAAGATAGAACAAAAGAAAAGTAAATCGAAAGGAAATCAAAAATCAAAAAAGTCCATAATCAAAAGAGAAAGGATTCAGATTCTTCAGTCGGAAGGATTCAAGGTTAGAGAGGAGGATTCGGAAATCGAAAGAATCTTAAAAAAAAAAAGTAAATGATAAGAAAGAAAGAAAAAAAGGAAAGGTTTTTCGGGGAGAGATCCGAGAGAGATGGAGGGAGGGGGTGGATCGGAATATTCAGTGGAGATTCACAGGGATGGAAGTGAAGGGAGGTGGAGGGATAAGTAAATCACGAACAAGGATTTAAGGAAGGAAGAGGGTGGAATGGAAGAGCTGGAAGTCAGATAGGTGGGTTCAGGCATCAAAGGAGAGAGGGAGGGAGTGGAGAGATAGAGAAAGAGGGTTAAGGATGGGGAGCCCCAACCTTGTGTCTCTGGTCATCCATGGTGTTTGGGAAAGCCTAAGGATGAAGTTTTACCTTCATCTTCATGTAAAACCCTAGTGTTCATCTTACACCTTGGATGGGATATATTTGGCTATTACTTTTTGGGAAGGCTTTAAAACGGCTTAAGCCCCATCGCTTCGTATGTCTAGGCTAGGCCCCATTTTGTTTTATTGTTTTATTTCCTTTGCCTGAATTTATTTTTCCTAAGTCTTTTGTTGGTCTCGTGTTCCCTTGTTAAAACAACTTATGTCATTGTTTGTTGTTGACCTAGTGATTTCCCCTTATTCCTTTAGGGGAGAGGGCCTAGTAGTCATGCAGGCTAACTTTCTCAGAATGTAGCAATTGACTAGAATATCGTAGAACTTCATTTTTTTTAAATGTAGACTGGTCTCTTATTTATCTATAACTAAGGTTTGGAGTCACGACTCATCATGCAACTCACCACATCAATAGATCTTTTGAGAAGTATCTAAAATTTGACATTTTAAAGGTTCAACCAAAACTTAATCATGGAACCCCCAATAGTTGAACCAAAAAAATATCATTTGTTGCTTGTAGAATATGCTATTTTTATTAAAATTAAAATTAATATACAACCTAAGTGGACCAAATACTTATTGATAACCATAAATCTCTGATATCTCTACCTTTTATATTCAACACATATGGACTAATAGTTGAACACAAAAAATCTATTTGTTGTTGTAAAAACAACACATAATTATTTAAAATATAGCTTATATTGAACAAAAATAGACCAATAGTTGAACAATAAAACTTTTTGAAAATCCTTCACATTTAATGGGAAAATACATGTTATTTATTATGCTCACCTTTTATATTTGTGATAGGACAAAATATTAATATAAAATTATCCAATGCTTGTACATTGCTACCCCAATTGTTGTACACATAAGAACAATATTTTTTCACTATGATAACAATACTTGTTTAAATGAGTGTCTTATTTTATTAAATGAGCATTTTATTTTTTAAATGATATAATTATAGTGGAGAGTTGTGATATTTTATTTGAAACAAAAAATAACTTATCTCACTTCTTCATGAATGTATTAATGTTTTTTTTCATATAACATTTAGAGGTTCTCATGTGTTCTAGTATGGGTCCATTTTTTATCAACATTTGGTTTTTTCTTTATTTACATTTGGACTATTTATTTACAATATATATTATAAATATGTGGTAAGACTAGGTATTATCATCATGATTGAGTGCGCCCTCTCCCTTAATAAATGTTTTTTATTTTGTAGAGGGACAAGTTCGCATGGCCATAGATCAATCATCGTGTGATCTTAGCCATTCCCCGCCATCCCGCGATGACCCCACCAGTTGATCGCGATATCATGGGCGAGCACCACGTGTACTGGGCCCTCTCCCCTAATAAATATTTTTATTTTACAGAGGGACAAGTTTGCATGGCCGTAGATCAATCGTCTTGTGATCTCAGCCATTCCCCGCCATCCCACGATGACCCCACTAGTTGATCACGATATCATAGGTGAGTGCCATGTGTCTCATCCGGTGAAGCCAAAGGAATGATAAATACTTTGATGCATCTTTAATACATTATGTCGCAGGTTACTAAAGCAGTTATAAGATGCACATGTTTTAAATCAATGAAGATGTTATAATCTCGATAGAAAGGTGCTCGATGATTAATAACAAGGTTGGCAACCGTGTTGAACGAACAGGATTTCCAATGGTTGAGATCCATGGTTTCCCACCATCACGTGATCAAAAGTTGCGAGTTCTTTATTGATTTCGATATCACGGGTGGGCACCACGTGTCTCATTTAGTGAAGCTGAAGGAATGATAAATACTTTGATGTGTCTTTAATACATTATGCCGTGGGTTATATTTATTAATGTCTTAATATTAGTTTATAAATTGAACATTAATTATAAATATTTTAAAATAAATTAAGTATTTTAATCTAAAATTTTTATATTTGACATTAGAAATAAAATTAAACTAAATTCTAATTTTTAAAATCCATAAAATATTTATTATCTATTTAGTTTTACTAATTATCTAATACAATACAATACAATACAATTAAATATTCATTTTATATTAATTAAACAATTATTAATTAGAATTTTAGAATAAATTAAGAAATAAGATCTATATAAAATCAACTTTTCTATTCTTTTTCTTTGTGTCCAAATCATTTCATTTTCTAAAATTATACTAAATTCTAGATATCATAATTAAACACAAAACTTTATTCTATTCTAATCCTAACCCTAGTTAAACCCTAACCCTAATTGAACACTAGATCTAATTGTAATTGACCACTAAACATAATTGAATTCTACCCTTAACCCTAACCCTAACTCTAACTAAACCCTAAACCTAACTCTAGTCAAACCCTAACCCAAACCTACTTTATTCATAATCCCAACCCTAACCCAAACCCTAATTGAACTTTAAAACTAACCTTAATTAAGTATTAACCCAAATTGAACATTTATTGAACACTAGTCCTAATTGTACCATAATCCTAACTTTGAACTACAGTTGAAATCTAATCCTAGCCCTAACACAAATTATTATCCTAATTGAACCTTAACCCCAACCCTAACCTTAACCTTGACCCTATTTGAACTCTTATTGAATTCACAACCTTAATTAAACCCCAACCTCATCCTCAATCCTAACCCAAATTGAACATTAATTGAACCCTAAACCTAACCCTAAGTGAACACTAATCCTAATTGAACTCTAACTTTTTAGTTGAAAATATTAAAGTGACTTAGATTTTCCCATTCATCGTCATTATCATTCAATTCCTAATAGAACTCCAAAAATTTATACTTTAATAATGTTTATACACACCTAACATTAAGGGTTTGAGTTTGCAAGGTTGGGGTTTAGGGTTAAGGGGAGAGAGATAGAGGGAGTGAGTGAGTGACCCATTTACATATTATTCTTTTATTCTTCGCCAGTTAAATATTTAGTTACCCATTTACCGTTAGCAGAAATGACCCAAGAATTTAATAGAATGGACTACTCATATAATACCTTGCATTATGGAGCTCAATTCTCTGATATATTACTAATTATCAAATCCTTTGTAAATAATTGTAAACTTATGGCTCCATTTAAGCATTTAATTGATTTTCTTGAATCAAAGCAAAAACATAGACACACAGTTGAATAAATTCTCAAAAGAAGAATGAAAATCCATTAACATTTCATTCAAAATTCACTCAAATCCACATAAGGAGAGAAAATATATTAGAATTATACGTTTATTCATGCTTATAAGTCATATCTGCATACAATTTAAGATAATTTGCATATATTCATCCAAAACTCAAAATAAACTATCTATTCTATTCAAATGCCTTGGGGTTTTTAACGTTAGAATGGCTACGAGATATTACTTCCTCATTAGAGGACAAATATCTTTCTACCCATATATTCAACTCAAAACCTAGCTAGAGCTTTCATCAGTTCTCTCCCTACAAATGAGCCTTGAATTCCCTTTTATATGATAAGGGAGCAAAAAGCTTAGGGATCAAATGTAATTTCACCACAAATTTTCATTTGAACAAAATATCCATTGCATTTGACTTTCATTTCAAAACTTCCCACATGTTGAATTTGCAAAACATAGTGGTGCACAAACTGGGGAAAGCTAAAAGAATAAGGGACACAAATTGTCATCTGTTGTTGCCCAATACGGTAGACCCTCAACCTCCTCTTCTTTCTTGTCCTTTCCCAATACAGTTCTACTCCATACACTTGGGGTTTTAACAATTAATGTGCCCACATATATCATTTTCTCATCAGAGGGTAGACCGTGATTGAAGTGACTTAAATACTGATAGTAGTCCGAGTAGGTCTCGGTTGCATCATCAGAAGTGTTGCTCATAAGGTCGTCAATGCGCGAGTGTTGGCATCCATAACACACTGACTGCTTGTCTTTGTCGTCTACTAGTTGAGAAGCAACGTCCTCAAATTGCAACCTTCTATTGCATCTAGTGGGCACAAGCCTGGGCTTGTCAACCAAAGCACCTTTCTGAATAGTAGGACCAAGCTTTTGTGAGCTCAAACGAACATACCTCCTTACTGACTTAGCACCTTCCTGAATAGTAGGACCGAGCTTTTGTGAGCTCAAACAAACAGACCTCCTTACTGACTTAGCACCTTCCTAAATAGTAGGACTGAGCTTTTGTGAGCTCAAACGAACAAACATCCTTACTGACTTACTCATTTTCTCTTCTCAAACAAGCACTCAAACTTGATTAGACTCAGCCCACAAAGCGCTCTAACTACTACAAGAATGACACTATTAGCAATGAATTCCTCTTGTATTTATTGTGTGAGGTAATGGAAACCATCATTAATGCTTCACCAACCTTCCTCTTCCTCCTGCGAGCTACCAAGGAACAACAGAGATTTATAATAGCTTTTGATCTTGGTTGTTAATGTAAAACCACAGGTTATGAGCTCAATAGTGGAGATTGCGCCCCACATTCCATACAGGACACACGTCTACCTTTTGCTATCCTCGCACCAAATAACATGGCAACACTTTAGGTCTACGAGTTGGCGGGGTACGATCGAGATCTTCTCCCATATCTTTGAATCTAGAAAACCTACACATTGCACGATTAGTATTTAATGAAAGGCTTTGGCTAAGCCGTCGACAACATGACCACTGGAGTTAATGGCTTAGGCTTACGTCACCGGATTAAATTAAAACCCAACTGATTTTTAATACTTTATTATTTCCTCCGTAGGGTTTATTTCCTAAGTCTCTCGATTGGCTCGTTAAGTTGCCATCCCAACCTAACAAGAACAAATAGTTAAGCTAAGGATTGTATTTTTTTTTATAACTTTAGTTCTAGAGAATTCCTAATTACCAATTCTTATTTGTACATTTGTATATGAATCCAATTGAATGCCTTTCCATATCATTATGGAAAATTTTATTATTGCAACCCTAACTCTAACACTAATTAAACCTTGACCCTAACCTGATTGAACTTGTATTATAACCCTAACTCTAACACTAATTGAACTCTAATCGTAACCCTAGGTATTGTTGAAACCTAACCCTAATTGTATCAAAACCCTAGAGAACTCTAATTGAACCCTAACCCTAAAATAGATAATAACCCTTACCTTAATTGATCCCTAACCCAAATTGAATACTAATTGACCCTTAACCCTAAGTGAATAGCAACCTTAATTAAACTCCAACCATAATTGTATTTGAATTTTGACCCTAATCATAACCATAATTCAACCCTAACCTTAATTGAACCCTAACCCTAAACATGAGTTCAATTAAGTTTAAGGTTCAAATAAGGCTAGAATTTAATTAAAATTAGGTATATGATTCAATTGGGATTAGGGTTGGGGTTGGGGGTAAAAATTAAGGTTCTATGATAGAGCTTGGGGTTAGTGTTAGTGTTCAATTGGGGCAAGGGTTAGTATTAAGGTTAGGGTTATGGTTTAATTAGGGTTTCATTAATGTTAGCTTTAGAATCATAGCTATGTTTAGGGTTGGATATAAAATTAGAGTTAGGTTTGAAGTTAATTAGTGTTAATTTTAGGGTTGGGGTTATGGTTAGACTTATAATTAATGTTAGTATTGGGATTAGATTCTATCACTTTAATAAATATAATCTTCTATAAATTCATTCAAT
Source organism: Sequoia sempervirens (assembly GCA_007258455.2). Taxonomy (NCBI): domain Eukaryota; kingdom Viridiplantae; phylum Streptophyta; class Pinopsida; order Cupressales; family Cupressaceae; genus Sequoia; species Sequoia sempervirens. Next base: position 478,574,069 of record VDFB02058242.1, read on the forward strand.
TTTTTTTTGAAATTATATAATTTAAAATATTTTCAAATTTACCTATGTTGATATATGAGAGATATAGCAAATTTTAACTTTATGCAATTTATAGTTAACTTGACATTGTGTATAAAAAGGTTTCAATTATGAATGTTATAATATAAAAAATAAATGTGTTTTTAATGTGTATTTGTCAGTTTAAAAAATGTGCCAATAATGTTGCAATAACTAATGATTAATTTTTTATTGATGGTTAAAATAGATTGGTAAGTAAATTTATCTATAATAAGTAAATTTATCATTGATTTTTTCTTGATAAGTAAATTAATATTTCATAAATTTATCTATAATTCTTATTTAATTTTTCTTGAATATATTAAATTATATTTTATTAAATTGTTTAAAAATTTAAGTTGCTTATAAATAATTTTATGTTTTTTTTATAATTAACTCAATATTGTGTATAAAAGGTTTAAGTTGTGAATGTTATAATATAAAAAGATAAATTTGTTTTCAATGTTTATTTGTTAGTTTGATGTGAGAATAATGTTGCATAGTAATGATTAATTTTTTCTTGATTGGTTAAGTGATATTGTGAAATTATTCTATGTTAATTTAATATTATAGATACTATATAATATAAAGAAAAATATTTCTAATATATTTTTTAATGCATCTTTATATTTTATAAACAAACATCTAAAATAAAAATGTGATTGTAAAAAAAATACAACTTAATGAGTGAACATACATTTAAAGTTAAAAGTGAAATTATAAAATAAATTGTAAATTTATTTTATTTTTCTTCTATAAATATAATTTTTTTATTTGTTGTCTCCTAGTAATGCCCACTTCTCCTTTTAATGAATGTTTTATTTTGCAAGGGTTGATTTAGTGTTGCCGTTGATCTATTTCCTGTAGATATCAATGATGCCCACCATCCCGTAATCGGGAATTGAAGGATCGTGAAATCACGGGCGGACGCCACGTGTCCTATCCGAGTGATCAAATTTGAGCTATTGTTGACCAACTACCATTTGATCTAAGCCATTCCCCGCCATCCCACGATGGTGCTTGGGTTGATTGTGAAATCACGGGCGGGCACCACGTGTCTCATCCGATGAAGCCTAAAGAGTAAAGGAAACACTAGCTGACTTTAAATGTATTAAGGGGCAGATTACTAAAGTGTTCTCGAGATGCACATGTTCTAAATCGACAGATATGTTATAATCTCACTGGAAAAGCTATTCAAAGGTTAATGACATGGCTGGCGACTGTGTTGAAGGAACGAGATCAACGACGCTTGCTATCCCGCGATCAGGGATTACAAGGACCGCGATATCACAGGCGGGTGCCACGCGCCCTTCAAGATTGACAAAATCTGCATGACCATTGATGAGCTGTCTCTTCAAGATTGATGGTGCCTGCCATCTTGCGATTAAGAATTTTGGGATTGCGATGTTGCGGGTGCCTACCACATGTCTCATCCAATGAAGCCTAAGGAGTGAAGAAAGCATTCGCCGGTTTTAAATGTATTACGGGGTGGATTACTAATGCGCTTGTAAGATGCATGTGTTTTATTTCAATGTAGATGTTATGATTTTAAGGGAAAAGTTGCTCGACAGTTAAAGGAAAGGACGACGACCATTTTTGAAGGAGCGGGATTTATGGTAAAAAGATCGATGGTGTCTGCCATCCTGCAATGGTAAATCAAAGGATTGCGATATCACGGGCAACTGCCATGTGGCATTCCTTTGTGGCGTATGACATAGTGGGCCTCTTTATTGCCGTGTTGGTGATTATGTCAACCTGTTTTGAAGATGGCCATTGATGATTTGATTAAACTAAAGGATCAATGACTCAAATTTAAATATGTATCAAATTATGGTTGGAGCCCTTCATGTAGGCCATGAGTGGGCTTTAATGGAAGATGAGACATGTACTGGCAGGATTTGATCAACATAAAATCAATTTACTTGTCTCATTTGTATCACAAAGCATCCAAGTATTTTGTGAGAACAGGTGAAATTGGAGTTTGTGCGAAAAAAGCCGTGAGTTAATTTTCTCTGTTTCCCAATCATTCTGCACCTAAATTTGGGAAGGGGGGTCTGCTATGCTTGTCATTGAGTCCATTAAAATATTTTGTTAGGGCTATTGTTTAATCATAAATTGTGAGAAATTGCAGTATTTTTACTCTGTAATTTCCTATCTCTGCTTAGTCATAGTCAATTGAAGTGTAACATTGTAGTGGGGCCCTAGTTTGTCTAAAATTTTGCCAACCAAGCAACACTCTAGCCACATTGAGTATTTGAAAAGAAACTTGTACGATGATTTCCGAGATCAATTTCCATTATCAATAAATGAGAGAAGGAAAGGTTTGGTGTTGATGCGAGGGAAAATCCTAGGGGAGGGGTTGGTGTGTAATAATTCCAACATTGCTGATGCTAGGGTTCCACTCATAGGCTTAGAAATGTTTAGATTATGGTATGGACAGAGGAATTTTTCTCATCCTTTTTCAAATGGATGGATGTATGACATGGGAAAGCTGGTTGTTCCAAATGTGTTCCCTGATGTGGACTTACTTAGAGCAGTGGCCAAAAGATATGACCCTATCACATGGGTAATCGAGATAATGATGGAGGGGTTCTATTAGAAATTAATAGATGTTATCCAACAAACTTTGATTTGAGTAGCCAGTTATGACTTGGTTCCTATTAATCTTGAAGAAATGAAGCGGGAGTATACAAAATTGAAATCTCTTTTTAGGGTTAAAATTGCTTCCACCTCATCTCGTTAAGGTAGGGTTTACAATGATGCTAGGGTTCCACTCATAGGCTTAGAAATGTTCAGATTATGGTATGGACAGAGGAATTTGCCTCATCCTTTTTCAAATGGATGGATGTACGACATGGGAAAGCTGGTTGTTCCAAATGTGTTCCCTGATGTGGACTTACTTAGAGCAGTGGCCAAAAGATATGACCCTATCACATGGGTAATCAGAGATAATGATGGAGGGGTTCTATTAGAAATTAACAAAGATTTTATCCAACAAAATTTTGATTTGAGTGAGCCAAGTGATGACTTGGTTCCTATTAATCTTGAATAAATGAAGCAGGAGTATACAAAATTGAAATCTCTTTTTAGGGTTAAGCTGCTTCCACCTCATTTGGTTAAGGCAGGGGGTTCACAATTTCACATCAGCCCTAGTGACCAGGAACCCTTCAAATTGAATTGTTTGGAAAAGCCTTTCCTGGCTACTTTCTATTCATTATGTCAAATTTTGGGTTTCAGCCCTGGTGTAGTAATGTCGATTGCATACATGTTAATGGGGGTGCAAATACAACACCCTAACTTCTCTATAACATATCACTTTGCTTCTTTTTTGGTGGAGAGGATACATGAAGGATTGTTGAAGCTGTAGAATGGTGATACTGGTACTCAATTCTTTTGGTATTCCATGTTGATGCATATGTTTTTATTTAGGAATGCTGATTTATTTGCTGAGAAGATGAACTTAAGACAATCAGTTAATGGACAAAGATTGTCAGTATAGATATGGGCTGCAGATTTGTTCTGTAATAAGGAAAGCACCAGTTATGTGTAATTTGATAATTGTTTTGCTACAAGATTGAGGGCTAGATTGATGGTAAATGTACCTGGGATCCCTGAGGAAGTGCATGATTTCCTTAGGCCGAAGGAGAGGAAACTAGAATTAAGGGTTTTACATAATTGGGGTGACATTATCCCATATCTAGTCAGCACTTTCTTGAGAATATATGGATTTCAAGGAACCCCTCACATACTGCCATACAATATACCACCAAGACTAGGGTTTGCAGAAGTTATGTGGTAGATGGGGTGTATTCATGAAGATAAGTTAACTAGAAAGGGGAAGGGAACATTATTCCCTGATTATACAATAGTGTTAAACTTTACATTTTCAAAGGGAGGCTAGACACATTTTGACAAATTCTTTGTTGATTACCATTTGAGATTTGGTCCAAGGCGACAACATGATCCTGAAGGTTTCTTTGCTCTTTTTAGACAAAGAATACAAGGTGGAAAATTTGCACGAGTTCAATTTCCCTGAGGACCTGATCAAGAATGAATTTGATTTAAATAGATATGAACTGAACAAGGAAAAGTGGATAGCTTATAGTAAGCTACTAGATATTGTGCATGAAATGGATCTGATGTATGATCCATTGATGGAATTCACTCCATACCACAAGAGAATTGATTTTTTAATGAAGAATTTCAAGGAGATAATGGACACCTTGACAACCAAAAAGATAAATTTAAGGCTAAGTATGGAAATGCAAGGACAAAGTGATAAGCCAATTGAAACAAGGCCAGTATGTCAGCCTACAGAAAGGCAGCCCATCTACACGAGGAAAAGGGATACTAATAGTCATGAGGAAGAAGTAGACAGAAAAGGGAAGATAATAATGAAGGTGCCTTCACGACCAAGCCAAAAATTCAAAGTACCTGGGGTTGTCAAAATTATTGAATTAAAATCTTCACCAAAGCACAGTCCCCCATCACCACCACCTGAGCCAAGCCCTAAGATGCAAAGAACTGATCGCGTACCTGAGGATCTCACAGATGAAATTATTGTTACTAATCAAGATATGTAGGTTGGTATGCCATCCCCTCCTAGGTTAGTTGAATTGGTTCTATCTAATTTGGATATGAAGGGTAAGAATGTACAGGATGCAAGAATGGAGGCTTGCAAGGAATTCTTAGATGACAATGCATTTGTAAAGACTCTTGTATTCTTGCAATTGGCATGGAGGATGAAATTTGAGGAATATCAAAATAAATGCAATGAGAGAAGAGAACTAAGGCCTGATAGGTTAGATCAAGAGAATGATGCAGAAGTGAAAGCTAAACTAATGGAAGAGTTCAAAAACATCACTCCTGAAGAAGGAAGACAACTAGTGAATCAGGCTGGTGGTTTGATTTTTCCTAAATGGGACATCTCAGATGCAGTGGCTTTCAATGCCATTATAAAGTCCAAGAATCCTTTTCAGGATTCTAAAGAAGTTAAGGCATCATTACAAAACTCTACCTTCAATGAAGAATATGAGACCTTGGAAATTTTGGCATTGACTCGACAAGGAAGAAAGCCAGACATTGCTGATATTAATCCAAATTTCAAAGGAGGATTAATGATAAAGAGGGATTTAGAGACTACAACAACCGAAGCCACTAGTTTAACTATGAATGTGGCCAAGTTGGCCCAAAAGACTGCTGAAAGGGAGGAGGCTGAAAGAAAGAGCCTAATGGAGAAGTATAATATTTTAATTCAAGAATATAGTAAAATGCAACAAAGGAATGTTGAGCTACAAATTGAAGTAGAAAGGTTCAAGTATAGACATACTTGGGAAACATCCAATGCTCCAGGAACCAACACATCACCTCCCACAGCAGGGTCAATGCCTCCTGCTTCTCCAAATGTTTCTACTCCAGGGTCTCCCATTCAAAAACCTGCTCTTACCCCTCCTCTAGAACAAGCTGATGAAGAAATAGAGTGCTTTGTTGATCCAACAAAGAGTCAGCTCATGCATAAAATTGATCAATTACAGACATCACTAAGGGTAAAAGAGGAGGGTTTTCTTTCAAAAGAAAAAGAAATTGTTACTACTGCTTTGGAGCATTTAAATGAAAAGGTGGATAATAAACTGCCCTCTATACATTCTTTGTATTCTTTGCTATTTGAAGCAATAAAGAATATTGATAGGGATCAGGGGATAGTGATTCCAATAATTCAGAATTGGGTCCCTAGGGCAAATGATCTAGATGTTATGAATAAAGCCTCAAGGTTTGATGTAAATAACATGCCCCAATCATTGAATCCTACTTATATATTAGTTAAATCATTGCAAGGTTTTCAGACCTTACCAGATGATCTAAGTAGGAAGATTAGGGAATTGGTAAAGAACATCAATGATTGGGGTAACACACTGTTACCTGATATAACTGATGAGCAGGGGGAAATCAGAACACTCCAACAATGGCAAGATCAAGCAAGTAAAGTCATCAATAATCAAATTAAAATAATTTGTGATGACTCAAATTATGATTTGTTGGTAAATTGTCTAGATAAGATTATTGGTACCGGCTCATTTTTGGAATCTTTTGAAAGAGATGCTAATTAGGTAGCGGTAAAGTATATGCCTTATAGTACAAAGGTAAATGAGGTGATTAATTTTGACTGTCCAATTGATGAAGAATACTAGAGGTGGGTGGCTAAGTATTTGAATGATGATGAGTAAAAAGATTGGGCTACCGACAGGTGGAAAATTAGATGTTGCAGTTACAATGTTTTCGGTTTTGTATGGATGAATTTCTTGGAGTGGGTTTCATGTGGTTTTTTGTTATTGCATCAACCTTCCTTCATCAACATGATGAACGAGAATATGCTCCAGGATGATTGTTGTTGTAACGATTTTTGGAATATCATCAGGTGTTCGAATTGGTTGATGATGTGTGTACTTTCTGTACTAATGCTTGTTTGCTCCTTCATTTTCTATAAGAAGGATTTCAAGGCCAGAAGTACAAAGTTAGAAAGTTAGAGAATTTTGATCGAGTCTAGGCAAAATCGTAGAGCAGATTGTAAAGTCATATGTTTCTAAAGAGAAATGCAATTTAGGATTCTGAGTCATTCTATGATAGGTTTTGTGTTTATGAGGATTTAATGTTGCATAGCAGTACTAGCATTTGAATTGAAATGAAAAATTTGAGCTCATGTCTCTCCATTGTATGCACATATCTAAACTTTGAATAAAATAACTAAGGGCTATTTCTTTCATCTCACTGTTGTGGTGTGTATGATTTTATATTAGTTTTAATTCAAGGAATTAATTAAAATTCTTGAATGAGATTGTAGGCAGATATGTGCTATATAAGGATTTGATAAGGAGTCCTAGGTTAGAATGCATACTAATGAAATTGTAATGCAATATTGTCAAGGATCTTATATGTGATGTATTAAATCTATTATAAACCTCTAGATTCTTATGAATTTGATTCCTGCAATGGATATATGGCATTGATCTAAGTTGTAATTATTCATGTAGTTCAGTATTTCTTTGTCTTTGCCTAGAGCTTGCTACAAATTGCAAATCATTGACTATCTTATACAATGAATTGTGTTTAGTTATCTCACGCTCGAGATAGTTGATATTGTCTATGAATAGCCAATTCTAGTTGATATTATATTATCGTGTTGAGCTATTAAGTGAGATCATTTGCTATTGTTAATGTTGTTTATACTAATGGTGCGGAGGTTGTAAACACATTAAGGGATCACTCTCCCGGGTCTTGCAGAGCCTAAAGTGTAGGAGGCTTTTAAAGTCCTTTTCAGTTGGTCCAAGTCCTTCGAGCTGCCTTCAATTGGAATTGGAAATTCCATGGGTAGATTAGAAGACAAACCTGGTTACATTGTAAAAAGAACCAACATACATGTCAACCACTAAACAACCACCTCTACAACTGACTTTTTAATCTTTTATGATCACATGAAACATAAAACACACTAATTTCAAGGTTGTTAACATCACTATTCAAATGTTTTAATTTTTTGACCTTTCAAACATTAAAAAGTACATCATTAAATTAATTATGTACTGGCATAAAAATTAAAAACATCATGAATTAATTATGTAACCACATAAGTCAAATATAATTCTATCAATGAATTAATATCAAATAGATAATATAATCACATAACTTATACATTTTGATGTCATTGATCTTCTTCTTCATCCAACTCTTTGTCTATATCATCCGATCCAGATTTGACATTGTAAGGATTGGTCATATCATCATCATCATCATCGATATTATTTTTGATAATGTCATCATCCACACAGATATATTTGTCATGAACATTAACTCCTACATCATCATGATCTAGTTCCTCCTCTTTGACATCTTCGTCAGGGATATCATCAACTAACCATTGATCCTGATCGTCATCTACATCATCTTCTAGTTCTTCGGTATCTTCTTCTTCCACCAAATTATATTTTACCGACCTTCCTCTTGGATCATGTCTAACAACAAATGACCAACCTGGTTTACCTGGAACCTCTGAGTAAAATACCTACTCACATTGGCTTGGAAGAACATAGGGCTCATTTCCAGCTCGCTCGATCAACCTTGTATTAACCATGGTAAATCCATTATCATGTTCAATAATAGTTCTCTCAGGATCATTTTCATTCAATCGTAGCCTGTACCATAGGACGACAAACAAAATTATTTTGAAGGACTTAAAGTCACACTCAAGTATTGTTGGAGTTAAAATGACACTGAGAGGGGGGTGAATCAATGTCTTAACTATTTGACCAATTTTTCAAATATTCAAACACACAACTCAGATATGATCTCAATATTACTCTAATTAATGCATTCATGAGTTGAATGTAATCATTCATAAACATAATTGAGAAAAATAATGACCCAACATAGAACTGAAACAACAATAGCACAGTAAAATAGTGAGAACATAGAAGAACAAAGAGACACAATATTTTTCCGAGTGGAAAACCCTCCTGGGGTATAAAAACCACTCCTGAAATGCCTTGTAGGATTAAACTTTTAATCAATTGTTCACAATTCCTTATAGGCCATTTTAGAGCACCCACTCAAGGAGCACCAAGCCCTTGTTTAGAGATATCTATCTCAATGAGTACCAATCCCACAATATTTTTGAACAATAATAACAACTCAAAGGATTTCTCTATTTTTAGTTAAGCACATATTTCTCTATTTTTCTCATCTACAAAATACCTTAAAGATTCAATAATTGAATCCCTAAAATACTACATAGAGAAGAAATTTTACAACATATCTCTGCATGTTTTTTTTAAATTTTAACACAAAGTATTTCAATACATTTGCATACAACCAAGGAATGATAATCTCAGAATCACAACAACAGTTGCAGAAAAGAATTTTTTGCTTCTATTTATACATCTACCAGATAAGTAACTATCTTCAGGAGTAACGGCTGAACAACCAACCCAGCTAAGAGTCATTCTAAACAAATCTGAAACATATGAGATCATTTTATTGCATAAAAAGCACAACTGTTCACCACAGAAAATCATAACCTCTAATGCATGAAAGACAATACTTAGTTAGGGCATCATATTGACTGAGATGTAGAGAGTAGTTAAATAAAATGGTGATTATAAACCAGTATGTGCAGCATGAAACACATAAATAAAAATACCAGACAAATCTGCAACTCCCATGGCTCCATCAACCACTGTCAAGCTTCAAGATACCACTAATAAAGTCGTTACGACTAGTAACAATAGTAAAGAATAGTTTATGAAACTCTCTCATGATGGCAGCCAGGCTAGGGTTCCATACCTAGTCAAAAAGAATAATCACAAATTTTTCCCTAAGTAACTTTCTTTTCAATCAATGTGATGGTATGCCAAAGGAAACTTTAACGCCAGACGTTCAACCCTAATTCAATCGTTAGTCATCCCCTTGGTTCAATTCGCTTTTGCTGTGACACATCAGAGTCAGGGAGAAGACATAACGAATACATCATGTCTCATCGATGGGCTTCCCTAGTGTATTATTCATTCGCTGAGACATAAGGAACCTTCTCACCGAGATTCCCTTTAGTTTCATTCACTATCGCTGTGACCAAACGATATCGGAGAGACCTCTTGTAGACTTCATAATGTTTTTTTGAGAGCCATATAACATTCTTCTGATCGTTGAGACAAAAAGTATCTTTCACCGAAATGAAATCATCATTCATCTTCACTAAGACACAATATAGTTGAGGTGACCTCTTGTAGAGCATCTTGTGTCATACCGAAAGACCATGTGAATAATTCTGTCACTGTGACAAATCGCTCTCGGGGAGACCTCATATAGATAAGATTTTGTTTCATCGAAGATCACCCACCATCTTGTGAGTCGCTGAGACAAGTTAGATCTTATGTCGACAAAGTCTTTTTATGTTCCATTGGCGAGACCGAAGGTCACATGCTGAGACCTCTCGCTGAAAACTCTAGCTTTTACCGAAATGTCCTTCCACCACTAGTCGGTGTGACTTTTTACAATCGCTATGACTTCACATCGAAAGTAATATGTCTGGCCGAAGTGAATCTTTAATGTGCTAGTCGGTGAGACACTATAGAGTTGTTATAACATTTCAGCAAAGCCACAACCTTTTCTGATAAGACCTTTCAGTGCATGGTCGGTGAGACAATATGTCTTCGGTGAGACCACATACCGAAAGCAACACTCCTGCCGATATGTTCCTTATTCTTCGGTCAATGTGAAATTGCACATTCGATATGACCCTTCACTGAAGCCTTAAGATTTTGTTGATGAGATCACTTTTAGTTGCTGAAACGAAGGAGAAGTCTTGCTGACAGTAGCCTGTATGATAATTTCAATCAACATGACATCAAAAATGTCTTGCTAATAGGCAACACAGACATTTCAAAGTGGATCAGGGAGACCCTACCATACTCATGCCGATATGTGTAAGCACGAATGAGAAACAACCAATACCATTAGAAAAATGAGATGTCAGAACCAAGGTAACTGTAATGCCCTAAAAAATGTGAGTCCAAAGAATGTAATCAAATGGCTTGTAATCATGTGAAATACACCTGTGGTATACAAAGAGAACCATCCTGATAAAGAATCCATCTTTAAAACTCTTTCAGAAAAAGAAATCTCATCATCATGAATTAGAATCATAACAAATAACATTTTGTAATAGCCAAGAGACATTAAAGAAGTGTCATAATAAATCATAAGGATCCAAACAGAGATTGATCATAAAAGAGAACCAACTGAAAGAGATTTTGTCATCAAGGACAAACCATAAACACAACTAAGATCCAACAAACTCCCCCTTTGTCCTTGATGGAAAAACACAAATGACTCTCCCCCTTTTTGCCTCAATGACAAAGAATAGAAGAGAAGAATGTGCATTGCCATGAAACACAATTGAGAAGCCAACCAAAATATCAGCATAAATAGCTGCAAAAAGAGTAGTAGTGCAGCAACCAAGATTCTAGGAGAGTTGTAAGTGAATAAAATATTTAACATGCTCCCCCTAAGCAGTAGCTTGGAGATTTAGTGAAGTAACGATTGAGAGATAACTCCCAATCAAAGTCTTAGCCTTTCAAATAGCTCTTTTGCTAAGGGCTTAGTAAAAATGTTAGCCACCTGATCTTGTGAACCAACAAACTGTAAGTAGACTTCATTAGCCAGTACCTTTTCTCGAAGAAATTGAAACTTGATAGCAATATGTTTAGTGCGAGAGTGCATAACATGATTTTTTGATATATTTATAGCACTAGTGTTATCCCAAAGAATAGAAACAGGTTTAGGAACTTCTATACCCATATCAAATAGAGTTTGACTCATCCAAAGAACTTGTGTACAACATGAAGTGGCAGCAATGTATTCTGCTTCAACAGTAGAAAGAGAAATAGATACTTGTTTCTTGTTGTGCCATGCCACTAAACGATCACCAAGAAAGAATGCAACACCATTGGTGCTTTTCCTATCATCCAAACAACCAGCCTAGTCAGCATCAGCATAAGAAATCAAAGAGAAATCATTGCTTCTAGGATACCAAAGACCATAATCAAGAGTGCCCTGAATGTATTTAAAAATCCTTTTAACAGCAGTGACATGGGATTCTTTAGGTGATTCCTGAAACCTTGCAACAGTGCAAACTGCCTGCATAATGTCAGGTCTAGAAGCATTTAAATATAATACACTGCCAATCATTGATCTATATTCAGTTTGATTTGTATCAGGTGAATCATCAATCTTAGTAATTTTGCATCCAGTAACCATTGGAGTGCTAACTGGATGACATTCATCCATCTAAAATTTCTTAAGAATCTCTCTAACATACTTGGTTTGAGAAAGAAATATTCCATTCTCACATTGAGAGATTTGAAGACCCATAAAGAAATTTAATTCTCCTAAATTTGATATTTCAAACTCAGATTCCATTAGCTGAGAGAGCTTCTTACTCAAAGTAACATTATTGCAGCCAAAGATAGTATCATCAACGGAAATTTCAACAACCAAAGTATCAAAACCTTCAGATTTAATATAAAGATTACTATCTACACCTCCTCTAACAAAACCATTTGAAAGAAAATGATAGTCCAGCCTAGAGTACCAAGCTCTAGGTGCTTGTTTTAAGCCATAGAGGGCCTTTTTCAATCTATAAACATGATCAGGCTTATCTTTGCAAATAAATCCTTCAGGCTATTCAATGTAGACCTCTTCATCTAAATAGCCATTCAAAAAGGCAGTTTTGACATCCATTTGATAAACAGTAAAGTTTTTGTAAACAAAATAAGCCAAAAATATTCTGATAGATTCTAGTCTAGCAACAGGTGCAAAGGTTTCACCAAAATCAATACCTTCTTGCTGAGCATAGCCTTTGCAGAAAAATCTTGCTTTGTTGTGAAAAACATTGCCATTTTCATCAAGCTCATTTCTATAAATCCATTTGCATCCAATGACATTCTTGTCATCTGGTCTTGGGACTAACTCCCAAATCTGATTTTTCTCAATCTAATCAATTTCTTCCTGCATAGCATTAAGCCAACATGTGTCAGTGAGAGCTTCATTAAAATTTTTAGGCTCAAACTGAGTAACTAGACAGAAAGCTATTTGTGCCTTTTCATCAGATTTTGCAGCCTTTCTTCAAGTTTAAACTCTTGCATTTTTATCCCCAATAATCTGATCTTTGGGGTGATACTTGGTTAGGGTTTTCAAAGGAGCAAATGATGCAGCCTTTTTAGGACTTGCTTTTTTAGTTTTAGGGCTTGCTGATTCAGCAAAAGACTTTGCTACTTCAAATTCTTGTGAATTTGATTCAAGTTCAAGCTGTTCTTCCTCATTATCATGTAAGATGTCAGCATCTAAATGTAATTTTTCATCTAACTTTACATTCACAACTTCAATAATCTTGTTAAGCCTTTTGTTAAGGCATTTATAAGCTTTGCTGTGAGTTGAGTATCCCAAAAAGATACCCTCATCACTCTTTGATTGAAAGCTCCCAAGGTTATCATCATCTTTCTTGATAAAACACTTGCTTCCAAAAATTTTAAAGTATTTGACAAAAGCAGTTTTTCCATACCAAAGTTCATAAGGAGTGTGTTTAGATTTCACCCTAAGCTACACTGTATTTAAAATGTATACAGTTGTATGAACAACTTCTTTCCAATACATATAAGACAACTTAGCTTCATCTAGCATGGTTCTAGCCATTTCTTTTATAGTTCTATTCTTACGTTCAACTACCCCATTTTGTTGAGGTGTTTTTGTTGTTGCATATTGTCTTTTAATGTCGTGTTGCTCACAGTAATCAATAAATTATTGAGAGGTGAACTCACCTCCTTTGTCAGATCACAGACATTTAAGTTTCAAATCAGATTCCTTCTCAACCAATTTACGAAAGATTTTTAACCTTTCAAAAGCTTCTGATTTGAGCTTAAGAAATGTGACCCAGACCATTCTAGTGCAATCATCCACAAACAACATAAACTACTTTTCACCATTAATAGACCTTGTTCTGGTTGGTCCACATAAATCAGTATGCGCAAGTTGTAAAGGTTTCGAAGAAGAATGTTCTTTTGTTTTGAAGCTAATTTTAGTTTGTTTACCACTTAAACATTCTTTTCACATAGAATTTTTTGGCTTGTTAAGGATTGGTAAACCTCTAACATTTTGATTCTTATTGATTCTAACTAGATTTTCAAAGTTTATGTGTCCTAATCTTTTATGCCATAACTAGCTCTCTTCAATTTGGCTCATTAGACACATACCTTGATTATTGTCATTGCATGATGAGTCGAGAAGATTGTACACATTTCCTTTTTTCCTCCTTCCAGCTGCAACAACCTTTCCAAGCTTGTTCTTAATCTCACATCCCTAGGAAGTAAAAAGAACATGATAACCACTATCACAAATTTTACTAACACTTAGAAGATTGTGCTTGAGTCCTTCCACATAGTACACATTATAGATAGGAGCGTCTTCATTCAGAAGAAGTGAACCTCTACCTTTAATTTGAATACCAGAGTTATCACCAAACTTAACATATCCACCTACATAATCCTCAAGATTTATAAACTTATTCTTGTCACTAGTCATATGGTTAGAACATCCACTGTCCAGGACCCATAAGTCCTTTTTCTTGGAATGAAAATCAGTTTGAACCAACATAGTTTGCTCATTGTTGTTAACAGTCTTAGGTTTCCAAACCATTTTAATTTTTTGTTGTTTAGATTGCATATCAGCTCTGCACATTTTGGCAGAATGTCCCAAAGCATTACATTTAAAACATCTGATCTATCTAACAAAACCAAGGTGTTTCCTAAGACCAAACTTGGGTATTCTAGAATTCATAAGCTTGCAAGTGCTCACCTTATGGCCAAATTTGTTGCAGAAAAAATAATAACCATAGAAGAAAGGATTGACTCTATATGAATGTCTATTACCTCTTAAAAATTGAACATGATTCTTACCAAATTCTAAGTAATTTGAACCTGAACCTTTGACTTCAGAAGAGGGCTTTTGTCTTGCATTGTCAGTTGAGCATTCACCCTTTTCAAAACCAACACCAGTTTTATCTTTATACATCTTCTGCTTGTTGAGCATCTCATTCAGTTTTCGAGTGCTTTCATATTTTTCAATTTCCTTCCTTAGAAGGACTACTTCTTGTTCGAGTTTTTGAATTTCTTGATCTTTGCAGCTTACAATCTCTTGAAGACAGTCTTCAACTCTTTTAGATTCTTCAAGCTGAGTTTTCAGAGAGACCATTTCTTGATCTAGTTTATGTTCTTGAGCAAGAACTTGTTTTTTGAGTTTCCTGACCTCTTGTAAAGCACATTTCAACTCACTTTCAAGATCTACTACACCTTCTTCAATGTCAATAGTGTTTGAATCATTTTGCTGAGAAATTTCAGCCATGAACAAGGTTTCATCTTCTTCAGCAGATGAATCTTTAGACTCAATATCAGATTCATCCTTACTAAACAGACTATTCTTCTTTTTGAAATTGAAGTTTCGTTTAGGTTTGAAGGCCTTCTTCTTAGGCTATTTTTCAGATGTCTCGTTGTCATAGATTTGATCATCATAGAGACACTTTGCAGCAAAGTGACCTATTTTTCCACAGTTAAAACATTTAAAGGGAAGTTTTCCCTTATATTTTCCTGATCCCTTTTTAAGTCTTCTAGTGAAATGGGATTCTTTAGAATCAGACAACTTTGATTCACTGAATTCGACTTTTCCTTTCTTTTCAGTGTTAAAGGCAGTTTCTTTTCGTGTTGACATGTTTTTGCTAGTTCTCATTTCATAGGCAGTAAGTATTTCTTGCAGGCTATCTAAGGTAAGCTTATCAAAGTGTTTCTTTTCTTTTAGGGCTGAAACCTTAGATTCAAATTTGGATGGTAAGGTTCTAACAAACTTTGTGACCACATCAAATTCATCAACCTCTTAACCTAGACCTTTCATTGCATTGAAAACTTCATCAACTCTTAGGAAATATTCAGCCACTTTTTCATCATCCTTCATTTTCATCTCCTCAAACTGATGTTTGAGTGTAATGATTTTTGACAGTTTGACTTTCTCATTCCCTTGATATATAGTTTCAAGTTTTTCCTAGATTTCATGAGTAGATTTGCAATGCATGAATTTAATGAACACATCTTTAGTTAACCCACACAAGATGGCATGCTTGGCTCTGGAATTTGTTTCATACCTCTTTTTTTCAGCAACATCAGTAGGAATAGCGGCTGGTACATTGTAATCAGTTAAAACAATGCTCCAAATATTAACATCAAAAGAAACAAGAAAAGCTTCCATTCTGATTTTCCAGAACACATACTTTGTTCCATCAAATAATGGAGCTCTGGTTATAGAGGCACCATCTTGAGAATGTTCCATTAAAATAAACTCCAAGACCAAGATCAATCCAAGGTAATTAAAACCTATTAGAGGACCCTACTCTCTGATACCAATTGTTGGAGTTAAAATGACATTGAGAGGGGGGAGTGAATCAATGTCTTAACTATTTGACCAATTTTTCAAATATTCAAACGCACAACTTAGATTTGATCTCAATATTACTCTGATTAATGCATTCATGAGTTGAATGTAATCATTCACAAATAGAATTGAGAAAAATAATGACCCAACAGAGAACTGAAACAACAACAGCACAGTAAAATAGTGAGAACACAAAAGAACAAAGAGACAATATTTTTCCAAGTGGAAAACCCTCTTGGGGTATAAAACCACTCCCAAAATGCCTTGCAGGCTTAATCTTTTAATCAACTATTCACAATCCGTTATAGGCCATTTTAGAGCACCCACTCAAGGAGCACCAACCCCTTGTTTAGAGATATCTATCTCAAGGAGTACCAACCCCTCAATATTTTTGAACAATAATAACAAATTAGAGGATTTCTCTATTTTTAGTTAAGCACATATTTCTCTATTTTTCTCATCTACAGAATACCTTAAAGATTCAATAATTGAATCCCTAAAATACTACATAGAGAAGAAATTTTACAACATATCCTTGCATGTTTTTTTTTAATTTTAACATAGAGTATTTCAATACATTTGCATATAGCCAAGGAATGATAATCTCATAATCACAACAGCCACAGAAAAGAGTTTTCTTCTTCTATTTATACATCTGCCAGATAGGTAACTGTCTTTAGGAGTAACGGCTGAACAACCTGTATACACCTAAAAATGGTCACATCACATAGTCTGGTAATTAATTAAATATTTTTAAATCTATGAATTCAATCTGCGTATAAATAAATTTATTTATATTGTTCATTCTTTCATTTTGATTAAATAAATAAGTTTATTTAATCACTTTTCTTATCCATTTCTTAATTAATTAAATAAACATTATGATTTATTTATATTAATTATCATATAATCTTGGCTTGAATATTTTATTCAAAGAAAGATTAAATATTATTTTCTTCTAAAATTCATTCATAATTAAATATTCCAAATATTTAATTAAATCCTCTAAAATCCATTTACAATTAAATATTCCAAATATTAAATTAATTCTTCTAAAGTTCATGCACAATTAAATATTCCAAAATATTTAATTAAATCTTCTATAGTCCTAAAATAAAAAATCAAACTCACATGAAATTAAATAAATCTATTTATTTAATATTGGATTATCTTCAACAACCGTGAAACAAACTTCCAAAATAGAAAATTAATTTCTCTGTTCCTATTCAAGCTTGTTCCCATGGGTTGAAGACAAGCCTCCATTCTTCTCTCCAACCTCCCAACATCTTCCATCTTTCTCTCAACCTCTCAATCTCTCACCATTCAAAATTACCAGACAATCTCACAACCATTGATCTTTGCCAGCCAGGCTCTTGCCTGTGAAAATCTATAAAAGGGACTGCCGGGTCTCTGAAAAACATAGAAGCTTGCATACAGGAAAACTATAGCCAATTTGTAATAGCATAGCCTTTTAGCATTAATAGCATTCTAGCATAGCATAGTAGTAATTTATATCATGGTATATCCACCTCATATCATAGCATCCATAATCTGCTGCCCCTGTGCATAATCTGTAGCCCCTGTGCATATCCGTATCAACATTTCACTCCATCAGCGTATAGGATAGAAGTACTCTCCCTTTTGCATAGTCGTTCTGTAGGTTGCCATTCTGAGAAGCCTTGCTTACACAATCTAAGAGCAGTAGCTTCAAGAAAATCCCTGGAGATAGAGGAAAATGGAACGGTTCTGAAGAAGCTTTGTTTGTTTTCTCTGAATTCAATTTATCTTGCTTTCTTTGGTTTAAGGTTTCATTTGTGTTTTTATTTTAGCTCATTTTGATACTAACATATTTACCACACATCTTTGGTGCCCACCGTGGGGCACTTGCCCCAAATTTTAACATCTTTTTGCAATTTTTTTTGACAGGTTACAAGTAGAAGAGTGATTTAGCGCATTAAACATGTTTCAGCGCCTGTTCACTATTTTACAATGCTCTTTAACACTGTCACAGTGTCTATTCACTATTTTATAGCACTCTTTAAACTGTCATAGCACCCGTTCATCATTTCGTAGCACCCGTTCTCCATTTTGCAGCACCCGTTCATCATTTCGCAGCGCCCGTTATCCATTTCGCAGTGCCCGTTAATGATTTTGTAGCACTCATTCACCATTTCACAGTGCCGGCTATCAATTTCATAGTGCCCGTCAGCAATTTCATAGTGCCCTTTACTAATTTCATAGTGCCCTTTAAGTCTGTTTTAGCGCATTTTTTTATAGAATTTGCAAATTGTAATTTGTAAATTAGGTAGAGATTTGACTGGATCCAACGCAACCGCAGCCAGTAGGAACTTAATTGGAATGAACTAATCCTAGGATAGTCACTTAATCAAAATGAATCAATCCTAGGATAGACATGGATTTTAAAATGAATCAATCTAGGGTAGTCACTACACAATGATCTTGCAATTAAAATTGAACAATTTGCTTTTGTGAAGCAATATCTTCACTTAGAGTAGATCAATTGTGATTTGAGTTTTTTTTTTTAAAAATTGTTTGCTTTGTCTGTGGCAATAGGTCTATGCTCTCCCCTTAACTGGGTGATCAAAATACCAAACTTGCCTTTTCAAATTTCATTCAAATTTATTGTTTTGATTACATCCTTTAGAAGGCCTGCTGTAGTGGGAAAAAGTAATCACCCTACAGGAACAACCTAAGTGGGAACAACTAAAGCCAAGTTTTCCAACCCCCTTTAATCAAATACGGATGGTTGATGAAAATACCATTTTACGGTAGTGTGCATTGATAACCATCCGCAAAGCCTTTGTTCTAAAGGTTGGGAGGTCTCTTGAGGGAGTATATCATTTGCCGCACCGAACGGAAACCCTTACTACGAACTTAGTGTAATATCCAACCGAAGTCAGTTTTTGAACATCATAATAATCACAGTGTAGGGGAGGGAAGAATCTACCCCCAAGATACTCACCATATAACTGCCAAGGACTATTTTCTCAGGGGATCCGGTATCCACTTCCGTCACTCTGAGTACACACCTGGAAAAGACAAAAACATGGGTGCCCTTTCGGGGGTGACATGGCGATGTGAGTAAGATGTGGGCTATTGATTAGTATGATGACCTACTTGAGTACTAAGAGTGAGTCTATTTGAACTATCTATCATGTGTAAAACCTGTTAAAACAATTTTTAAAAAACATTTTGATCATACACTTGATGTTTAGTATAGGACTTAAACACAACTATTCTACAATTTGCTTGATGTGTTTTCAATACATTAATTCAGTAAAGATCATCCAAAACTCACAATCACATTGATTACTCCCATGTTAAGAGATTGGAAATCTACAAATTTTGTTAAGAAATCCATTCTCAAATGAATAAAAAAACCAAAGAAACCACTTAGCTACAAGAAACTATTGAAGAAAAGACGATTCTTGTACCAAAGCTGAAAGGTTTTACTTAAACATAGAACCTTTATACATCAATATCATGACTGTGTTAGGGGTTTCACTGATGATTATGCTATAGAACCCTTATACTCACAAGCTTTCTTTCAAAGAAGAGCCTTTTCTCAAAGGCACAACCATAGTCAGCGTATTCATTTTTGTTATATTCCCCAACCTACAATTGAATATTCTACTCGTCCAAATCAATTTCTGCAATAGAGAATTCAATCACATTAGGCATTTATCAAAAATCCATTCTTTTACGAAGCTACAATAAAACTTCATAAAGTGCAAAATCATCCTTTTCTTGATCTTTTCCTTAAGTTCCCGCCAATAGGATTTTCATCCTTTCAACTAGGGAACAACACAAGCTAAAGGCTAGAAATCTTCAAGTCATATAATCTTCATTCTATCATGACTTTCATATCTATCACAAATTGCACTATTCCATTCTTTTGATCAAAAGTTAGTAGAATTTGGAATAAAGCTTATGCCTGTTGTCACGAGATCTCAAAAACACATGGAAAAAGATGAAGGAGAAACTACCACAAGCAAAATGGGTGATAATAATGAGAAAGAAGAGAATGCACTTCATATAGAAGAGTTAACAGAAGAAAAGCTTCAAGAAGTAGAACAAGATCCCCAATTCCATACTCTTATGGAAAAGATTTTAGAATGAAACAAAGAAAGATATTTTCTTTCATTAGCTAATCAATGAGCTAAGTTACCTTCTAATTTTGATATAGAAGGGATTAAAAAAAATCCTGAAACTTTTCCTAATGATCTTAGTGCCCTTACTCAACAAATAAAAGAATTACAAGGGAAAATAAAGGAAATGCAAGGAGGTTCAACAAAGAAGTATGTTTTGGATGACATATCTCCTTATCCATTTGATAGGAGTCTTCAAATGATCCCTTTTCCAAAACATTGTGAAATCCCTAAATTTGTTAGGTACAATGGAAAAACTCACCCCATTGAACATGTGAGGGATTTCCGAAATATGAGTCTCAAATTTTCTTATGAAGACACCTACTTAATGTGATTGTTTCCACGAAGTTTGGGTGGACAATCCATGGAATGGCTTTCCAAGATCACACCCCCCATCAAAAATTTTGAGGAGTTAGTAAATCAGTTTATATCACAATACGCATACAATATCCAATACCAGATAACCATGCTTGATCTTTGTAAAGTGAAACAAAAAGTAGGGGAATCTTTCACTACATTTTTGCAAAGGTGGAGAAGATTGTTTGCACGATATTCCCGTCCTATTCCTGAAAAGGAAAAGATGGATATCTTCATCAATAGCCTTGATCAAGAATTAAGCTACAGGCTTAATCTTCATTGTCCTCCTAACTTTGAAAAATTGATTGAGAATGCAATCACCATTGAAGGGGCTTTGGTTAAAAGAGGAGTGATAAAAATTGATAATCCAAGTTCATCCAATCAAAACAACAATGATAAAACAAGGTTTTGGAACATAAATAAAAATGTTGTCAATGATGGTATAGTGGATGCACACAATTTACAAACAAGATCATCTATCTTCAACTTATCAAGTGCTCCATGAAATAACCAACAAGGAAATATCAACCAACGAAGAAACAAAAATCAACAAGGACAAAACTCCAATCAAGAAAGCATGACCAATCAAAATACCAAGGATAATCATGGTAATTTCAATAACAATCTTGGCAATACCCAAACATCAAATCTGCCCAGATCTCCATTCTTTTCAAATTGACAAAATTTTACCATGTTGGGTCAATCTCTTGAGTTTGCTCTCAAGGAGCTTCTCGATAATAAGGTTATCACCTTACCACCACAAAGAGATTATGATCCACGAGTCAAACCACCATCATGGAATGATTCACATTATTGCAATTATCATCAATGTAAAGGTCATAGAACAAATAACTGTCAAGCCTTGCAAAATCTAGTACAAGATTTAATTGACAATGGAACTATTACAATTGAAGGACATCATACCAATGACAATCATCAAGAATTCAAAGATCCTTTACCAAACTATCAAAAGGGGGAAGCATCAGATACCAAAGCGAAAGGCATAAATAATGTTGAAGACAACATAATCTACCACATCTATGCAGATGATCAACGGGTTAATGTTATTAAAATCAAGGAAAAACAAGAGTATCAATAGGTTAATGTGACTACGAGAGGACAAGCAAAAGTTGTTTTAAAAGGTAGTTCATCTAAGGCAGCTATTTCTTCTCCAAATCATTATAATCTAGTTGATCAATTGAGAAAAACATCAGCTCAAATCTCCATCCTTGAACTTCTCAAAATATCCCCCATACACAAGAATATTTTAGAAAAAGCTCTTGTAAACACAACTGTTGACACTGATCTGGATGTAAACAAATTTCAAGCCATGGTGGGACATTTGTCTTCCCCCACTTGTCTTTCATTCTCCAGAAAAGATGATGCTTCCATGACACATCCACATAATTCATCACTTTATCTTGAAGTCATGATCCATAAACATCAAATCAGACGTGTCTTAATAGATGGAGGAGCCGGTTTAAACATTTGTACCTTAAAGCTAATACATGCCTTAGGAATATTAGAAAACTCCATCGATCCACGCAGGAAAATAACTATCAAGGCATATGATGATGAAGAAAGAGCTTCTAAAGGACTAATAATGCTACCTATCAGAGTGGGACCTATTGTGAAGAATACATTTTGTCAGGTTCTAGATCATGATCTTTCCTATAACATACTTTTGGGTCGTCCATGGATTCATGATATGCAAGCAGTACCATCAACGTATCATCAATGCATCAAGTTTCCTTATGATGGATAGGAAATAACTATACAAGCTGATTACAATAGAACCCAAACTTGTTCAAATTTTTGAGCAACTCAAGACACCTTTGTGCCACACAATAGGGAGGATCTTACTGCTTTTTCTTCCAATCTACAAGACCAATTGCAAGAATTGATAAAGAATCTTGACACCAAGCTACATTTCAAAGACAAAGGAGTAGGTGAATATTCGCTATCTCTTTCTGCCTTACCTCCTTCTCCAAGATCACATGGTCAACCAACTCTATCAAATCAGAAGATCGCAATAGCCTCTACATCCCAAGCTTCTGTGCCAATCACAAAGTTTGATGGACAATTCATTAAAGCTAATACTACTGAGGAAGAAGTTGAAGATAGGGACATCCTAAGCTGGTTATACAAAGATGAAGATGAATCTCTCTTGGACATCAAGTTACCTACCAAAAAATATGGCAAAGGGTATACTATCATGCAATGAATGGGCTATGAAGGAAATGGTCCTATAGGGAAAAGAAAACCATTGCACCACATAGCCTTGTGGTGTTTCACCTACAATATGTCAAACATGTAAAAATTATTGCAATATCCTCAGTTGATAAACATATTTATTCTTGGCCGAATGTATGCAAAGAAAACAATCTCAAGATACATATACATCAATATACTTGAAAATAATTAAATAATATGGGTGATTAATATGTTTATATGTACCTGTTTATCTCTTAAACCATATGCTAAATCAATTTACCTTTGTGTAACATTGGAATAACCATTACAATGAGCTTCTTTAACCAATGAATCCACACCTTCCCATGTTAATGCACGGCCAGATTGTTGACATCGTTCAATCCATATTGTCATCCAATCAAGATTGTTGGCAATGTACAAATGTAGTCCATCCCACTCTAGACCAACTGTACCAAAAAAAATTGAAATTTACAAATGATGTATAATTAGTTAAATACCACAATATACGACCTTAATTTATAATTGATGTATATTGAAGATTAAAAATTAAATAAGTACAATATACATAAAAAACCATATGTAAAATGTATTCCAATTAATCTCCATGACCATCTTATAATTACCTCTCATTTTCCTCAATCTACCGTTCCCCAACGGGTACTCCCCTTCGAATTTGTTAATGGAGTTAGGATCCCAAATGCGAGCTACATGGATCTTTGCTTAAAACTTAGGAAGATATTCACTAATGTACACAATGGTTTGGTATACCATATATCCCTCCACCATAGAACCCTCAGGATGTGCTCTTTGTCTAACCAAAGCCTTCAAAAATTTCAAGTGCGTCTCAACCATCCACATTGATCTTGTGTGTATAGGTCCACACAATTCAATCTCCTCAACTTGGTGTATAAGGTAGTGTTCTTGTGCATTGAAAAATGTTGAAGGTAGACACTTTTGCATTTCAGACATTAGACGAGGAATTTTTCTCTTCCAATAATTTATATCTTCTTTATGGATTTCTTTAGATGATAGCCATCTACAAGTGATTCGAGGTGGAAATATATTAACGAGATATAACAAAAATATACATTATATTACATAACAAGTAAAAAAAATGGTAATTATAAGATGTATACAATAAATTGAACAAATCTTGCTACTTACCTCATGTATTTTCCAAGATCATATATAACTTGCTTGACATTGTTGTCAAAGTTGTCTGAGAGAGATAGAGGTAGAACGTACTGCAACAATTATAAAATGATCTTTTCATTATTTTTCCAAAATTAGTAAACACAATACACTAAAAAGTACATGCATTATACAAGTGTATATAATATACCAGAATAATTACCTTAATGAATGTATGCCAATCATGCGTTTTCATCCCTGACCCAAATTCACCTTTCTTTGTTATTATATTGTTTATGTTTGCAGCAAATCCTGTGGGAAATCAAATTTTTTGTATGACTTCTTTTATAGTATTACTTTGCTACTCTGTTAATAACCAAGGAAGGGCACTTATATTAATTTGGTCTCCATCGCTATTTAATTGAATGAAATTTTTCATTGCATGATTGGCTTCCTAAATGTCAGTACAAATTTTGACAATTTTTTCTTTGTCATGCTATCCATCCAATATTTTCCATAACATTTCTATTATATTCTTTCCAATATGCATTGTATCAAAAAAATACACAATTTGTAGCTGCTCATAGTAGGGCAACCTACTAAATTGTCTGGGATAACTTTTCAATCCCTGTGGAAGCCAACCATTAATGCCTTGACGACCTTCATGAAGCATATAAGTTAAACAAATTAACAATGACAATCATTGTCAATTACAACATGAGTAGTAAACACACCACAATATAAAAATAAAAATTCAAAACATATCATATATGATAGATAAACAATTTGATTCGATGTATAACCTTGACGATTAATTCTATTATATTCCAACTTCCATAAGTGAGGTGACATTCTTTGTGGTTTTGATGTAGTCTCCTCTTTCCCATTGAAAAGATTTTTGAGTAGTTCGATACTTATGATTTCTATGGAGGAAGTGCCTATACTCATCAAACACCCACTTTCCTAAACTTGTTGAACGATGAGATTTCATATTTGTACCACAAATTGGACATGCAATTTTTCCCTTTGTTTGAAGACCTACAAAATGATGTATAATTGGATTAAATATGTCAATTTTTTTCATTATATATAATGAATAGACTATTTTAAAAACATGCATGATATCTACTTCATCAAATTAAATATTGTTAAAGTGCAGTCAAATGTTATAACATACCACAAAAATGTGTTAGCCCTGGGGCATCATGAATTGTCTATACAAGCATTGCATGGAATTGAAATTGTCTTTGTCCTATTGGTCTGGAGATATCATACATAGTGATGCCATTCCATAACTTTAGTAACTCGTCGATAAGAGGCTCGATATATACATTCATATCTTTAACTTAGTACTTACCTAGTTGAATCAACATAAACATTACATAATTATTATAACTATTTTATTGCAATATATATAAATTAATGTACATGACTATTGAATGAAAAAAATATAAGTCATTATGAAACAAAGAAGACAAATGAGATGCTACTATGTTAAAGAAAATTGATGTAAACAAATACCTGGAACAATCATTGAAAACATTGTGTGTTCCCTCTTTATTGACATCCATGGAGGAATGTTATTGTTGATAACAAAAACATGCCACACTGAGTAAATAGATTGCAACTCTCCAAATGGATTGACACCGTTCGCTCCCAATGAAAGCCTAATATTATGAGATTCTTCTTTAAAGTGTGGCCATTTTTCCTCCATGTCCCTAAATGTAGAACCATCCATAGGCATTCAAAAAATGTCATCTCCACTTCTATTTCATGCATGGTAATCCATAAATTGTGTTAAGCTTTTGCACCTAAATAATCGTTGCATACGTGAAATAATGGGAATATAACGAAGAACCTTGTGAGGCACCTTTTTTGTTAGTTGATCTGTTTGATATCTACTGATATGACATTCTGGGCATTTTGTTGCAAATTCCTATTGTTTATGATATATAATATGATCATTGGGACATGCATCTATTGCTTGATACTCCATTCCGATATCTTTCATAATGGCACTTTAATCTTGATATGAGTGAGGTAAAATATTTGATAGTGGTAACAAAAATTCACCAATCAATCTACAACAAAAAATAATTTGTTCATATAAAGAATATTAATGATACACATTTCATCCTTTATTTACTAGTGATGAACTAACAACAAATAAAATAGATGAAAAAAGATGACATATATGACATACCTTAATATCCGTGAGATTGCTATGTTTGATAAACCATTCATAACCTTCAAGTTCATTAGCAACAATACAACTGAGAGAAGAGTTGTTTTAGAGCCTTCATAAAGGGGCTCATATGCCTTCTCAAGTACATGTAAATCATGAACATCATCAAAGTCATCTTGATCATCATGATCACCTCTGCCACTAAATGTGTCATGGATCAATGTATTCGTACCATCATCTTCAACTGTGTTTTCTAGCGCATGATCATCTTCTTCCATAGGATCATTAACTTCATCTTTGATATTCACGGCTCCATGTTCGTCCACTTGCACAACCACATTCTCCAGGTTGTGATAATCCATATTATCTACCCTAGGGCACTTAGCCTTTATAATAATGATTGACACAAATAAACCATGATCATGATAAAGTGATTATATATATATAATGTTAAAATGATATAAACATTTACAAATTCAATCAATATAAACACATATAATGAACAACTTACCAATGGCCGATAATCATGCCCCCCTTCAACGTGACCATGTTTCCTAAAATGTTTCTCAGCTGTTGTGATTAAAAGTCATCTTGTCTTTAAGCCCTTGCAATTATTGCAAGGACAATAGCATTTCCCATCACCTTTTCTTTTCAATCTAGCCCACAATCTATCAAGTGTCTCTTCATTTTGTTGTGGACTAATATTATCTGACATAATTTTTCTTTACCAAGCTTGACTATTTAGATCTTCAAAAAATATCAAACTCACACTCCAATAATTTTTATTCATAGACATGTATCATAATCTAATAATTCTGATATTTTACACCAAAAAAATTTGGCATGCAACCACCCCTACAAAATTGAAGATAGTCTGAAGTTAATGACCCCAAAAAACACTTTAAAATGCTAATTCTAAAACTTATTAATTCTTATTTTAATATGATTTCCAACCGTTAAGACTCCTAAAATCAGAATATTGAACTTGATCACAAACTTCCTACAACAATGGAGGTAGCGAGCTAGTAAGAGCAAGTGACCCATTCCTAAGGAGCAACAAGTTGGAATCATCATTGCTAATGTCAATACAGATTTATCCTTTTAGTTAAAGATGCAATGTGTCACTTCTTATGATGAGCTTACCCTAGGGCTCTCAACATTCATAGAGCCCTAATAAAAAACAACAGAAGCATTGGTAAGAGCATGATTAAGGTACAAACCCTAGGCCTCCATAGAAACATAAACAATAACTATAGCGGATTAGTGAGGTTGCAATACCAGAAAGATTGAGACATTGTAGGTAATAACAAAATCTTGCAATCTAAAGATTGCAACCAATAACAAGCACACTATGTAGTTTAGTGACATTTGTAAATGCAATCTATGGTAAGAAGAATGACAGTCACTTGAGATGCGACAGTCAAAAAGAGGCTGAGCAGTGACAAGATAATAAAACTCAAACTTTGCATAGTAAAGTGGAGATTTTAACAGTGAGTTTCCTTACCCCCTTGCTGACCTTAAGGGTTTTTCAAATGCTTTTGGTAGTGTTAGACAAGGAAAATGCAATCAGGGAATGATTTTCCAAATGAAGTAACAATGGTAATGATAGGTTCAATGTTTCTTCTTAGCCATTAATGTATAATGGAGGTAGTGGATTGCATTTTTGAGCAGTGTTTTGAGACTCGTCAAAGATGGGAGAATAGTGAATAATACTTTGTGGACTGTGAAGTAGTGTCAATAAGGTTGAAGGATCTTAAGAACTACAATACCATGATACAATGACTCCCCTATAGTAAGTAGGTAGTCTATAGGGCATAGTTTGATTTTATAGAAGGATGCTCATGAAAGGAATCTCCAAGTGATAGTGAGTGATCTGTTTAAGATTACAGCTGAGGGTGCAATACCTAGTCTTAAAGGAAGTTAGCAAAGTAGTAAATGTGTAAGAAAATTGAATCATACACAACAAACAATTCACAATGTTATCTTCCATAATGCTTTGAGTTTGAAGAAAAAAATCTCATTGTATCTTCATGATGAAAGTGGTGACCTTAATGGCCAATCATTGGCAACCATGATTTTAAAACATGGTATTGTTCTTATGGAGGAAACATTTTAAGCAAGGCAGTGAGTGGTGGTTTGGAACAATGGCAGGTATGAAGGACTTGCTTTATATGCATACTATGCAGTCTAGCTTAAGACAATGTTCTTAGAAGAGATTCAAGGTGGATCATGGAACTCAAGGGTTATCATGAAAAGGATTAAAGCAAAGACTAAGATCTATTTAAAATCCATGATCATGAAGATATTAAAGATCTCACATGCAAAACCCTAGTAGCTAGATTAATGAATATAGGGCCAAAGAGGATAGTGTGTTGGGGTAGATTTAGGAGATCTCCACATTATCTAATTATAGGGAAATGCATCATTTATTTATTTTTTTAATTAAAATAAATCATTCTAAACCCTATATAGGATACATTGATACTTCAAAATCCTCTGAAGGAATTTGAGATTATGCAAATATATGTCAAGTAGCATTCATAAGGTTTAGAAAATCTTGATCACTCTCTAGAATAGCCCATTAAGCATGGGTTGTGCTTGAATGCACTACATAATTGATATAACACAACCACTCTACATATCAACTAGAGTTATAGGCTCTTTATTGCAGCAAGAGGCAATCACTCTTCGATCATGCTATAATTACATCGTAACCTATTAAACTTGAGACAACCTGAATGCACCCAATGATGATTGAAACCTACATTATACAACCTGAATTAACTACATTATATGAGTACCTCCATTTATATCACAACATAGCCACATTAAACTTGGGTCACACATGAATACATCATGTATTTGTTATGCATAACTGTGCCACATGACCAATAGAGTTATGGATCACATAATTACAGTCACAAGAATCTGTTCCTTGGTTGTGATCTTATTGTGATTCCACACAACAAAATTTGGACATGAAATTCTCAAAACCCTTAACCTCTAAAAATGAAATATGATGAGATGTTGCTTTAAAATATGATTTTCAAACTTGGAACTACAAATCTGACTTCACAACTGAATTCTGCAAAAAGACAATGACTACCCTCAACCTAGTGATATATTCTTGAATTTTTTCTGATTTTTTCCAAGAAAATCATCCTTATTTCTCCACAAACTGTCTCAAGTAGAGCAAAACACTATCACAATAAATCAGGTGTGAACTCACTTTTCTTTATGTTGGCCACAATTTGTTGTTTTTTTCTATTTTTCATGTTTGTCAAAAATTCGACGAAAATGATAGCCAACATTTCGATGAACCCAAGGATCGCTGAAATTTTGATGAACGTTGGGGATAAACTTTCAAAAATTTAAAATTACACATCAAATTTTACAAGCACCCGAAAAACATTGAATTTTACATATTTCGTCAGACAGTTTCATCAGATTTTGCAGTCAAATGTATTAGTGCTATAATCCCTAGGTGTTATTTCATGCTTGCTATTATCTCCCACCAGAGTAGCTATTTGGAGAGTTATCCCTCCATCTGCATTCCTCTTCATAACATGTATTGTTTTTTCTCTACCTCTAGGTTTAGGGGTCTCTACTTCTTGTATTCAAATTCTAAGATCTAGAGGCACCAATTCCACCTCCAATGGCGGAGCCATTTTCCTGACTAGCCAATTAGGAATTTCTTCATTCAGTTCAACCTTTTTAGTATTTATTCATTCCTAATGGTTTGCATGTTCAAGAACTTCTCCTCTTGAACTATCAACATTACCTCAGAACCTGAACACTCTTTGTCTTCACTAGGATGGATTCCAGATTACCTTGGTTTATCACTGTCTCTTCCCTTTTGAGATTTATATTCTCTTGTCTTGCAATGTATTCAACATCATTCCTTGGGGAATCATTTTCCCATTGTCCTAAAACACCAGGATTATCATTATTTCTTGGTTCACCACCCAAGGTCTATGAGGAATCTACATTTTTGTTCTTATCCCAACTTTCTCTTGTTTTCTCAGAAGTCTGTGGTTCCTCAACATTCTCTTTATATCTTCATTATCAATATTATCAATGGGATTCTTACCTACACCATCCTCTATTCTTCTTTCATCAATTTCTTTAGGGTTTCCCACTTTTGGATCAAGTGATCCTCTTATAAAATCTTCTTCTTCTTTATCTCTAGGATTTTACCTTGTATCCGACACTTCTTCCACTACTGGCTACATCATGGGATTTTCTTTAGATCATTTTTCTTCAAACTGTTTCATCATGGAAGCCAAATTCTCCCACTATTTTCTGACTTCTTTAGTTTTTTCAAGATCTTCCTCTTGAATTATAGGAGTCCCTCCCGGGGCTTGTTTCATTGCTACCTTATTGATTGAGGGTGGAGAAGTAAATATATCTTCTATCTTCTGCAATGTAGACCTTGTCTTTGCCCGTGTTTGTTTTTTCATTCTCACCTCTTCACCAACCATAAGATGAGCTCTTGGATTTATTGCAGAAGAAAATGCCACCTTAGGCATTTGTATTACATTGGCTAGATTGGCCACAGTCTCTTTGTGCTGGGACATCACTAGGATTCTTCACTTGAAGTGTCAGGAATTACTTCCTCACTATGAGTAGTTGCCTCTTCTTTTCCAACCTTTCTTTTCTTTTTAGCAATCTCTCCATACCCTAACTCATGCTCTAAATTTTTCTTTCTCTTGCAATTAGGAAGGTATGTGAGCTTTATCCCAGCTTCTTTTAATGCCTCACTATAACCATTGATCCAATGTTGAGTGTATTTCAATACTTGCTTAGAAATATCCTTAATGGTTACTATCTCTTTTTTGTATAATATGGGTCTAAGATAGGTTCATCAAAAATATTTTTTGTATCATAAATTGCATTCAATACCTCTCCATTATTTGTATCTAATTGCTCCAAAATATCACGGAGTCCAAGAAGCCTTGATGCTTGTAATGGAAACCTCTAGTATGATTGCTTCCTTACCTCATGCTCATCATCACAATTATGCCAAAAATTCTGCAGATCATAGACATGCACATACTTCCTTCTTATTAGCCTAGAAAGGTTTCCATTGGGATCATAATTTTTTTTCAAAATGAAAAGAACTCCAACTTACAAAGCTTCATATCTTCCTCACACATATCAACACTTTTGGCCATAACACATTTGTAATTCTTGATGGAAAATTTCTTGCGTGGTTGCATGAAAAGGGCATGAGACAATTGCATCTATCTCACAAATTCTAGTAACAACATTTTATCCATTGCATACTTGGGTAGCATGCAGGGGTGTCCTTTGAAACCTTCCACCATGATATAAGTGAAAGTGGGAAATTGAGCATACCAATCCCCAATCATCCAGATGACACTTTGTGCTTCTAGGGACAATCTTTTGGCTTTGTTTCCTTTCATTAATCTTACCAGCCTCATAGAAAACACATCATTAACCCTCTAATAATGCTCTTGGTATTGGTGGATAGTAATCTAGGGCGTATGAGCATAAATCAAATTGTTCTCTGGTTCTTTTCCCAGGGTACCAAATCTATCTAATCCTTGTATCTTTTCCCTCAGGGTGTAGGAATAAAAAACATATGGAGACATATTAAACCAATGGGTGTTTGGGAATGTTATTATATGTGCAGCTTGTCACTAATGAAATTCTCCCAGTGAATTTGCATAGGGTCTTCCATTATTTTCACTATAAGCCCGAACATCTAGGGTTTAAATTTGTTGGCATCCTTGAGTCCAACTATCCTACTCAATAGGGTTATTATGTCCTAAACATCCTGAATAAACATAGACCTCAGGATTTTGTCTCATTCTATTTGTAATTTCTTTTGAGCACCATGTTTCATTCATAAATTTCCTATTTTATTCTTTTGTATTTAGGTACATCGTAGCCATGACTTACATATTCAATGGATTCATTTGTCTAAATGTGGGGAGCCCAAATGTGTATACAATGCCTTTTATAGAGAGGTCTGCATGTACTATTCCTTCTTTTTCAATGACCCTCTTGTTTGGGTCATACTAATTCATACATTCTAATACCAATTTAGGAGCTTCCATTGCTGACGGAAACCCTCCTGCCAAATGCGGTCCACTTGTAATGATGTTCTTTGCACACTGGGAGGCACCCTCTTGTTGAATCTGCATAGTGAGTTCATTATCAATTAACCCTCTTGGATGGGTGTCTGTAATTGTCCCACTGACTGATACAACCTATGAAATAGGGGACTCAAACTCCCCAACTATTGGTTTCTTCTTAGAAGTGCTCATATTTCTCTAGATTTCCTACATTATTAGCAAATATGTGCCTTGTGTGCGAGTTAGGGTTAAATTTAACCATCCATTTTCAATAATTCATAAAATTTTCTTGCTTATGACATTTACAATCTACAATTAGGCTACATTAATTTTCAAAATAATCAACATTTCAATGAGCTAACCAATGATAATTCCATTTAGTCTGAGCCATGCATGCATGAAGTAATTAATATAATTTTAGTTGTTTGAGACATACCTAGTTTTGCTAATGATACCGTGTTTTGAACGCAACCTCAAAACCCTTGGTAGTTGTGTTCTTTAGCCTCTCAAGACTTACCTTTCTTTGCATGCCACAATATCCATTTTAATTCTTCAATGTCCTTATAGGTGAGTAATCTAGTGCAAGGTACAGTGCTATGAAAGTACTTACATGCACGAGGTGGTGACAAGCACACATATTATTTGCCACCTTCATTAATTTATTTTTCAATTCATTAATTACCCTGAATAAAGGTGCAATCATGGCGAATTAGGTTCAAATCACAAAATCGTTGGTTCCTATGTAGGGCCCACCATTTGAGAGGAAAGTGGCCTAGGAAGCTGACGTGCCACAATTACGTGTCACTTTAATTCTTATATAGGGGAAAGGCTTTAGAAGCAACATCCATCTTGGATACTTAACAATTGACAATCAATCGAGGTTTGAGTCATCCAATATTGGACTTGGAAAAGATTACCGAGAGTCGGGACTTTTACCCACCGGGTTCATGAGAACTGGGTGCAAAGAAAAATCGGGATTAGGTGCAAGTAAGACCAAATTGGTTCGAAACAACATTTGCAAAAAACTTCAAATCTTTGGTTCTAAAGAAAAGAAAAGCCACTACCAAGCATGATTATCAGCCCAACGAAAGAAAAACTTGCCAAATATATAACATCCTTAGAGAAACAACATCGATACCTAGGACCTAGGGGTCTAGTAAATTGATAAGGCCAGGGTAAGATTTTGTAAACACTCCCAATCTGACAACATGGGAACTTAAGCGGGGGCCAGGAAAGTTGGATTAAAACTCACCATTTTACCACTTCCTCTAAAAGAAACAACAAAATAAAGAAAAATAAAAGGAAGGGAAAAAGCAGTAGAAATGAGGGGGTCCACATTTTTCCAAAGAGAAAAATGGGGCATGTTGTGAGACCACACAACACAAATTAATTGCAAGAAAAATAGTAAC
The DNA here is from genome assembly GCA_007258455.2 of Sequoia sempervirens. NCBI lineage: Eukaryota > Viridiplantae > Streptophyta > Pinopsida > Cupressales > Cupressaceae > Sequoia > Sequoia sempervirens. Next base: position 478,607,691 of record VDFB02058242.1, read on the forward strand.
CTTGAAAAGATTGATTGAACCTGGTAGGAACATGCTGCCATGTAGATGGAGGGATTTTGAAACCTTTTGGTTTCCAGATAGGAATAAATCCATCTTCTTTCTCGCCATCTTGATCAGCCTTTGCATCTTCATAGGAATTCTTCTTAGAATATTTAGTGCATATTTTCTCCTACTTTGTCTCAAAATTTCCATCTGATTTGGAGCTATCTAGACTAGACTTTTCTCCTTTGTTAATCTTTTCTTTTTCCTTTTCCAATTCATTTCTCAGAGTGACAACATTCTTCTCAATCTTTAAGAATTCAACAATTTTTCTATTGAAAGTATCCTTCAAATCATAGATCACACCTTCTTCCACTTTTAGTTTAGCTTCACACTCTTTACCCTCCTCTAATTTAGATTTCATCTTGTTAGTTTATTCCTTTGACTTTTCAAGCAAGCTTTCATATTCCTAATTTAGTGCCCTTGCTTCATTCAATTCTTCAAAATTAGACCAAAGTTCCCCTTCAAAAACTATTTCTTAATCATCTGAATTGAAGTCCCAACCTTCAAGTTCCATTGATTCTAGATCCAAATTAGAAGAAAACACATCTTCATTACTCAAGGAGCTAGACTCATTACATTTTTCAACATTGCATTTTCTATTATCAACATTGAAGGCCATAAATTTAAGGAAGCTAAGGTAACATAAAAACTTCCTACACTAATCTTGAGAGAAGAATAATGAATTTTTTTACACATCTTTTCAACAGTTACAAAAACTTAAACAAAAATAAACATAAATATCATGCATACCACAACATAGTGATTTACATGGGGAAAACCCTTTTGGGAGAAAAACCCCACACTCCAAAATTCACCCAATATTGTTGGATAGGACAAATGAGGGTGGGGGTGAATCAGTTGTCAAATATTATAACCTTAAATTTAATTACCAAAACTAACACTAAATTGATTAAGTGATTAACCATCAAATTTCAATACACAAACACAATAACACTAGATTTACGTGGAAAACCTAATGAGGGAAAAACCACGGTGAGGATTAAATCACACTATATAGAATATCAAAATTGATTACAAAATGTCTTACTGCCTAAGATAAGGCTCACTGCCTATAATAAGGACTCACTCTCCACAAGGCCACAACCCAAAGATACAAAAAGATGGCTCACTACTAGAATACAAAAGATATGGCTTACCACCAAAAGTGAACTGATGAATTACACATTTCTTGTGCTGAATTTAGTTCTAGATGAAGCTCTTATAAAGGTAGTACTGCATATCAATAATTTATCAATAACTCTATTATGAGCACACACTTATTATCTTCACTTGCTTTGCTTATTCTAATATGTTGCATTCACTCTTTCACATTCTTTCTATCACACACTTTTTCTATCTCTATATCCTCCTCGCTTATCTTCTTTCCAGAGAGACACACATATTTATACATATGTATCTTAATCATCAATTAGGTTGGCCATGTACAAGGCTAACACATTTCTTGTGTCATCCAAAACATCCATAGGACATCATAAGTCCACATAAATAATTGCACATGCTAAGTCAGCCAATATCTTCAAATATCTGAATCATAGTTTATCGCACAGTAGGAACCAAACCTAAAAGCCAACACAACAGACCACATATAATGGTCATCTTCAATGGGAAATAAATTTTGGTAAATGATTCATACATACAATATCGTGTTGACATCAATGAAAATTTGTTGACATTAATGACAACCTTTTGATGCAATCTTCAATAATCTCCCCCTTTGTCATTGATGACAACACAAGATGTGAAAAGCCAACAACAACAACAACAACCTTTGTAAATATTTTGAGGAGATGAAATTATTTTCAGTTTTCACATGATTCCTTTCTCTTTTTCACATGCTCTCTCTCTCCCCCTTTGACATCAATGACAAAAAGAGTTCTATCTCCCCTTTACTTTAAAATTTTTACAAAAAGGTTATCAAAAATGATTCTTTACCTCAATCCTTCTTTCCTTAAAATATTTCTTTGTATTTTTCTTTCAGTTCCAAAAGACATTTCTTCTAGGAATCCATTGCTAGCTTGATTTATGGACAAATATTGTTGTTCTTTGCTATTGAATCAATTGTTTCTAGAAGAGTATCCAGAATAGCAATATTCTGTGCATTATTCTCATCATCCACTAAGAGACCAGAAAGTTGTTCCAATATTAACTCAATTATCTCTTTGAATTTCCAAAAGCTCTTCACAATACCATCCCTCTATGCCATAAATGCTACAAGATTAGATTGTAAGGAATCGATCCTTTTCTTTTGCATCCCATCCTTGTCATCAAGAACATCATATGTTTTTCCAATAGAGTTCAATTCATGCTCAATAGTATCAATTTTTGTTCTATAGTTCCCAATAGTAGTAGGCCACCAGAGACAATACCTATACACATTGTTTATACTTTTGATGCAGGTCTTCAATTCATTTATGATCTCAGTCAACCTCTTCTATGTATTTCAACATCTTTCTTCCATAACCAATTGAATTTCATCTTTTTTTGTTGTTTCATCAAATGACTGTCCCCTTAATTTGTCTTCAATCTACTCAATCAATACTTCTGGTAAAGTACTTGTCAATTTTCTTAGATCAATATCATTATGAATTATGTAAATTTCCAAGGCATTTATAATCTCATCCTATTCATATGATGGTCGAGAAAACCATATATCTCCAATATTCTTCAATCCATTAGGTTGCTCAAGAATCTTTAACACCTTCTCTTTAGTAACATCTTATTTATCATCAATTGATACCAGATCAAATGCTTCTGCAATTTTTGCTTCCTTTTCTTCTTTCTTCTCTATCTTCAACTTCTTTATTTCCAGAGGGGGACATGAACTGATTCTTCTTGCTTTCCTCTTTCCAGAGGAGAATCCTGCCTGAGACATCATAACTAGAATCAAAACCATACTAGAACTCCATGCATTCATTTTGATTTCAAAATATTCTTTACAAATATTTTCTTTTTCTACTAGATAGTTCAAATATCGGTAAACTTGCTTCCCAACTAGTATAGCAGACTTCCACACAACATTCTCTTTCAATGGTAATGAATTTAAAAAATGCATCATCAAGTATATAACCAGAGTTCCAAAGCAAAAAGGGTAATTTTCATTCTTTTTCATAGTTATATTTTCCATTAATTGATTTCTCACCAACTCACACAAGTCAAAATCCTCCTTTTCTCAACCATTTGATGTGCAACATAAAAAAATCATTGAGGTAGAGCCTTCCCTATTACTAAAATAAATATTATATGAGATGCCATATGCTACATACCTTATCACTGGGTCAGTTATGGTGTGAATTATAAGTTCCCTTTGATCTCCTGTTACCCCAGTTAGGGCTTCAATCTTTGCTCTTTGTGGACTTCTTGACTAGAACAGGTCTGTTATTGTTGAAATTGCTTCTTTCATGATTTCATAGGGTTTGTCAAAGATCATCTGATCACCTTGAATTCTACTTAAAATAACTTGAGCTATGTCCACATTCAAATTTTTTGGAAATTCGCTCCAAATTTCTAAACCCTTGTGCCCTAAATTCTTGACCATTTGCATTTGCTCAATTGAAAGGGAAGTCTCAAGATTTTGAATCTTTTCATGATCAAATTCATCAATTTGTAACCTACTCAATTTCTGCAATTCATTGCTACATGGATTAAATACCACCATTTCCTTTGACTCCATTGCTTCAACCTTGTTCTCTGTTCTTTCCCTTGTTAATAACCCTAACTCTTTCTTTCTCAGCTCATCCACTTCAAAATAAAAATGACTACTCAATATTCCTTATTTAACTATCGATTTTAGGGTTTCATCATAAATGATAATTTATTACTTGTGACATCATCATTTGTACTTTAGTCTACAAGTTCCTGCTTCTGCCAAATTTGTCAGCCATTTTGTGAGATGCATTGTAAGCAAAAAGGTTCTGCAAGCCTTCTGTAATGCTTGTTTTCTGCTAGAATTTTCTTCATTTCCTTCAAAATGAAAAATCACATCACATATCCTTGTGTCATCACATGAAACCTCTTATACTAGGGGTTTGATAGATTTTTTTGTGACTGCTCCCCCTGAAGTTAGTACTAGATTCAATTCATAGAAGGCGTATTTGCACTAGATGTAGATACAATATTATTTGATTTGTCCTTATTCTCTGGTTCTTCTTTCTTTCTCTAGATCTTTTCCATTTCTTTCCTTACTTCTTCTAGATTTACCTTGTTTATAAGCTTGTTCTTCCATTTCAGATTCAGTTTCTTCCCAACTTTTCTCTAACAAAATTTTGAGATTTGTCTAGATTTGTTGCAAGAGTGATATACAACAAATCTTTGATCAAGAGAGTTTGTATTCATCTTTGTCCTACACTAATTAGCCTTGTGTCCAAAAATATTGCACATGTAGCAATAGCCTTGAAAAGAATGAAATCTTCTACCGGTATTAAATTTGTTCATCATTATCAAACTTCTACATTCTGTATATTTATGTCCAAACTTGTTACAAACATAACATTATCCATCAAAGAATCCAACATTCTGACTTAATCTATTCTGGTTCAACATACTTCTACATTCTATTGCTCTATGTCTAAATTTATTGCATGAGTAGAAAAATCCATTAAAATATGTGTACCTTTGATCATTAGGTTGTCAGCTGGGTTTCCTTCTAGTATTGATCCTTCTATTCTTGCCTTATTAAGTATTGCCTTGAAATTTCCTCTGATTATTCATTTTGTTGAAACTTGGATTAGTCTTTGAACTTTTTCCTTCTTAGAGTCCTAGACCACCTTTATCTTTTACAAGCTTTTGAGATGAAATCAATTCATCAAGCATTCTTGAAATTATCTTAAATTTTTCTTTGAAACTTTTTATCTTTTCTAGATCAGATTTAAGAGACACTATTTCCTATTCAAGCATGTCACATTTTTCAGTCTTTTGGTTGATAATTTCTTTGCTTTGTCCAATTTCCAATTTCAGATTCTCTTCCACTCTTTTGCTTTCTTCAAGTTTCATCCTTAGATTTTCAGCAATCTCCTTTGCTTCTTTTAGTTCCTAGTAAACTTCTTTATGTTTCAACTTAAATTTTTGGATCTAATTTCTCAGTTTCTAAATACATTCACTTAATTTCTTGAAATTTTCTTTTAGATCTTCATTCTCATACTCTGAGGTCTCTACTCTCAATTGTTCATCTAAGTCAGAACCCTTCATCATTTAGTTAAACCTTCCAAGATCTCCTTCAAGCTGTTAAACTTATTCCAAAGGACCTTGCTCTAATACCAATTATTGGATAGGACAACCAAGAGGGGGGGTGAATTAGTTGTCTTATATTATAACCTTAAATTCAATTACCAAAACTAACACATAAATTGAGTAAGTGATTAACCATCAAATGCCAATGCACAAACACAATAACACCAGATTTATGTGGAAAACCCAATGAGAGAAAAAACATAGTGAGGATTAACTCACAGTATAGAGAATATCAAAACTGATTACAAAAAGGATCATTGCCTAAGATAAGGCCCATTTCCTAAAATAAGGACTCACTGTCCATAGGGCTACAACTCAAAGATACAAAAAGATGGCTCATTTCCATAATACAAAAGTTATGGCTTACCACTAAAAGTGAACTGATGAAATACACCTTTCTTATGTTGAATTTAGTTCCAGATGAACCTCTTATAAAGGTAGTATTGTATATCATTAATCTCTCAATAAATCTATTATGATCACACACTTATTATCTTCACCTGCTTTTCTTTTTATAATTCGTTGCATTCACTCTTTCACATTCTTGCTATCACACACTTTTTTTTCTCTATATCCTCCTCGCCTATCTTCTTTCTAAAGAGACACACATATGTATATATGTGTATCTTACTCATCAATTAGGTCGGTCATGTATAAGGTTAATGCATTTCTTATGTCGACTAAAATATCCATAGTACATAATAAGTCCACATAAATTATTGCACATGCTAAGTTGACCAAGATCTTCAAATATCCAAATCATAGTTTGTCACACAGTAGGAACTGGACCTAAAAACCAACACACCAGACTACATATAATAGTCATATTTAATGGGAAATAACTTACAACAAACAAGTAATACATACAATACCATGTTGACATCAATGGAAACCTATTGACATTAATGCCAACCATTTGATGCAATCTTCAATCTTCAACAAATATATTATTCAAAAATAAAAGATATTAAAATACAATTGTAGAGAAACCTTCTCACATGAGTATCACCACTAGAGATCCAAAGATAACACAACCACTATTAAACTCTCAACATACATCACAATATCATAGTTGTAATACAACGCCCTCATAAAATAAGGTTACATTCTAGGGAAAGATAGGCAACAAAATATCTACCATTAGATCTAAAACCTAATAATAAATGGTCTATATTTATAATATATCATTAATTTAATGTATGTCAACCATTTAAGAGTTTTTTTTAACAAAAAATGTTAATATTAACTTGCATCCCACTCCCCCCCATGCCATGCTCCCACTGTATATTACACCTATTGGTGTAACTAGGAAATATATATTTATACATATCCTAACAACAATAAACCTTATATAATTTCAAGGTTGAGACATATTTTCCCAAAAAATATCCCACTTGTTGAACACCTTGCAAGGGTAATGGGAGGGAGTAATATTGTCTCTTAATTGCTAGCGGTTGAAAGGCCTATAGTCTTTGAACACCATCTAAAATTCTCTATGCTCACATGCTTAGTTAAAGAATCAACAAAATTCATCAAGGTCTCTACCTTAACTAAATTCACCCTGCCATATTTGACCATATCTCTAACAAAATGATATTATACATCAATGTGCTTGGTCTTGGCATGAAATGTCGTATTCTTAGCTAGACAAATCACACTCTAAATGTCACAATAAATTGTCACTACACCTTGTTTTATTCTAATATCTGAACATAGTCTCTTAAGCCAAATGGCTTCTTTACAAACATGAGTAGCTGCTATATACTGAGCTTCAATAGTGGACAAAGAAACTACAAATTTTTGCTTACTCATCCAACTAATTACATCACCAAATAAAGTAATTACATAAGCACTGGTGGATCGTCTACTATCAATATCACTTTCCTAGTCTGAATCCACATAACCATGAATACTATGGGAAAATTCATCTTCATTCAAATTACTATGATAACACAAGGAATAAGTTGAGGTTTAGTGCAAATATCTAAAGACTCTTTTAACTGCATCCCAATGAACTCTACCAGGATTAGACATATATTTGGAAAGAACTCCCACTGCTTGGGCAATGTATGGTTTAGTACAAACCATATCATACATTAAACTTCCAATTGCACTCTAGTAAGGAACTCTACTCATCTCTTCAATCTCAGATGGGGATGTTGGACAATCTAAAATAGATAATTTGTTCCAATTGAAAAAGGAACACATAATAGTCTACAATCTTGCATGTTAAACCTCTATAAAATTGAATTGACATACCTACTTTGGTCAAGCCATAGCTTTTTGTTCACTCCATCCCTTCTAATTTCAATCCCAAGTATGTGTCTAGCGGCACCAAGGTCTTTAATTTTAAATTTAGTAGCAAGTTGAGATTTCAATTTTGAAATCATACCTTTCCCTTTGTCAATAAATAACATATCATCAACATATAATGCAATAAATAGGAAAAAATCACCATAATTTTTTATAATAAACACAATGATTTGATTTAGAATGCTCAAATCCCAAATTCAACATATATGTATCAAATTTATAGTACCACATCCTAAGACTATTTTATACCATACATAGATTTCTTTAATTTGCAAACCAAATTGCTTTTACCTTTCACCACGCAGTGCTTAGGCTGTGTCATATGAATATCTTCCTTCAAGTCACCATGAAGGAAATAAGTTTTCATATCCATTTTATCTACCTCTAAATCATAAGCAACAATAATAGAAAGCAAAAATCTAATGGATGTCATTTTTGAAATAAGAGAAAATATCTTACCATAATCAACACTCTCAACTTGAGATTAACCTTTCACAACCAACCTTGCTCTGTACTTCTCAATACCTCCATCTAAACCAATATTTTCTTTGAACACCCATTTGTAACCAATAGGTTTTTGTCCTTTAGTCAATGGTACAAGATCCCATGCATCATTCTTTTTCAAGGATGCCATTTCTTCATCCATAGCAATCTTCCAGGATTTTGCATCATTCATACCTAATGCCTCTTCTACAAATCTAGGTTCATCCATATTAGTATTCAAAGAAAAAATACATCTCCAATCATCAAGTGAATACCTTTCAGGTGGTTTTCTATGCCTTGTAGACCTACGAACAAGTTGAGTTGGAGGTTCTTCCTCCTCTCTTGAATATTTAGAGCTAGATGATCTCTCCTCAACTTCTTGTCTATCTGTGGGCATTGATTCAATTTTCTTAGATGTACAAGGAAATTTTATCATATCTTCCTATTTACTTTGTTCTAGCTACAATGTAATAGAAGAAGGCTTAATTTCTCTAAAAATAATACTTCTACTATATATTACCTTTTGTGCAATAGGGTCCCAAAGCTTGTATCCTTTCAGACCATAACTATATCTAATGAAGATACATTTCATAGCCTTGTTCTCCAACTTCTTTTGCTTCTCCTTGGCACATGTTCATATGCATTGCAACCAAAAATCTAAGATGTCTTAATGAAGGATTGTGACCCAACCATGCCTCTATTGGTTTCTTATCAACAAGTGTTGATGTAGGAGACTTGTTAATTAGGTAACAGATAGTGGCAACAAATTCAATTCAAAACCTTTGTTCTAAACCAACACCAATCAACATTATCTTATCCTTCTCTATTAGTGTCCTATTAATTCTTTTTGTAGCTCTATTCTATCATGGAGAATATAGTGTTGTATTTTGTCTAGGAAAACCACAATCTTTATAGAATCTATCAAAATCATTAGAGAAATTTTCAACGCCATTATCAATCCTCAAACATTTTATTTTCTTTCTAGTATGCAACTCAACCATTGCTTTAAATTTTTTATATCAATTGAAAAATTCATATTTACTCTTTAGAAAATATATCCATGTCCTACTATAATCATTAATAAATGAAACATAATATATGGATTTACCAATTGAAGGAACATCTACATGACCAAACACATCAGAATGAATAAGATCCAATACACCACAAGATATATGAGAACTCAAGTAAAAGTAAACACATTTTTTTTCCATAAATGCAATGCTCACAAAAATCAAATTCAAGATTACAATCAGACAAACCTTCAAAAAGGTTTTTTATTTTTCAAGGTCCCTAGACCTTTTTCTCCAGTATGTCTAAGTCTCTGGTGCCATAACATACTTTTCTCTGCAAGTAAATTTGATTGAGAAGAAAGAGCACCCTTGGGTGCCCAGAAGCCATGACCATCTACTAAAGGTGAAACCCTCACCTCTTTCAACTGAGTATCCATAGAATTTCTTTTAAAAGAAGTACTATTGCACTCAATAGTGAATGCATCAAGATTATATAATGTGCTATATCTAACACCTCTAGTAATCGCCATAGCACCTCTAACCATCTGGCATCGTGCATCAAAAAATACTACCTACACACCTGCATCTATTAGTTTCCTCACAAATAACAAATTTTGTGCTAATCTAGGGATATGTAATACACCATTCATTAGTTTTATTCTACCATTAGGAACCCTAATTTTAACTTTACCATGACCAATAATATTTAAATGATAAACATCACCCAAATACACCTTACCTCCATTAAATTATTCATATTCAAAAACCAATCTCTATTAAAAGGTCATATGGAAAGATGCACTTGAGTCAATTAACCATGCATCATTACTTGCACAAGTTTCCAAAGCTGCAATGAATGCATCACCATCTTCCTTCTCAAACTTAGAATCATAATCAAATTTCTTCTTTTTCTTCTTATTTTCTTATTTTCAATCCTTACAAACACGTCCATCCTTACCATAGTTCCAACAAATAACTTTGGAATTTCTAAGAGATTTAGATATCCCCTTGGACTTGGTTCTTTCATGCTTCTCATTCTTCTTGTATTTTCCATTAGGTCTTCTATGAAAATTTAAAGCCTCCTTGGTAGTGATGGATACTTTCCTCCTCATCTCTTCAAAAAGACAAGAACCTACCACATCTTCAACCTTCAATATAACATAAGTACTCCAAATAGACATAACAAGAGAATCCCATTGATAAGGAAAAGAACAAAGAAAGATCTAGCATTTCTCTTCCTTATCTAATTTGACACCAACTGATTCCAATTGATTCACCAACATAAATTGAATGATTCCAAGTGGTTTGTAATCTTTCCGCCCTCTTCCATTCTTAAGGAATACAATTTCTTCCCCAAGAAAATATTGTTCACTAAAGATTTCGTTTGATATCGCTCACCAAGCTTTTTACATAGTTTTTGTGTAGAGGTCTCTTCATTGATGTCATTGATTAAAAAAATAATTTCCAAGCACAATCTGATTAGAACCTTGGCTTTACGGTCCATAACATCATATTGAGTATCCTGACTAGAATTTGTAGGCTTTGAAACTTTCTCATCAATAGCATCCCACAGATCTCAATCTATCAACAAATCCTCCATCTTAAACTTCCACATCTCAAAATTATTTCAAAAAAATTTATCCACGTCTATTCTCCTTGGTGAAATTTCCATCTAATAATTCCTACAACAAGATCACAAAGTGTCTTCTACAAAAGCTCCCACTCAAACATGGATTAATTAAAAAAAACCCCAACAAATGAAAACTAAAACCAAAGGTGATCAGGGTTTGATACCACTTGTAAGGAAGCTATGGTAGTGGAAAAACCTCCTACACTAATCTTGAGAGGAGAATAATGCAAAGCTTTTACATATATTTTCAATAGTTACAATTTAAAAAAAAAAACATAAATATCATGCATACCACAACACAATGATTTACGTGGGGAAAACCATTTCAGAAGAAAATCCCCACACTCCAAAAGCTGCCCAATACATTATTCAAAAATCATAAAGATTACAATATACTTGCAGAGCAAGCTTCTCATAAGAGTATCACCACTAGAGATCCAAATAAAACATGACCACTATCAGACTCTTAGAATACATCATAATATTGCAGTTGTAATACAACACTCCTAAAATAGGGTTATATTCTAGGGAAAGATAGACCAACAAAATATCTACATTATATCTAAAACCTAATAATGAGTGGTATAGATTTATAATATATCATTAATTTAATGTATGTCAACAATTTAAGAATTTTTGTTAACAAAAAAATGTTAACATTAACTCGCATCCCACTCCTCCCCTCCACCCCATGCTCCCATTGTATATTACACCTATCTGTGTAACTAGGATATATGGTAGGGAGAGGGGTTGGAGGAATCAATCACTGATTCCTACTTTAGGCCTTTCCTTGTAAGACCTCCTTGGTGTTCTACTTCTCAACCTTAACCTATAGGAACTCCTTCTTGCCTATGTTCCCCTGGTTCTCCTGGCCAACCTCTCTACCTTGTCAATTTTCATCTACCAAGCCATCTTTGATACAATTCCTTCATTCTTCCTTTAACCCTTAATCCTTCCTAAAGGTTAAAAACCTCCAAAACGTTGAACAAAACTTTGCAGGGGTGTGAGGGTGATACAAAGGCTTCCAAACATCTCATATTTTTCTCTTAAGACCCTCCTAACTCCACTTAACCATCGCTTACACCAAACCCTATTTTTGGGCTACTAGCCTAAGAGCCCAATTAGGCCTCTGAACAGGGATAAAATGCAATTTCCCTTAAAACCCACCAAAGACTTAGGTTCTTTGTCAAGAAATTGTGTTTCCCTTGCCTATGCCTCAAAGAATTTTAGGGTTTTAGCCCTATACAGGCTGTACATTGTCCATATACAAAAATGATTAAGAACCTAGGGTTTCAAGCTGCTCAAAACAATTTTTAAGACTGTCAAAAAGTTCTCCTATCATATGCACTGGTAAAAACTCCTCCTAATCACCATGCTTAGCCAAGACCACCCAAAAAAAATTTCAAAAATAATTTCTTCAAGATCTCATGCCCCCTGCAAGTTATAAGTCTTTTTCTCCAAGTCTGCCCCAACCGAACCTGCACTGGCTTGCCTAGGGAAAAGCTTTTCTTGCAACTCCTGCACTGCCACAAACCCTAAAAACTACCATATTTACAAAGAGGGAGCCTAGACACTATTCGCAGGAGGCCGTACAATTTGTATGGTGGGAAGGTGCTCTAGGACTCCATTCTTCCAAAACTGCCTGTTACAGGCTAGAAAAAGATGGAAACAAACTATGAACAGGTAAAAGATGAAAAAATGATTTACAAATCAAAAGAAAGGCACACCAAGCTTGTATAATGTGAACACTACATACTACAAACACAATGAAAGTGAATTTATTCCATTAAAACTCAAGATGAGCACAAAGAACAGAAAAATTGTCTCTTGAATGCTGTTTCCTTCAATCTACAAAAATGTCACTCAACAATAAAATCTCCAACCCTATCTCAGGGTCAATTTATGCCTTAAATAGGCCTTCACAACAATTTAGATGCTTGGTTCGAGCTCCTAGATGACCTAATGGTGTGTGTTATAAAACACACTGTGTTTTCTAACACCTTGCCAACTTTTGACAACTTAACACAATGATCTTGTAAAGCTATTGAACACTTGTCACCTTCTTTCCCAAAATTCAAAAACAACCCTAAGCACCTAAAACAATGGTCAAATGACCTTATGATAGCACAACAAAAATAAGAACTTCAACAAAACTCCAACAATAGTCCTTTCCCAGGTGCTCCTACACCAATATATATATATATATACCTTATATAATTGCATGGTTGAGACATATTTTCCTAACAATAAAGAGGGTTTTATCATTTGAATCATTCTCCTCATCTTCAGAAGAACCACTGCTCTCTTTGGAATAAAGACCATTTTTAACCTTTTCTCTTTGGTTACTATCATTTGATTCTTTATAGGGACATTTAGATGCAAAATGACCAATTCTTCCACAATTAAAATAGTTGAAAGGTAACTTAACTTTGTACTTGCTAGTTCCTTTCTTCAATATTCTCACAAAGTTTGCTTGAACCTCATCAATGTCATCATTCTGGTCAACAACTTCATCTTCAATCTTTTTGTTAGCTATGAAAGTAACTTCTCTTTTTGGAACATCTTTATCAAATTCTCTCAAATTTCAAAGGCAATAATAGCACCATCAACATAGTACTAATCCAAATCCTTGGATTCTTCAATAGTAGACACTTTATGACTATAATATTTAGGGAGAGATCTCAAAACCTTATTCAAATTTTCATTTCCCTTTACTTTTCCACCAAGAACAGTGATGCTAAAAACAACTTCACGTACCTGAAGCATATAGGTTGCAATTTTGTCATCGTCAGTCATCCCAAAAGTCTCAAATATGCTTTTAAAGATCTGCATCTTGGCTTGCTTCACTTTTGTATCACCTTCATAGATACTTGTAAGCTTTCCCTAGACGTCCTTAGTAGAGCCGCAATTCATCACCTTCAAAAGTTTTGAATTAACCAATCCACACAAGAAAGAATTCTTATCTTTGGAATTATACTCATATAATATGATTTTAGTTGGATTTGTTGGAGAAGTAGCAGGAGCAACATAACCATTTTTGACTGATTGCCACAAACCAAACCCTAGAGAGTTTAGGTGTCCTTCCATTCTCAATTTCCAAAAAATGTGAAATTTCCCTTAGGTTCAATTTTGCAACATTGCAACAATAAACCAAGTGCCACAAAGCCCATGGGTAAACTATGTATAGACATTTCATATGAACATTGTGTGTTTTGGAATATTTAAATTCATTTTTATATTGTACTTTAGGTCTTCCATCCACTTTTTCCTCTACTTGCTCCATCTTCACAACAATGAATCTAGGGAAGAGGAAGGGATAGTAACTAGGAAAAGTTTAGATATATTAGGTTGGGTGTATGCATATGTATGATTAGTATGAGGGAGTAAAGAGATAGTGGGTTTAGGAAGAGGCATAGATAAGGAAGTTCAAACAAATATGTCCATGGGAAATGAATGGAGGAATGAAATCAAAAGTAAACATGGTAGATAATGAAGTGGTAGTAAGGATGGAACAAGTGAGATTATTGGTATCACATGGTATATAGTGGTATAAAAAAGAGGTATAAAACACCATATAATATGTGAGAATGACATGAGGGGTATAGTTACAGGTTAAATCATAAAGAGGGTTAAATATAGAGAAAATATGGATGTGAAATGGTGGAATAATAGTAGAGGTGAAGCAACACTATGAGGTTAAAACAAGGTAATATAAGGGGTAATGGTATGAGATGGGGCAATGGTGGAGGTAAAGGGAGGGGAGTTAGATGCACCAATAATAAAGGTAGATGAATCATTCTTAGCACCCAAGGATTTTAAGATCTCCCTCCTTTACAAGTGTCTTATTGATAAGCATATTGTAAATGGTGTTTATTATTTGTTTAGGATTCTCTACATAATCAATAACTAATAATTTTCTTAGTAAAATATTGTTTCTAAAAATGGAACCATAATCGTAATCATCCATAATGTTCCCAACATGAGAATTAAAGAAAAAATAATATATTAGAGTGGGAAACCATATTGAGTTTTAAGCAAGCACTACTTTTCGAAGTAAATGAAAAATGTACTCATCTCTTGGAACCATAATTAAGAATTGTTGTGTAAAACTCAATCACGTAGGTTAAAAAATAGATTTCCTTAATGTGATGACTTTCTAGAACTTTATGTAGACCTAGGATTCTCTATGGATCAAATTTTTAGTTTCGGGTCAATCTTGTGACACATGGGTCTAATCTCTAAATCCTAGAAATGATTTTCTAAAATGTACATATCTCTAATATAATTTTCTATAATTCATGACCTTTTGTTATGTGTAAGGTTTGGAATATTTAGATATACCTTGTGGAAATTACTAAATGTTGGAGTAATGGTCATGTCTAGTGATGGACATAAAGTAATATTAGAGTAATTTTGTTAGCCCTTTAAATCAATCTAATATATCATAATAGTGTTCATGTGTACATGGGGTTTTTAGGTGTGCCTAGGTGATTAAAATCTAGTTGTCTTAGATGTGATTAAGTCGAGATGAGTGGTCACATATTTAGTGCTACACTATATTATATAAAGGTAGCCTAATCATTTTATTTTATTACTTGTAAATTTTGAAAAAAGAATATTGTGAATAGAGATTATGTACATTGTGTTATTGATTGGTGGTATCTAAGGATCTAAATGTGCCGATTATTTTAGGGCTTGAGATCTTTACAATAGTTGCAACGATAAGTTTATAGATGTAAAAAGAGAGTTTTCCCTAGAAAATATAGAATAGAAAATTCACAATGTGATATCTTAGAGTTAAATGAGTCCATTAAAAATCTTATATGTATTCCATAAAACTAATACTATTTTTTTTAAGACATTTCCACCATTTCAAAATTAATTGAAAACTTGATCCCAATACATAAGTTAGTTGATTGCAAGGATTCACATGATAATGAAGTGAAATATTCTTATAGTATGTTTAGAGCTAATGAGTATTTATGTACCTATATGTATCACTATCTAATTAATATCCTACTACAATATTGAGAAAGTAATTTCTTGATAATTTTATTTATATCATGTGGCATTAGATTCATGATAAGTGCCTCTAGAAAAAAGTGATATAGGTCTGATTTTTTCTTATTAATATGTATTTCTCTCAACTAGAGTTTTTGATCTCATCTTATTTTTGTTCCTATTGTAAAAAATTGTATTCACTAGCCAATTTGATTATAGGTTATCAACTATGTAACTCAAACTTGATTTTCTCATATTTTCATGTGTCGTAAGTCTAGGGAATGTACTAAATGTAAAAGACTTCTCATGATACAAGTGTCTTCATAGTTATTTAGATAATTATATGAGATGTATATGTCATTTGTATTCCTAAGGCCACATTTTCTAGCATGTTGTTGTATTAGCTAGTTCATCCCCATAGGCATGTGCAAAGCAATTACAAAGTGAATTTAAAAAAACCTTTTCCATACATGGTGCAGGAGCACCCAAGCCCTTCAATGAACACTTCAAGGGTCAGGAGAGTTCTGGGGTCAGGAGGACCTTTCCATCATATCAAAGCATCAATTATGAAATTTTGAAGCGTATAATGGCATTTGGAAAGGATGAATGTAATAAGAGAGTCAACTATCCTAAGGGTCTTGATAAGGACCCTAGGACCAAAATGAAATGTAAATAGACCAATAGTGTCCTAGAGGTCTAGATAGGTTTATATTGTTTTAATTATCTCAAATTAGGTGAATAATAAAGATGTGGTAACTTTGGAGGGTTTTTAGTTAATAAATTTCAAGTTTGGAAATTCAAATTTTTAAATTCCAATTTGGGCGGGTAAGTGAGTTTTATGAGTTTTCGCACTAATAATGTAAACTAATCAATCCAAAATGGTTTGAGAAGTTGGGGAAAGGATATAAAAATCTGTAGAAGTCATTTGTATGGAGTTTTGGGTTGCTGGTACATTTTTTGTATGGACTGTTCTCAGAAAATCAAGAGAAACTACAGTTTTTTGCATTTTTCTTATGTTCTTTTGATGAATACTTGATTTCTATTGAAGAAATGTCCAGTAGGATGCTTTAGGAATTTTTATTTATATTTTTTAACACCATTGAATGCTCTAAAAGTAGTAATAATCAATTTATGTGAATTTTACAACTGATTGTCCTCAAGGAGGTGCAAATTTTCATTGATTTTGAGGGTTTTTATGGATGATTGATCCATTTCAAGGTAGAATGATGCTGTAACATTTGAAATGGATCACTTCTAACATGTATAATACAAACCTAACAAGCTAATGTGCAGGAAAGAGGAATATTAAGGTGTACACCAAGATTTGACAGTGCAAAGTGCTTGAAGATGGAGGCTAGAGTATAGTAGTAGAAGATATGCCTTAATGAGGGGTATGTTTTTGAGTTGGGATAGAATAAATATGTTGTCCTAATGGTGTATAGTCAATGAAAAAGTTCTGGGAGTGTGTGGAAGGCCAAGATCCAAGAAGCCCTAGTTTGAGGAAATTTATGGAGGGTTTTGTGTTTGAGAGTGTTAAGGGTGTCATAGAAGACTAAGAACTTGAAAATATTTGGTTTTGAGACATTTTAAGAGACTTTTTAAAGTTTCATGGTTAGGGGATAAGTTTAGAGAGGGGTTGCTTTGAAAAAGAGGGCTAATTAGGCCTAGTTTTTGAGGAAACAACGGGTTTTGGAAGGGATTGTCTGAAGCAAGTGCTATCAGGGTTTAGATATATTGTTTTTCATCATAAAAAACAACTTAATAAACCATTATATTGGAGGTTCCTTTGGAAATTTTGAGAGAAAAGTCAAGAATCCTTCGCTAGAGGCCTAATTGGGCTAGAAGGCTACTTAAGGTGCAAAAGTAAGTTTTGTCTAAGACAGAGGGTTGGGGCTTTGTAGTCATTCAAGAAAAGTGTAATTGTGCCCCTTAAGAGCATTCCTAGGGTTTGGGTCCATAGGAGAAGGATTTGTGTCATAAGTGAGCCATTTAGGCATTATTTCCACAAGGGTGTCTAGAAGAGGTTTGTGAGTGCATCTTTGCAATCCTTGAAATCATTGTGTGTTTCCAAAAGTATCATCCCCTTTGCATCAATACATCCCATGGATTTATCTTGTTTATTTATAGATATTTGATGCATGCTTAATCATTAATAATATGGATACACATTTTAAATGTCATAGGGTCATCTTTATGGTTTTCAATTGCATGCTTAGCTCTCATGTTTGGAATTGCAAATTTCTTTATCTTTGAAACCTAGTGTTTGACTCAATTTCCTATTTGGTCAAGGCATGACCTATTGCACCTTATCTTTATGCCACAATTTAAATTTTTATTACATATTTCAAATATATTTAGTATTAGTTTTTTCCTTAATTACATATTTTAGTTTCATAACTCTCATTGAATCTTTCAAGATTTAAAAATTGATATGCATTTAAACAATCATGCTTGTATTCTTATAGGTTGCATATTATGAAAGGTTAATGAGATTTATCTAAAAGGTTAAAATCTAGCTTACATATTTTGGGGATCATGTGCATTCTTGTTACCATCTACTCATAATGAGTTCTTGTAGACATATTCATGGTAGTCATATAGCATAATTTTTTATTAGAGGTAAAAAAGTTTTGAAGGGGCCTCAAAACCATTTACAAAAAAGAGAGCTATTTAAAAAGATAGCCACATAGATCAAAAACAACCAATAAGAAGCAAGCCATAAGCAAAACAACTGCCAAAAATAGATGAACAAAAATAAAAGCTACATATTCTTCAGAATATTAGCAACCTCCATATCACTATCAATTCTCTTTAGATGCACATCCATAACTTTGGAAATATCTTTGGTAGGTACCCTAGCTTTCAGCTTAATTTTGGAGCATTCATGGATTCTTATAGATAGCTTTTACATTATGTTTCATATTGCATTCTCATATTATATTAACTAATTGATTCATAGTTACATTTTATCATCCCCATTGCATCATAGTTACATTTTAGGTTAGTTTGTTTTATGTTTTCATTTGAGCATATGCATAATCATGGATATTTCATTTTAGTTTCATATCATCCACTCATCTCCACTTGTTCATTTATCATCAACATCATCCTTTTCATCATTTTCTTTCATTTACAAGCATACCACTAATCATTCCATCACACATTTTCACATATAAATCATCTTAGCTTGCATATTAAGCATCAAATCTCATTTTCTAGGTAGTCATTTTAACAACCTTTGTGCCCATAAAAATTTGAGGGCCAAACGGTTTAATAAATCCCTAGAAATAGACGACAATGATATGTATTTGAAAGGTTGATTACAAATAGAGTAGCTTAATTTATCAAACTTTGAATGTAAACCGTCTCATTAAGGTTTGTGTTGACACTAGAATAACTCTACACATTTCGACACACAAAAAATGGTGCCCACCATGGGGCCTTTACCTCACTTATTATTAACTTTTTTGATGATTTCATGATTGTAGGTTCAAGGTTTATACTTGGAAACATTTTCACTGGTTTGGAGGCAATTCTGAGTTGTTTTTAGAGTTTTGGCGCCTCTTGTATCTATTTTGGTGCCTCTTGAAAGTAGTGTAGAGACCATTTTTAGCTATTTTGAGACCATTCTGGCTTGTTATGAGAGTTTTGGCACCTCTTGTACTTGTTTTTGAGCCTCTTGCAAGTTGTCCCAAGATTGTTTTCACCTATTATGGGACCATTCTGGGCCACTTTTAGAGTTTTGGTGCCTCTTGCATCTTGTTTTGAGACTATGTTTCACCTGTTCTGGGACAATTCTAGGACACTTTTAGAGTTTGGGAGTCTCTTGCACCTATTTTGGCATCTCTTGTTAGAGTTTTGGCGCCTCTTGCATCTTCTTCTAGGACTTTTTTCACCTATTTTGAAACCATTATGTACTATTTTTAGAGTTTTCGCACCTCTTGTCTTTGTTTTGGCACCTCTTGTCTCTTTTTTGGTGCCTCTTGTAGTTTTTCACCAAAAATAGAAACTCACATTATGTGTTGTGCATTTGCAGGTTTTCCCAGATTCATTTTCAAAGACTCAAAACATAAACTACTAACATATTGCAGGGGTTGGATGTTATTTACTTGTTTCCTTTGGTTAAGATAGGAACATAGCTTAAGTAAAGGGATAATTAACATCATGTTCCCCTTTTTTTACGTTAGAAACATAGCTTAATTAAAGGAAAATGAACACCATGTATTTTGTATGTGATGGATGGTAGGCATATGCTCTCCCCTTAACTGGGTGATCCAAAAAGCTAGACCCATTCTTGTTTATGTGCGAGTGTAATTAGAGTATATGGCATGAGTTCTATCTTTATTCATGCGAAATATAGACCAATCAAAATATGGGTATGCATGCTTGCTTTTTTTTTATCCTAGAGGGCCTAACTTGTGGGAAAAAGTAATCACCTAAGGGAATGACCCAACCGGTAACATGCTAAAGCCAAGCGACTTCCAATTGGGATACAAATGTGGATACTTGAGGAAATTTCAAGTATCATGAGGATAATTAGGAGATGGATCAAAAGGGACTCTCACCATATGGATTATCTCCCACGAATGGAATGCCCACATTAAAACCCTTGTTGTAGATTTTCCAAAATCCTTTATCTATTCTTTGGTGCAACAATGGTCATTGCCAAGGCATCCACATTCTTGTAGTTTTTAGTAGAGGAGATCAGTTTTCCATGGGAGTTTCATGGGGACTGGAAGCTTGGTTGGCCTGAGAAGAGAGTGCACTATAAGGGGGAGCTTGTGTAGCCAAGCTTCTAAATTCATCCGCTAAAGATATTGCGGTTGGAGTAAAACCTGTGTGGAATCTAAAAGAATACAGTCTTACACAACCTTAGGAGTGTATATTCTACTTGATGTGTCTTCAAAACAAAACTCAAACAAAACACCATAAAAAATGTTACATTTTGAAAGTGAAAACCTTAATTCAGAACTATATTCATTAAGGTAGACAAGTCAGTAACTTAGGTTCAACCATCTTCAGAAATTAGTCCTTCCAACAGTGTTCAAGCTTTCCTTAGGAAAAATAGAGTTAGAATATGTGGTTTACATGATGATTTCATGAAAGGTCAAGATTAGAAAACCAAAAATGAAACCTCTTAGTCTAAAACAACATCAAAGACGTTTGTCTATGATTTACGACTTTAGAGAAAGGCTAACCTTCAATTTTTACAAGAGAGCATGCAAAAACAATCTAGAGTTATACATGATGTACTATTGTCAAAATCCAAGAATTTTCCAACATTTTGAGTACCTTAATTATGTTTCTTGAGTCAAAACTTTGAGTCTGAGATCGTTCCTTAGATACCTTAGAAGTCTAAATATTTTTGAAATGGACCTATATATGTGAAAATTTTCAAATTAAACCTAGATCTAAACATTTCAAGGTGCCTAAATAATCAATATCCATCACATCTTGTCTTGTACAACTTAGTTTCATCTTTGGGTTTTTTCATCCTTTAATCACGAAACTATGTCATGCAATCAAATAAAACTTGGTCTAATCAATAGAATTTTTCATTCTATTTGACTTAGTTGTAATCCTTGACACTATTTCAAACTTAGATCAAAGCTTAGTCTAAATCATAACACTTATATGCCCGTCCAAAAGAGATCACAAAAAAGGAAACTCAAGGACAAGGAACTTGGAACACCCAACTTTGAAATAGAAAACATAGGAAGTCCAAGTAGTGAAGCTTTTGATTTCAAAACTTCCAACATTGAACCTCAAAATAGTGAGATCCCCAGCAACATGGATGATGCAAAATAAATTCCTATTCCTGGACTCAACAACACTCAAGGGGAAGAAATAAGCGATGAGGATATTCGACAAGCAGAACAAGACCCCATTTTCCATAAGTTTTTGGAAAAGATTTTTGAAAGAGATGGGGGAAAATACCTATTAATGTTAGCAAATCAAGGAGTCAAACTTCCCCCTGACTTTGACATCAACATCTTAAAAGCACCCCTCCAAAATTCTAAAAAGGAAACATAACAAATGGTTACTTTAACTCACCAAATGAAAAACCTTCAACAACAAGTTCTAGATATGCAAAGGGGAACTTCAAAACGATACTTGATTGAGGATATTTGACCTTATCCCTTTAATCCATCCGTCAACATGATTCCTTTCCCTAAGCATAGTGAATTTCCAAAGTATGATAAATACAATGGGTCAACTGATCCACTAGATCACGTAAGGGAATTTCAAACTATGAGTCTAGAATTTGTGCATGAGGAAGCCTATTTGATGAGACTATTTCCATGAAGTCTAGAAGGGAAATGCCTTGAATGGTTTTCAAAGGTTACACCCCCCATCAACACATTTGAAGAGTTGGTCAATATATTTCTCACTCAATACTCTTACAATATCCAACATGATATCACCTTGAAAGAACTTTGCAACTTGAAATAGAAAAAGGGTTAGTCCTTCCTCATTTTCTTGTAAAAATGGAGGAGATTGTTTGCAAGGTATTCTCGTCTCGTTCCTGAAAGGAAAAGATAGATATTTTCATTGATAACCTAAATGATGAAATGAGTTATGGGTTGGAATTACAATGTCCCCCTCCCTTTGAAAAATTGACTAAAAACATAATTAAAATCTAGGAAGCCTTAGTTAAAAGAGGGGTCATTAAGGTATACAATGAAAAAAACTCATCCACTTCCTCTAACAAGTACAAAAGTGGGGACAAACCTAAATTTTGGAAATGAAACAAGAACATGGGTAACAATGAGGTCATAGCTGAAAATAAAAATACCAAACCCATATTCAACCTAACAGAAGTTGCCACCAAGACCAATCAGACCAAAAATCCTCCCAACATTCAAAATGCTAGCCAAAACAACAAGTAAACTAATCCAAGGACTAAAGCAACACCATTTTCAAAACCTTCCAATCGACGAAAATTCACACCATTGGGACAATCCTTAGATTCTACCTTAAAGGAACTTACTAAGGCTAAGCTTATCATAAGGCTAGAAGCACGAAACTAGGATCCACAAGTCAAGCAATTTTGGTGGAATGATGCTCATTACTATGATTATCATCAAAACAAGGGTCATATGATGAAAGATTGTTGGAAATTAAAACACACAATCCAAGATCTCATTGATAACAAAAAGGTACAAATTGAAGGACCCCAAAAAAACAGTGATCAAGAAGTGTTCAAGAACTCTTTACCCAATTATGAAAAGGGAGAGTCCTCTACATCAAATACCAAAGGAAATAATATAAATTATGTTTATGATTCTACCACTACCATTCATTGTATTGAGATGGTTGGGAATTCAATCAAAGACAATGAAATTGGAAGCCAAGGGAAGGATGCCACTACTGAAATCCAATACAATGAAGACACTATCTCACATCAAATCAATGACCTTGTACCTAGAAATCTAAGCACTAACATTGACATGAATGACAATAAAATTAATATCATCAAAATCACAAATGATCAAGAAAATACACCTATCAATGCAATTACAAGAGGACAAGCCAAGGTAACATCGAAAGGAGCTACCCCTTCCACATCCAAAATGAATGTTTTTCTTGTAACTCAATATAACATCGTTGATCAGTTATAGAAGATACCCGCTCACATATCCATATTGGAACTTCTCAAGATTTCACCGACACATAAAGAAATCTTGGAACAAGCTTTAGTTGCCACCAAAGTACCAAAAAATATGGAAGTCTGTATATTTCAAGCTATGTTAGGACATTTGACTACACCTCATTGCTTATCATTCTCTAAACGTGAAAATGCATCCACCACCCATCCACATAATGCTGCTCTCCACATCAAAGTACTAATCCATAAACATCGTGTCAAACGTGTCCTTATAGATGGAGGAGTAGGCCTAAATATATGCACTCTCAAGCTTGTTCATGTAGAAGGATATTCTAAAAATGCTATTGATCCTAGAAGGAAAATCACCATAAAAGCATATGATGATGAAGAAAGATCCTCCCAAGGATTGATCATTTTACCCATTCAAGTGGGACCAATCATCAAAGGCATAGTGTGTCAGGTGTTAGACAAGGAATTGACATATAACATACTCTTGGGACGATTGTGGATTCATGAAATGCAAGTGATACCATCAACTTATCATCAGTGCTTGAAATTTCCTTTCAATGGATAAGAGATCACCATTGCTGCCGATTCTAACAATCCCCAATATTGCAACGCACTCAAAACAAGTCAAGATACCTTTGTACCACATAATAGAGAAGTCATAAACTTTTCTCCATCAAAAAAAGAAGGTCCAATGGGTTCTTCGTCAAGATAGTATGAGGAAAGGGCTCAATCAAAAGACAAAGGGGTCGTTGACTCTATTTCATGCAACAATGGAAGTCAATTTGATGCCTTATCAAAATAGTTGGAAAATATCCAAATAAAAGATAAGGATATGGGGGAATTCTCATTTGAGAAATCTTCATACTTATCGCAACTTTCATCTTCTCCTAAGTCATATGGAGAACCATCTACCTCAAGACAACAATATTTACAACCCATCATGCTCTTTGATGGGAATTTTATAAAAGAAAGCACCCAAGTGGAGGAATCAGGAGATGAGGATGTCCTAAATCGGTTATACAAAGATGAAGAACCTTCATAGGTATCAGTGTCCAATATATGCATAGAGAAGTATGGAAAAGGTCAGACAATCCTAAAAAAATGGGATATGAGGGAAATGGTCCTTTGGGTAAAAGAAAATAAGGCATCAGTGAACCAATACAACTTGTCACAATGAATCCCAAAGACAAAGTAGGACTAGGCTACAGGGAAGACTTAAAATAGGAAGCTACTCAAAGAGTTGTCAAAAGAATCTTACAGCTACAGGCTAGTGAGGATCATGAAACATATTCCAATGAATATGAATAGGACTCTCTCTTTGAGGAATCTTTCCATGAAAAAGATATTGATGTAATCCAAAAGTATACCCCAATATGTATGAAAGGAGAAAGTTCTAGTTGTAGGCCACCTGAATATGGATTGCAATATGTCGTTGACTCAAGTGAATATGATCATTCTTTGAGTGAGATAGACACGTCAGAAGAAAGTAACATTTTATACCTCATTGGAAAATTTGACAACATGGCTATCTTGAAGCTTACATCTTATGACCTTGGCCAATCTAATGATTCCTTTTCCTTAATACATCATGAACTAATTGATTGGGATCAAAAGGAGCTACTCAACATACCCACCTTTTCAAATGATGATGCCCTCATGAACTTCCTATGTTCTGATAACCCTGACACATGTTCCGCCATTGAATCTCAAAATGAAGCTCTTGATGAAGGGAGTGTTAAACCTTTTAGCTGCAAAATGATGAATATAGGAAATGGGTCTAATAGTGAAAACCACTTGGTGGCACTATTAAATTAGGAAAAATTAAAAACAAAGAGCGTATCTTAAGGTGAAAACCACTCTGAGGCACCAAGAGATGGAAGGTTTAACACTCTCCTAGAACACTATCAAGAGAGATCTCCAGTGCTAATAGAACCTACACAATCCATCAATGTTGGTACAACTGGGATAATGAAGACCTTGTGTTTAGCATAATCCATGATAGAAGAGGAGAAATATTATTTCACCAAATTCTTTGAGAGGAAAATCAAATTTTCTTGGTCATACACTGACATGCCAGGCATAGATCCATAACTCATTATGCATCATTTTCCATTACCACCTGGCACAAAACCAGTAAAGTAAAAACTGAGAAAGATGCATCCCCATATCACCCTTCTAGTGAAAGCTGAGTTGAAAAAGCTATTAGATGCATGATTTATAAGATCTATTGACTATGCTGAGGGGATATCAAACATTTTTCTAGTATCCAAACAAGATAAGAGCATCAGGATATGCATGGAATTTAGGGACCTTAACAAAGCCTATCCAAAAGATGATTTTCCTCTACTAAACATCGATATGATTGTAGACTTGACTGCTGGGCACAAAATTTTATCACTTATGGATAGATTTTTAGGATACAACCAAATAAAGATAGCACCTGAAGATCAAGATAAAACAACCTTCACATGTCCTTGGGGAACTTTTTGCTGGAATGTGATGCCTTTTGGGTTGAAAAATGTTGGAGCTACATATTAGAGAGCTATGACTACCATCTTCCATGACATGATGCATACTTTTATTGAAGACTATGTAGATGATCTATTGGAAAAATCCTACACTAGAGAAGGACACTTAGGGATTCTAGACAAAATCTTCACAAGATTGGAGAAATTTAAGGTGAGGTTAAATCCCAAGAAATGTGTGTTTGGTGTAACATTAGCTAAAATTTTGGGATACACTGTCTCAGCTAAAGGCATTGAGGTGGATCCTGCAAAGGTCAAAGCCATCATGGAAATGCCTCCTAAAAAGTCAGCCAAATCAGATCATTACAAGGAAGGTTCCAATCCATAGGAGATTTATTGCACAACTAGCTGATAAAACTCATCCTTTCAATCACTTATTACACAAAAATGTCTCTTTCAAGTGGGATGAAAAATGTGAAGCCACCTTTAGTCAACTAAAACAATACATAATGACACCACCTATGTTGAATCACCAGTCAAGGGAAAACCACTCTTACTATACATTACCACAACCAATATATCTTTGGGAGCTTTATTAGCACAAGAAGATTCTACATGAAAAGAAAGAGCCATCTATTATATCAGCATGACCCTAAATGGTTATGAGATCAATTACACCTTTATTGAGAAAGCTTGATTAGCGGTTGCATTTTCTACACAACAATTAAGGCACTACATGCTAACTCAAACCATCAAACTCATTGCCAAAATTGACCCATTAAAGTACATACTCAACAAAACTACTTTAATAGGGAGGTTAGCCAAGTGGGTCATGATATTGAGTGAATTTTACATCTAGTATGTGGACATGAAAGAAATTAAAGGTCAAGCCATAGCAGATCAACTAGCTGGAGCACGATTGTCAGATAACAATCCAATGAACATTGAATTCCTTGATAATGATGTCCTAACCATATCTACACAATAGTGGCTGCTATACTTTGATGGCTCTTATACACAACATGGATCAGGTGCAAGAATCTTGTTTGTTTCACTGCAAGGATACACAATTCCAAAATCCTACAGCTTAATGTTCCCTTGCACCAACAACACAACTGAATATGAAACATTGATCATTGGAATCAAGATGTTGAATAGAAAATCATAGAATTGCTAGTTTATGGTGACTCACAATTGGTCATCAACCAAGTCAACGATGATTATCAAACGAAGGATGACAAGTTGCTTCCTTACAAGAGGATGCTGGATGATTTCAAAAGTTACTTTGTTGAGATCAAGTTTGCACAGGTTCCTAGAATATAAAACAAAGTTGCAGATGCAATGGCCACCATTGCTTCTCTCTTGCAGATACCTGAACAACAAAGATGTTATGAATTCATGGTAGAACAAGTGTCCAACCCAACCTATGAAGAACCAAAATCCCAAGTGATATGCCATATTGTTGGTCCTCAAATCTCCCTCTATGGAGAAATCCATACCTACCTACACGACAATACCCTTCAAATTAAATTATCTCAAAACCAAAAATGAAACTTCATTCAACAAGTGGCTCGCCACACCCTAATAGCTAATGTGATTTATAGATGAGGTTTGGATGGAACTCTTCTTCAGTGTCTAAAACGTAACGAAGCTGAAATTGCTTTACAAGAGGTTCACGAAGGTATCTGTGGCACACATTCAAGTGGCTTAACCTTAGCTAAGAAATTATTATGATTGGGGTATTACTAGCCGAATATGGAGAAAGAGTCATTTCAATATGTTAAAAGGTGTTCCAAATGTCAAATTCATGGAAACTTGATACATGCACTGGCACAAGAGTTACATCCTTTCACAACTACATGGCTTTTTTTCTAGTGGGGATTGGACCTTGTAGGAAATATTCACCTCTCTTCCTCCAATGGACATAAGTTTATAATCATAGCCACAAAATACTTCACCAAGTGGATTGAAGTTGTTCCTCTAGTCACCATCACTGGGAAACAAATCTCATCATTTATCTTGAATTATCTCATATGTCGGTATGGTGTTCCTCAATCTATCATTACAGATAATGGCCGACCCTTTAAGAATCAAGATGTTCAAGAGCTTTGTGAAAGATTTCATATCCAACATTGGTTTTCTACACCTTACTATCCCTAAGGAAATGACCAAGCAGAGGCCTCAAACAAGACTATCTTAAAGATTTTGAAGAAAACCATCAATGACGTTGGACATGGTTGGCACATTCAACTAAACTTGACATTGTGGGATTATAGAATCAATATACATACCCTAACAAGAGAAACACCCTATTCTCTTGTTTATGGATCAGAAGCTATGCTACCTCTTGAGGTTGAGATACCATCCCTACGTGTGTCACTTAAAGGGATGATTTCAAATGAGGATTACAAAGTATCTAGGCTAAAAGAATTAGAACTATTGGATGGATGCCGACAACATGCAGTTGATCATGTAAAATCTTATCAACAAAGGATATCTAGGAGCTACAATCATAGAGTAATACCTAGAGAATTTTAGGTGGGTGACTTAGTCTTAAAAGAAAATCCCCATAATCAACGAGATTGAGAGAAGGGGAAATTTGAACCTAATTGGTTGGGTCCCTTTGTTATAGTATTAGTCTTTGGATTAGGAGAATATCAGTTATCCACAACATAAGTGGATTTGTTTAAAAAACCCCTCAACAACTTGCATCTCATAAGGTTTTAACCCTAGCTCATCTAGTGCATTAGTTAAGGTCCTAGAAAAATACCAAAAAAAAAAAGAAGCAAAAATCCAAAAAAAAAATCCAAAAAAGGATTGAAAAATAGTAAAGAAAAAGAATCGTCCTCTAGTGAAAACCACTTTGGTGGTGCTTTGGGCAAGTACCTTGGTGAAAACCTAGAAAACAAGCGCCTTGCACAAAATAAGCACTCTCCATCTATCTTGGGTTGCATGACTTGCTCTACAATGTTCATCCATCATGCTCCCATCTCTGCATCTATCACACTTCCATGTTCGCATCATAGCTTGATCCAGTGTTTGTATCATGGTATCTCCTAGCATTACTCGACCCATTCTAAAAATTAGTTTGTCTTATCATATCACACTAGGGGCATGTCCTACATTGGATTGGATTCTTGTACATTGGATTCGTGTTGTCAGGTTGAACTACGCCGGGTCTTTGCGTGTATAACGTAGGAAAAGCTAATTTGTTGATCAGCCCCTGGGGCCCCTAGGATAGGTCTTTAGGTTAGGTCTTGGTCATCATGGTCATGTCTCACCCTGGACTGGGGGAAAAATCCCGCACTCACTAGGGGCAAATAAACTTTAAGCTTGAACCAATAGGAAAATAGTCATTGGACCAATGTTACAAACACAAACTTCAAATGGATGACGATCTTTCTAAATCAAGGGTTTATCATGTTAAACACAAAAAATCAAATTGTTCTACTTTGATTTTCGATATCATATCTCTCAATTCCTCAATGATGTATCGAATTAGAGGAGCAAGGAAGGAGTATGATTTTTCTTTGTCTACTGTCCATGAGTTTATCATTATTACTATGCAAGTTGTCATGAGATGTGCACTACAAAGTATCACTGATGACATTTTGAATTTGCATAGGAAAAAGATTAACTCTTGTCTATTTATGCAAGCAATGCTTAGGTCATCTCAGTTTAATTATACTTAGATGCCTGTGTTAACTTGCAATTTTAAAACATCATGGAAGTAGTACTCAGGTTGAATCTTGGTCTAAAATATGCCATCGATGCTTGTACTCACTTTCAACATTTTAAATGCCCAATGATGATAAAAAGAATGACAAATTAGTTAATATAAATGACAACTTTTGAATACGAGATTTTCATAGTTAATTTTGACTACATCCATGTTAGCTTGAATTTGTATCTATAAGGTTTCCAAAGCTGCAACAATTTCACAATGAGGTTATGTCTCTTATCAATGGATTGAGTACACTTGACATTAAACAAAAACTTGTCATTTTAATATAGTTACAACATCACTCATCCATTCATGCATCACATTATAATATTTACATTAGAAAACACAATTTTTTTTGCATCGCATCTCATTTGCATAATCAAAATCATTTCATATAGTGGCATTAGGGAAGTGGTTCACTAAGCTTAAACGAGCGAGTCTCTTCTGATTTCCAAAAGAATTGGGAAATATGTCAAGTTTTGTGAAGCTTAACTTAATTAATGATCAACTAATGAAAACCTTCCCACAACTCTTGGAAGTTGGAAAAAATCACTCATTTAAGTTTAAGGACCCTAGAACATAATCATTTGCATCACATAATCATCATTCATCATTACAAAACATCACACATCATTTGCATCGCATCCATACATATTCAACATAATCATCACATGGAACATCATACATCATTTGCATAATCAAATCCATCATCCATAAAGAATATTCCTATCATCATTGCATGCATCACAAATAAATCATCATGATCATCATCACATATAAACATCACATAAACATCAACAAAAATATGCATCGTCATGTGATCATTTCATACATCATTTAATCATCCATTGCATCATTTATTTGCATTAGAAAAGAACAAAAACATAAAATCCATCACATACATCATATAGGCATCATTCATAAAAGCATCCTAAGACCATAACACATCAGTTGCATCATCATTTGCATCCATCACACATCATATCATCATCATCATAAAATAGAAATCAAATGCATCCATCATAATCATCATGACCATCATCATATGAACATCATAGTCACATAGATCAATCATAATCATCGTTGCATATCATATAACATAAAAAATCATAATTTCAAAGTGCATGAGGATATCCCAAAGTATGGAGAGATACATCAATATCAAAAGTGGCCCTGTATCTTAATGTCTCAAATCAAGAGGTACATCAATGTCTCAACTGAATTAGTGTATACATCAGGCCTTGGTACATCATGAAGTCTCAGTACATTAATTAATCCTATTTTGGGGAATATCAATCAATCATAGAAGTCAAACCACATTGCCCAATCAAATCTGAATCTACCTACCCCATATGCAAAAATATTCCTATGATCATAACATATCACAAATCAGTAATCTTATCAATCAATCAACCTCACCTATCATGAGGTTCATCAATCAATCAATTCAACTTGCCTATCATGAGGTTCATCATATCAATAAACCTCACCTATCATGAGGTTCAATCAATCAATCAACCTCACCTCTCATGAGGTTCAATCAATCAATCAACCTCCCCTATCATGAGGCTCATCAATCAATTGATTCAAACTCACCTATCATGAGGTTCATCAAACGATTCAACCTCGCCTATCATGAGGTTCATCAATTAGTGCACCTCGCCTATCCTAAGGTTCATTAATCAAATCAACCTTGCCTATCATGAGGTTCATCAACATTAATTCAACCTCGCCTATCATGAGGTTCATCAATCAAATCAACCTCACCTATCATGAGGTTCATCAATCAATCCAACCTCGCCTATCATGAGTATCATCAATCAATGCACCTCGCCTATCATGAGGTTCATCAATCATCAATCTATCAATGTACCTCACCTATCAGGAGGTTCATCAATCAATCAAGCTATCATTGATCCTCACCTATCATAAGGTCAATCATCAATCTATCATTGATCCTCGCCTATCATGAGGTCAATCATCAATCTATCATTGATCCTCGCCTATCATGAGGTCAATCATCAATCCTATCATTGAGCCTTGCATATCATGAGGTCAATCATCATCATCCTATCATTGATCCTTATCATGAGGTCAATTTTTCTATCAACATCATCAACATCATCAAGTCAAACAATTGACTGGATGTGATAATCAAACATCAAACATAAGGAGGAAAAGCATGAAAAAATTTAATCAACTGGTGGAATTAGTATTTATTTATTGGGAGATAAATCGTCTCTGCATCATATCATCATCAAATCATCAAAAAATATCAAAAATTTCAAGAACTCCAAAATTCACTAATTTATGTCCCGAGGGGGCATATATCTGTAAATACTTGAAATTCAAAATTTTGGGGCATGGTCTGGGGCATGAAAATCTTTCATTGTCTAGGGCATCGAAATATTTTTTGAGCATTGACTTTAAAATTTTCTTTGACGCAACATGTAAACACATTACTTCAAAGAGGGGAAAAATGTATACACCTAAAAATGGTTATCATATTCAATTAATTAAATACAACCTATTTGATTAATGTTTCAACTACGTATAAATAAAGTCTTACTTTATTTATATTGTTCACTCTTCTTTTGATTCTCCAAAATCACATTCTTCTAAATAATTAAATAAACTAAATACCCTAAATGTGTTTATTTAATTAACCTTCCTTAATCCTGATTAAGAATTAGAGCACATTTCTACAAATTTTTGTGTGCCACCTCATAAAGGTCACATGAAAATAAATAAGCCTAATTATTAATTAGAATTATCTTCACACACTTCCACTAATGAGAAAAGGCACATGACTTTATTCCCCCACACTTCCAACAAATTTGGAGCATATGGGTCTTTGTTTCACACACTTGGGAATCCCATACATTTGGAATGTTTCCAATTGGTCAAGGGATTCTCTCCACACACATGGCATGTTGTCCTTGGTTAAGGGGACAACATCTTGATTCCTTTCATCTCCACCATCTATTATTTCTCCTTTGAATCTAGACCGTTGATGGGTGCCACCTCACAAAATGCTTGAGAAACCCTATAAATACACCCTCTTGCCTTAGAATTTTGAATCCACCTTTTGAGTAATGTTATAATGCTATTTTGAGATACAAATTGGAATAGTGTTATAATTCCATTTTTCATCTACACTTTGAGTATTGTTACCATGCAAGTTTTTTGTAGGAGATTGGAGCATTCATGGAGTCTTATAGCTAGCTTTTACATTATGCTTCATATTGAATTATCATATTAGATTAATTAATTGCTTCATAGTTACATTTTATCATCCCCATTGCATCATAGTTACATTTTAGGTTATTTTATTTTATGTTTGCATTTGAGCATATGCATAATCATGGACAATTCATTTTAGTTTCATATCATCTCACTCATCTCCACTTGTTCATTTATCATCAACATCATCCTTCATTTATCATTGTATTCATCATCCTTTTCATCATTTTATTTCATTTGCAAGCATACCACTAATCATTCCATCACACATTTGCACATATAAATCATCTTAGCTTGCATATTAAGCATCAAATCTCATTTTCTGGGTAGTCATTTTAACAACCTTTGTGCCCATAGAATTCTAAGGGCCAAACGGTTTAATAAATCCCTAGAAATAGAGGACAATGATATGTATTTGAAAGGTTTGATTACAAATAGAGTAGCTTAATTTATCAAACTTTGAATGTAAACTGTCTCATTAAGGTTTGTGTTGACACTAGAATAACTCTACACATTTTGACACACACACAAATATCATGTTGTAAAGGAATGGGTACATGTTAATTTGGTATAATTTTCTACTCAAAATTAAAAAATGATCTAATGTAAGTTTTATTCAGTAGATATGATGTCTTGAATGATTCAAATTTAATGGAAGAATCCATTTTTACATAGATCTTGTAGTTATGGAGTTATGTTATAACTTATGGTTTTAAAATGGCATTGTTAACAAATGACTTAAAACATGCTTGAAGTAGTGTAATTTTCCCTAAATTAGTGTGAATCTAATTATTCCTTATTAATGGTTATTATACTTAGAGGTGTAATATTTCATGGGTACAATTAATTATCATAGAACCATATTATTCATGCATCAAGTTAATATTTATTTGTTTTACAAAAATGGAAACTTGATTATTGTGGATGCAACTATATAGTTTACAACTTGTAAAAAGGTGGTTAGAGTATATGTGACTAGTTTATAGTGAAGTCAATATATTGAGAAGCAAACTTGCATTTTGTATCAAAATTTGTCTAGCATGGATTCACAGTTATAATTGATAAGTTTTAAAGTTGAAAAGTGTTAGAAGTAGGGTGTCTCAACCTTTGCAATTCCTAGCATTTACTAAATTTTTTAATAATTTATAATATGCCTACTATGTCGTCATTTTGTGGGACCTACTGGGTGAGGTGGCATCCTACATGGCAAATGATTGGTATGACATGTAATAATATTTGTGGAAGTATGAACCTTACTTGGTAGAGCCCACTCTAAGGCTGATTTGGTGGTATGTCATGATTTTTAAGAGTTTAGTCCATGATGGATTATGATAGTTTCATTGATAGGTTATAGCAAGTGGAAGAGTCAACAATGACACATTATGATAGGTGAGCCCCATGTGATGGTGTAGACACCTAAAATATGACCTTACCCAACCACACCTAATTTTAGCCAATCCTTAGCCATTAATTAAATAAATATCTAATATTCTATTTAATTACTCCCATCATTTCCCATCCTTTCTTAATCCCTTAATTAAATAAATAATAATTATTTATTTAATTGATATCCCTCTTCTTAATCCATCAATTAAATAAATATTTATCATTTATTTAATTAACATCCATTGCCATAATCATTTAATTAAATAAATATCCCTATTTATTTAATTATTATCCTCATCATATGTTGGAAGAATGAGAGGTTTTCCATTAATGTTGTTGTTGGCAACATGAGCATGTAGGACAAGCACAATACATACTATTATGTGTTGCTGAAATATGCTAGTAATTTTTTTTCTTGAATTAACACAACACAGCCAACACTATGCCAAATGGATTAGCATTAGCTTCAAAAGGGAATAAATTAAAATTGCACTCAATGCCAAGAATGTTCACACAATATCCTTTGAAAGGTGAGGTGCTAACATATGGCGGAGGAAATAAAATTACAATTGAAAGTAAATACAACTGAAAGTTGAAAGAGGTGGTGAACCAACCATAAAGATTTCCACTCAACCACTTAAATAGTGGGGGGAATACTACAAATACTACAAACAATTCAACTAATTCATGTGTTGCATCGGGCATCCACTCATGAATGGGAATTCACCACTTTTTAGTGGGTACAAAGAAGAGAATTAGCAAATTATTTTTCCACACTGGTGGTAAACCATCCAGGGGTTACAAATGTGATAATTAAACACAAAATAAGCAAATAATAAATGGACTGAAACAGTTCTACTGTTATCAGCCTAACAATGTAGAGAACTACTACAAATTATAAGTGTTTTCAAAGAACCAAAATACAACTGATAGAAGATGATCTCTCTCTATGATACCCTTCTAAATTATTGAAAAAACAAACCAAAATCTAAACCTTAGTCAATTTATTTTTTTACTAGCAAACTAAAAATATAAAACCAACAAATTGTGAATCAATGAAATGTTCATAACTCATTCATTTTACCTCTGAATTGAATGAAATCAAATGAAGATTCTCTCTAGGAGGTTGGCGCCCAAGTTTAAATACTGAAACCACATCAAATTCCCTTCAATCATTTGGCATAAACTTCAATGCACTCTTGAAAGGTACGGCTTGGCTGGGAGGGGCGATTTTGCATTATAAAATTAAATACTTTGAAATAAAATCCCATCTTCCATGGAAAGGGTCACCCTTGGTCAAAAAACACAACAAAAATACCAAAAAAAAAAATTCAATCTAATCTAAGAGCTGAAAAAAAATTTGATTTCAGTTGTAGGTGAACCAACTACTCAAAAATTGACAAAAAATCCAAAATTCTTCAAAATTGAGCTCCATCTGCTAGTCTAAATGAGAAGCAACAATAAGACCAACTAGGTGTTATCTTTCAAACATGAAATTGGATTGAAACTAGGAGGTAAGAATCCCTTGAAGTAAAAACCAAGTTGTCATTTCAACATCATAACATTAGTGTAAGTTCATGGATGAGAAAAGTTGGAGAAAAACTTCTCTTTTATAGAAAAAGGTGACTTTTCAAATTCCAAAAAATCCTCCAAGAATGGGATGCCAAAAGTTCCCTTTGAAATATTTTAAAATTCAAAATATTAAATCCTCCTTTAGAATGGCGTCCACTTCAAGGCACAATAAAACTTTATTAATTATTTAATATCTCTTTCATGAAGGCGCCCCCCTTCATGACCACCTTTTAAACACAACTTAAATTTAATGAAATAGGCCAAGGGGTCAACTTGAAATTAAAAAATCAATGCCTTGAAATATATTATTTCACCAAATAATGATTTTTAAAGCCAAAATCAAACCCAAGCAACTACTCCAACTGAAAATGACTTACTGAAGTGCTGACAAGTGATCACTGCCAAAAATAGAATTTACTAAAAATAGTAAATTCCAAAAAATGCCAAAAACCACCAAGCGAAGGAAACGCTAATTTCACTTCCGATCATCCTATGGATTTTCAGAAATAGGCTATCAATCATAGAAGAGTGTATGGCCAAAATAGGGACAATATAGTTGTAGTGTTGTTATTGATGTCAACATTGTATCTTGATATGGAGATCATGGTGTAGATCATTTTGGTTGGTTGTAAAATGTTTTTGGATGTTTGTGGAAGAAAGTTTTGCAAGAAGGTTTGATCTGGTGAAGCCAATTGTGACAAAAATGATTGTGTTTTTACTAGTGTTTCTAAGTACAGAGCATCCAATTTTTGGGTCTGCATTGGTCCATGAATTAACCTTTCTCTATGCAGTTCTAGTATGTTTTTGTTGGTTGATAGAACTATCTTATTCTAGAATTCCATATTTTTTTGGATTTTGGTTTGAAAGATATGAATGATAAAAGTTTGGCCTGGGAAATTACAATCATTTCCTATAAAGTGCATGTGAGTAAGAGAGTCCACATTTCTTTGTAGATAGTATGTTGGTTTTGTGGACTTAAGGGGATGTTGACAAATGTCAATAGAGTGTGAATTCTAGATGGAATAACATTTTGAGGTATGTGTATCTAAATATGGGTATGTAGTTGAAAAAGATTTGTATTAGGTCTTTTGCGGTGTTGACCTAATAGGTTTGAAGGTGTGCAAAGATTAATTAAGTATTTCATAGTTATGTGGGAGCTATTATAGGTCCATGCCAATCTATTTCAAATTGTTTCAAACTATTTTAAGGATTGAATCTTGGCATGAGGTGTGTGTGGAAGGATTTGAGCTGACAAGTCATATATTATCTATTTTGTATGATACATCTAATTAGGCTGAAATAATTGATGTTATGCTTGAAGCAGATATATAAGCTAGATCATTGTTGATGTTTTGAGATATAAGAAACATGCAAATGATGCGAATGATGTGAATACATTGTGAACTTAAGTTGTGAATTTTGAGTAGAATATCATAGTGATGTGAATGCAAAGGAAAGAAAAGTGTTAGATTAAAATCATATGAAGTGTGTAAGGTCAGTTTATTGAGCTTCATTGGAATTGTATCTCATGCGAATGATAGATGCAATTGTAACAGTTTAATCTAGGCTATGAGCCACAAACTTTCTTCTATCTCTCTTTCTCTTAGTGGGCAATGAGTTCACTTGGATAGTGAGTCCACTTGTAGTGATAAATTCTATAAATATACTATAACCGGTTATAATATATCATAGGCTAATCATCATTGTGGTTTTTCCCATTTTTGGTTTTCCACATAATTCCTAGTGTTCATATGTTATATGATGTTGATGTTTCATGCTTTCTTTTATTTACTACATTTGAATGTACTAAGTGGATTGGATGTTTAATGTTTGAATGGTTTAAAAGAATACTAATTCACCCCCCCTTAGTATTTCGAGTGTTCAACAATTGGTATTAGAGCTTGGTTCCTTGGAAGGAGCTTAAACTCTTAGGGAAGATCTTCAAGGTTGAACACATGGATGTTAAAAGACTACCCACTGCTTTGAAAAAGATTATTGTTGTTGGATTCACAAAAGAAGATTGCATGCTTGACAAAGATGGAGAACTAAAAGTTTCCCTTGAAGATCTTGAAAGAACTAAACATGAAAATAGAGATCTAAAAGAAAATATCAAAGAAGTAGATGAAAGCATTAGAAAATTGAGAGATAAAATCAAGAAGTTTAGAGAAAGGAATAAGTTAGTGAAAAATTGAAGCAAGCAAATGAAACTATCACTAGTTTGAAGGTGGAAGTTGAAGAAAAGAAAAGAGTTGAGGAATGTCTAAATGCAATGGTGAAAATCAAATTTGAGGAATGTACAAGGCTTGAACAAGAAGTGAATTTGAGATTAGATATAGAGAAAGGAAGGAGCCATGAAGAAAAATTTAAGATGAGTTCTAAAAACCTTGATGAAATGATTGCAAAGAAAAAAGGATCTAAGGATAAAGAAGGTTTAAGATTTACAATAGTGGCATGGTGTGATGGTTAAGTTGTTGTGGTGCTGTTCTTGCCATCAAGGTTCAAACCGCACTAGGGTGTTATTGTTGAATATTTAAATTGGGGATGAGGTCCCCCATTTTTTCCTCACCGATTCATAGCTCTGGATCAAAAAAAATTATTCTTGTGCGACTATCAGTGCTTTCTCCTAGAAAAAATCCCTAGCTAAGATGGGATGGCAGATAATCTATGTTTCTAAATCAGGAGCTCTATATTATCAATACCTAAGTGTGGATATTTTACCACCTATAATTGGAATTTTTTATCATTTAATTGGTGGTCATGTTATGGCTATGACATTGATTCTTGGGTTGTTATGAAATGACTCTTGGCATACTGGTTAGACTAGTTATGGTGACACATGTTTGGTACTTGGGCTTCTTGGTATTCAACCAAGATTTCTTTTGTATAGGTTTTTTATTATGCACCCCTTCTCAGATCAATATATTTTAGTCTCATTTATTACTTCTATTTGGTTACTCTTCCACAATTTATGGTAATTCTTGTTGGTGTGTGGTGAATGATCATGCTATACTGTATAGCCCATGGTATACTATACACCCTAGCATGTATCCTTGTCGGGCCAGGCCCCGGGTGGGGGTTCAAGGGCGGTAGCCCCCGAGAAAAAATTTCCTCCTACTTTTTTGCGTCATCACCGAAAAAGGGAAAAATCAATGAAAAAAGAAAAATCCAATTTTGTAGAACCCAAAATCTAGAAGCTTCTAAGCTTGTTAAAAAGGGGTTCGGTTGGGTATTACAGTATGATGAAAAATGTGATTATTCACAAGATTGTAATAGGGTTTTCACTAGATAATAAAAGTATTGGATGGTTACGGTTTGGTGGATGTAGCCCATATTGGGTGAAGCACGTTAAATTCTTTGTGTCATGATTTATTCTATGTGTTTTAGTTTCTTTGTTTTATTAATTATATCTGCATTTAATTGTTAGATATCTTCCATCTCTAACCCTAACAATTCTCTTCTTATTAATGAGGTTAATTGGCTCTTTTCTTACAATGCATTTGAGTTGGTTAGTGTTGAGCATCATGGAATCTACATTCATGGTTTTTATTCTAGTGAGATATCATGAGACTCAAGATACCATGTTGTTTACAACTAAAAATCTAAGGTGTGCATGTATTCTAGAGTGCAAGCAAGTTGAAGAGGCAATAATCACTGTCCTGGAATGAGATTGGTTAGAGTTTCATGCAATGTCTCTTCCTAACGAAATTTCTTCCCGATTTGTATCCAACCTAATGGATGTTCTCTAGTGTGGGGAAATGGTCAAATTCTTGGTGGACATTATCTACTTCCTCACACTTTTGACTCTCCATTCTGCTTTGGATGGTTATGCTATACTTAATGGTTCAAATGTTGTGGGAGGAGTTCTCTGCGGTTAGCTCCTCCTCTTTGATTTCTCCTTATCTACATTGCTTATTGCAATGGAACATGAATTGCTTGATGACTTATCCCATGAGTTCTTGAGGTGTCTTGAAAGGCTATGGCCGTGACTAGGTAATACAATTTCTAGTATGGTTCTATATCTCTTTGATGCTGTAAAATTTATGATAAGGCATGCTCTTGTGGAAGCCCATTCCACTCCTTATTTTTCTCCACTAGCTAACCTAGAATCATTGGTTGAAAGTGGAGTATAATGCTATGTTTTTGCTAGGGTTTCTTTTTTTCCACCTTCTACACACTATCTAAACTAGTCTACAGACTTTATTCAGATGCATTATATGGTTTTTTGTACTTTAGTCAACTCAATTATGTATGGTTTTTGAGAATTTTCTTCTCTCCTATCCTCTCATGTTTCTTCTATTTCTTTGCGAGAGATTTTGTAATTTGGGTATGGAAAATTTTTTAACTCTTGTATTCCTCTGTGAGAGATTTTGTAACTTTGGGTATGTAAAACCCTATTTCTCTCCTACATGGCTAAATACGATTGTATCAAATATGAATTTGTATCCTTCTTACTATTTCAATAAAATTTGTTTCTTTCCACTTTAAAAAAAGAAAGAAAGAAGAAGGTTTAAGATTTGAAAAGGGCAAAAGTTCAAAATCAGATCAAACATCAAATATTGAAGTCAAGAAGAACAATGGAAAATAGATCCAAAATCAATGAAATGAAGCTAGAAGACCATCAGTTAGACAACCAAATGCACAAAGGTACCCATATTTTAATGGTTTTTGTTATTCTTGCAATAAATTTGGACATAAGGCTATGGAATGTAGAAGTAAAATGAATTAGAATGTTCCATATTTTTCTAGTCAATATTTTAGATGTAAGAAATTTGGTCATAGAGCTAATGAGTGTAGAAGTCAATTGATGAATGGCTATAACAATGATAGAATGATTCAATCTTTCAAAGGCTACTATTATACATGCTATGGATTTGGGCATCAAACTAATCAATGCAAATCTAGAATGAATGGAAGAAATACTGGTAAGAAGAATGTCATATGTTACAATTGCAATATGCCTAGACATATTTCCAATTTTTGTAGAAGTAGAAATATGATGGATAATCTAATGAAAAATAATGAACCTTTACAAAATATTTATCTGACAAAAACAAAGAAGGAGATGGATAAGATTTGGAGAAATAAGGAAGAGACTAATGTTAAGGATGAATCTGTACCAACATTCAGTGTAGACGTTTCCTTCATAAAATAAGTTGAGAGCTTTGGCTTAGAAGGAAATTTAATGAAAATATCTCATCCCCTACCAAAGAAATAGATGTTGATGCTTTATTATGAAGATATGTGATGTAGACTGACATGCTTGATCTATTGGAAAAGATTGCGGAAGAAAATATGACAATGCAAAAGATTGTGGAGCATTTGAATGAAATTATGCACATAGTGAAGAGTTTTCCAGCTTTATTATTTGAAGCATTCAATGTGAAATTAGGTCAAATTAAAAGGATTATAAGTGATTTTACTTAGCCAAATTCATTCGTAACAAGCATTAAGGAGTAGAGCAACAAAGAAGTGATTTGGAGTAATCAAGGTGATTTGTGATTTAGTGTGCACAAACCCTAATAAGAAGAGCAAAGGAAAAGGTATTTACAATCCTTGTTTGCCCTAGTTTCATGGAGAACTTTGTTTGAAAGAAATTTAAATTCATTTTGAAATGGCTACATCGATGGTATTGAGAAGCCACAACCCAAATTCAAGAAATACCCTACTAAATCCATGGAAGATGACTTGTTAGGTGCTTTTTCACATGTTCCATAAGGGGTTTTGTCAATAGAGGACATAAGGATCTATATTCATGGAAAATTTGAGGAATATGATCATAGTAAGCTAGGAGATGTATGGATGAAAGAACTTACTAGAGATAATTTTTCCCTAAAACTAGAATACCAAAATCTAGTCATGAAGAAACTTGATGTATGGCAATGGTTTTTGAACTTTTTCTTTGATCATAAATGGGTTAGGATGGCATTAAGAAAAATTAATGATAAGTTTTTTTGGACTAACATGCCTGGGATGATAAAAAAGGATGTGATTAGAGAGGTTACAAGTCTGCTCCACTAGACCCATTCCAATGCTAGAATTGATCAAGAATGAGGTTGTAATGAAACTCACTTGTGAAACTTATGATAAGAGAGCTCTAACTATAAAACCCATAAAAAATCTAGCTATGAGGTATGCAACAATGCTAATTGGTTATAAAATCTACTTCACAAATAGAGAAAACTTTGTATTTACCACTGTAATCAATGTGGCATATGAAATAATTGAAAAAGGAATTGAATATGATCTTTGTGAATTGTTAAGACAACAATTGATGGAGAACTTGAAACAAACCAAGGAGAAGAAGTAAGCATTTAAGTATGGAACTTTGGTTGTGTGTTTACTCTTCTACTTTTCCTAAAGGAACTACTTGGAACTAAAAGTGTGGTATGGTTGCA
The DNA here is from genome assembly GCA_007258455.2 of Sequoia sempervirens. Lineage (NCBI taxonomy): Eukaryota > Viridiplantae > Streptophyta > Pinopsida > Cupressales > Cupressaceae > Sequoia > Sequoia sempervirens. Next base: position 478,649,823 of record VDFB02058242.1, read on the forward strand.
AGGTAGACTAGTTTCTCATCATATTGAAAAATTTATGAGAAGTATTGGTGATGTGAAGGCACAAGATGTTGATTTTGTTTCTTTCTTTGTAGTTTTCCAAAAGAGGATGCATGGAAGAGATATAATTCCTGGAAAAATAGTAGAGAAGTATTAAAATGATACCACATTCTTGGTATCAACATATGAGTGCATCATTGAAGAAATAGAAAAAAGTATTGTGTGGATCCATGCATTGGGATATGAGATCAATGAACAAGAGGTTATTGGTTTGGTTGATATTTTTTGAAAAGTTCAAAAGATGTAAAGCAAGGTATGGCACATATGAAGAAAAATTGATGAGGGAGAAAACTCGAGACATAGAAAAACACTCCCAAAATAGAGGATAATCTTTTATTCGATATTATGAAATTATTACATGTAGAGGATCTCAAATCCTCAAGCTCTGTGATACATGCAAGCTACAAAAGTTACAGAAAATCCCCTTTCACAGCATGAGAACTCTTTTCCCCAAAAAGCTACCCAAAAATCAGAAATTAGCCCCTAAATAGCCCATTTTCAGTTTGGATCCAAAAATAACATTCGAGATAAGATTTTTGGTAGTTTGGCACCAAAATTACAATTTGAAATTCAAAACTAAGTCCTAATTTGAAAATTGGCAATTTTCCAAAAATTAGACAACTTTCAAAAGCCATAACTTTTGATCCAAGACTCCGTTTCTCAAACCGTTTGCACCATCATAAAGGTCTTGGAGTGAAGAATGCACTAAGAACCCACTCTACCAATTTTGATTATTTTTGGACCTGTACGAGACTGTTTAGTGCCTCAAATTGAACTCGAAAGGTTTTTCAGGGCAAAAAGCAGAAATTGGAACTTGAATAACTTTCAAACTGTGAATGATCCTGACTTGATTCTTTCACAAAAGTAATTTTTTTCCCTCATGAACCTTCCCATAAATTTTTGTCTTCCCACACCTTAAAATTCCCACTTGCTAAAAATAACAGTTGAGCAGAAAAAGCAGAAAAGTAGTTCTAAAAGTTGGAAACTCTTATTCGACGAAAAAGGTATCTCGAAATGCAAAAAAATCTACAAAAAACAAAAAAAAGCAACATAAATGGAAAGCATATTTTTTTGGGTGATGCAAGATTTCCCTCACACCACTAGATGCTCCTGCATCAAAAATATATGGAAGTGCATATGGAGCAGAGAAAACCATATATAAAGAAGAAGGTTGAAAATATGGTGGACAAGTTTGTGGAAGATATGGGATTCACAATGGAGCAAGGGGAGTAGGAAATAGAAAAGGTTAAGGGAGAATAAAGTGTTGTAGGAGGATTTGGAAGCATAAGAAGATCTAGTAGGACATTTATCACCCCTCCTGCTATCCAAATGTCCTTTGGGACTAATCCCTCTGCTGGTGAGAAGAGGAAAACTGCTGATAGTCCTCTAGTAATGGAGAAACCCTCTTCAGACATGCAAAATACAAGGCCTAAAAAGAAAAATACTACTACAATAACACTACCTACAGGCCCTACAAAGAAGAGACCAACGCAAAAATGGTAAGAGACAAGAATGTAAGTGTAAATGTAGAAGAAGAAGAAGAAGAAGAAGAAGAAGAAGAAGTAGAGGAAGGACGCCATTTAGTCCAAAAGAGGAAAGAAGGAGTTTCACAAAGTGAAGAATGTTCTAAAAGTAGAAAGTGGATATAGTGGATACATCTGTGGAAGAAGAAATTGTGAAAGAGAAGAATAAATTTGTGATCCATGTGCGAGGAAAGAAGAAAGATGCTGCCAAGAAAGGGTCTCTAGAAAAGAAGAGAAAAGTAAAAACAAAGAAGACTTCAGATGAAATGAAGAAGAAAAAGAAAACACCTCTAGTAAGATTTTGTAGTCCCATGAAGGTAGGTGCACTTGTTAATGGAATGACATAGCACTATATGCTTACAAAAACTGTAGCTTTATATAATGAAATAGATGAGGTGGATAAGGCCACCATTTTTGAGGCAATCATTAAGTACATTATTATTTTAGAGGTTGTTATGAAAAATATTGAGAATAAAACTCATACATAGCTATGGAATGTCTTGGTAAAGAGAAGAGAAGAAAAAAATAAAGAAGAAGGAAATATAAAAGAATATGCTTTAGAGAAGATTGGTGCTCTTATGTCTGAGGAAAACAAAGCCACATTGGATGAGTTATACAACATATCATTTAGAGTGAAGCAAAGGGTAACTACCCTTATGAGTAGAGATGAAGGTGAGTTTGAAAGGCTCTGTTAGAATTGTGAAACAAACACAAAACCACAAGCCACATGATCAAACAACAAACAAATACACCTTATACACAAGAGATCTACAAAAAATATATGCAATATTTGTCAACAAGAAAAAAGCTATAGAAGAGACTTTCAAGAAGATATGAAAGCTCTAGATAATATTCAAGAGTAATTACAAGGAGGGTTGAGTGCTTAAAAGAGAAAATCCCTAAATGAGAAAGGGATTAGATCATGACAAGTGTCAAAATCACATGAGATGAGACATAATGATCTAATAGTAGCTTAATTAATAAAGTATAAAACACTCCTAAGTTTAGCTTAAGTGCACATGAATAAATTAGAATAGTACTCAATTAAAGATTAATTAATTATTAGCTAATGCATGGTTACTCTAACACCCCCCCTTAAGATGAACTTAGGGAGGAGATAAAAACACAAAAAAGAATGCATGATAGGTCCTGACAAACAAAGCCATGAAGGTACCCATGTACAAACAAAAGGTCTCTATAATATAGAGAAATAGAGAAAACCTCATGGGAAAAAATCTACTCCAAAAAGAGATGAAAGCAAAGTGAAGGACTAAAGAAGCCTTCAAATAAAGAAAATGTTGTCACAAAAGATAGGAACAAAGGATGAACAAAAACAACACCACTGAAGTATGAAGAAGCTATAAACATTGTCAAAGAATGACTGCTAAAATGTTGAAAGAAGAACCTCCGCTGAAACATATAATGATCAAGATCAAGAAGACAAGAATTTGCATGAGTTCCCTCAATGACACTACTCAAATCTGATGGAAAACCAAGGAAAAAATCAATAACTCAAAGATATAGATGGCACAATTACCAATAGTCTAAAGAACTGATCAAGTAAAAATGGAAGGTCACCTCGGGAAATAGGAATGAAAGAGTGGCCATATGCTAAGTGCTCCATCTCACCAAAATTCATGGGTAACCAACCAGTGCATCTTCCTAGTACATAGGAACAAATACTATATACATAGCTCACTCTAACATGAAACCAAGGAAGCATTAGCACCAACAGTAGACACCCCCTCATAATCCTAACAAGGGAGAGCTATGACAGGTACACTAAAATTGAATACCTGAATGTAGTGCATAATAAAGAACCAAGAACATCTACCAGTATTGGCATGGCATGATGGTTTATGGGTGGCATTGTTGTTCTTGCCACCAAGGTTCAAACCCCTTTGAAGTGGTATTGTTGAATGGTTGTACCTGGTTCATAGCTCCGGTCAAAAGCGTTTACCCCTTGAATAAAAAAAAAAGAACCAAGAACATCTTAATGTGTAGAAATGAAAGTACAAGTAGATATAAAGGGTGTGTAAACCAAGGCGCACATGCATGATAAAGGTATGAAGGAAAAAAAGGAAAGCATCAAACCCCATGGAACTTTATATCATAGTGCAAGTACGATAAGGAACAAAGTGATGTGCAAGATCCCATAATACATATACACCTATTGTGACACTTTATATCAGTGCATTTACATAATGAAAAATTCATACAATGGGAGCCCATAATGTCCAAAAAAGGACTACATGCTGAAAATACAATTCTCTAATAGAAAATGAGGAAATTGGTAGCACAATGATGATATGGCTCATCAAAGTCTTTGATCCAGAGCATTTACCAAAAACAACAACCCTTCAAGGGTACTACTGATGCCAAACACATCTATAGAAGATCAGTTAGCAATATCACCGAAAACTCTCTTTTCTTTTCAACAAAATCCATTCATTTTCACACCAAAACACCAAATTAGTATTCCAGACCTTTATCAGGCCCACGTACATCTTATCCATCATCAAATTGACTGAGCCAAAACAAAAAAATCATTGAAAACCCTAAACCAACCAATTCATTCACTATTCACCAAATTACCATTCATTTCAACTTGCTTTCACAAGGAAAAAAGACAACAAACCAACAATTATTGCTTCTAACCTTTTACCAAAACTTGAAACATCCTTAACAACATCACTTTGATAGTTTCAAAACAAAATCATTCACCAACATCATTGTTCTCTCAGTTTCACACTCTTTCTTGTAGTCTAGACAACATCTCTAGTAGGTTTTCAAACCTCTAAATAGGGTAAGTTTTCTTTACCACATTGAACCTGTTAGCTCTCAAAAATGCAGGCTAAATGCCTCAAGAGGTTGCCAATCTCTTGGTATGTTTCTTGGTGCATTTTAGGGTAACAAACAAGGCCAAATGGTTTAGACCTTCTACTCTTCAGGTGCTGCTAGACCTAGGCGGGTGTACCTATATGAATATAGCAGACTTAAGGTTGTATGACTTGACTAAATTGATGGATCTATTACAATGGCACACATGTAATAGATGAAAGCTTGCTAACTACTCATATTGAAATGTGAGATGCGAATGTTTGAATAATACTTTATAAAATTCTAAAATGGAATTGGTGACCAGTGCCTACTTTTATTGGGCTAATGGAGTCAATAGATAAATGACATGTGTTTCCCTTTTTGGCTTAACTCTAGTTGCTAGGAACTTTTGAGAATGAGGTACTATGACTAGCATAAAACTTCACTAAATTTATGACTTGCATAAATTATGCTGGAATATTTTCTTACCAGGTTCTTCTTCAATTATCCAAAATAAATCTTTAAATCACTGTGATTCATCCAAAGGAATTTAAATATGATCTGCAGACACCAATTGATTAATTCACACAAAATGGGAATACATTCTGATAAATCAGAAATATACTTGATATACTAATTTAAATGATTAAAAGACCTCAAGTTGGAGACAACCAGATAAAATGTAAATAATTGCATCACAACAACTGAACACCAAGAAAGGATTTCACCAAATCTATGTATTCTTCTCCATTATATAATTTTAAAATATTTTACAATATGCAACATGATGTTCTATTTCGGCAATAGTTCACCCTATCCAACTACCTAACCTACTTATTTATCCTAAATCTAATCTCTCCAAATTGATACAACTTTACTTTACATATATACATTATAATTTTAGGGTTATGACACTTCACAACATCTGTCTCGTGCATCTCTTCAATATATTTCTTCTTTAACAAAATATTTAATTAATTTCCTTCAGGAAAATTAAATATTTTAACTTTAATCTGTCTTTGCATCTTCACAAAAAATTAACTTCAACAATTATCCCTTGCTGGAAATCTTTACTTTTGACCAATTAGTTAATTACCTGCTTTATAACTCCTTCAGTAAATATATTTTTCCCTCCATTTATCTTCTCTTTCAATCTCTCAGTGAAAAATACCTAACCCCAAAATAAATATTTTATAAATTTTATCATTCACACTTTCCATGGGTAAAATAATTATCCTCCTTTGGACTCCATTGGTGAAAAAATCCCACTTCTCTGTGCAAATATTTTATAAAATTTTACCCTTTTGCTTTCCTTTGGTAAAACAATTTATTCACCTTATAACTCCCTTCGATGAAAAAAATTCATATCTTCAATGGAAATATTTTATCTCATGAAGGAAACACATTATTTCTTCACCTTTATTTTATTCAATACTCTATAATTTTACCATTCCGTAATCTAATATTAAAATTCCTTTTTTACTTTCACCGATAGTATTCATTTTAATATTCACTTATTTTTTCAAGCTTTGGTGTGGCATGCTTTATTGGGGGGACTTTCCACCGATTTCACTTCTTTCACCGAAGAAGTTAGTATGTTCTCTTAGTAAATTTCTCATCGGTGTGACCTTGCATTTTCGGTAAATACTCACCTCGAGAATAATTCTCTTGTCGATATACTCTTTCATCGGCATGACTTTTACATTCAGTGAGATTTAAGAATTTCACTTCGATTGCCTTTCTCTCAGCGATGCATTTAGGGTTTTTTCTCTTTATCTCTGTTCTTCCTGCAAAGCAATGAAATATTTCTTCCTGTTGGATTTAACACTTCTTTATTGCAAGTCTCATGTGTGTCTTGGTATCAATCTGTATTTCCTCTTATGTGCACAAATTTTTCTTGGAATAGCATTCGATGAATGCTAGACTCTGTTTAGGTGCTTCCATTATCTTTATATATATTTCCAAAAGTTTTGTTTGTAATACATTTGTATACATGAGAAAGAGCAAGCCTATTGCATTAGATCCTTAGTGAATTAAATTTTGTTGATCTTGAATTCCCAAATTTCTCTAACTTGATATTTCCATTTGAATCTAAATAGTACTTATCATGTAACCTCTTTAGAGAACAATAGTCTTTTTCTAAATTAATGTCATTTGTATCTTGTTGTGCTTCATGTTTCATGCTAGAATTCCTTCATATATCCCGTACCTTCAATTTCTTCATTGCCTCTTTATTTTCCAAATATTTTATAAAGTTTAAACTTTATAAAACACTAAAATATTTAGGGTTTTGAAAGCATCCATATTCATTTTAAAACATTTCTAATGTTTTAAAATATTTCATTTGAACTTTAGAATTTAAGAAAGAATTTTTCAATTTCGACTAGAGAGCAAACAAAGTAATTTCACCACGGGCACACAGAGCATCCTGGAGCCTCGAAAATTTGCAAGAGACTGTAATCAATTATTTTGGAAGTGGGCTTATGAAGGACTTTGAATAGCTCGCCAAATCAAGTACTTCCTTTGTAAACTGGCCTTGTCAGAGCATGTAGTGAGAAAATTGATTTTTTTAATTTAATGCACCAAATGAGCTCGTCATAAAAAAAATTGAAATTTCCAAAAAATCAACTGGGTCATCCTTAGAATTTCAAAATTTGCAATTTTTTTGGGGCACCAAATCTAGCTCGGGAGCAGTCATAAAACGATTAAAAAACATATCAGATTTCCTCTAATGACGTTGAAAATGAACATACATGTTGAGTTGTGATAGAATATTATGCTCGTCAAATGGTTTGGCATGAAGTTTTTGGGAATGAAAATTATAAATTCCCAAAGTTGCTTAACATTTTCTGAAAATTACCACTATCAAGCTCAATTGAAACCTTCCATTTGCCCCTTTTGAAAAAATATCAAATGTGATATTGACAAACTATAACTTTGGATATTAGCTCATTTAGGCATGGTGAACATGTGTGCAAGAGGGTTTTTTACCAACCATCTCCGTTCATGAAATATCAAACACCAAAGTTGACCATGTTGTAGTTGTTCTAGAAATGGAGTTTCCAAACTGTGTAAAATTTATTTGGTTTTGGCTTTGCAAAAATATCAAATGATGCCCTGGAGACCTGAAAATTGGCAGAAGGTAGACTTTGGTGTAGATAATTGAAGGAACCAATTAGTTTTTCATTATCATCATCCATTTGCTTAATATTCACCCTCAAATTTGACCATTTTAACAAATTTCATTGTGCTAACAACATATTTTCCCAAATACCCTTCAACTTGGCCTTTTGAAGCTTTGTCAAAACAAATCGTATGAAGCTGAAAAATTGCAGAGATACTCCCATATGATAGATGAACATGTCTGTAAAGGGATTTTTCTTGAAATTGTACTAACGTCATTTTGTGATTTTTCAAAGTGAGCCACTTGAGCATATTTTTCAACTGTACTCCTGAGTGTTAAAATTAACTTTTTTGAATATGGGGAGTTAAAATTTGTATGAAATTTTAAGTCCCAGCAGAACCTTCACAAAACCAAGACATATTCTAAAACCCATTTTGATCTACTATAACATATCAAAAGATTAGAATAGGTTGTTTTGAAAAATTCACTAGAATAATTGACTGTCTGCTAGAAAAGTGCCTCAATTAGGCCAAAAATACAAAGGAAGTGCATTTCAAGTAACTCCAAAGCCACTCTTAACACAAATTTTTTTTCAATCAGGTTATGAAACTACAAAATCAACAAACATTTGGCCAATCAAAGCTTTCCATAAGCCACAATTAGCAAACCCTTATTTTAAGCTTACCATTGCTTCATATACAGAGAGTTTCATGAAAACAAGTCTTCCACACCTCCTGCCAACATTCCAATGCTTCTAATATCTATAAATACACTTACACATACCATTTACACCATTTCCAATCATTTGCAAAAAAAATTTCCTCCAAACCTTGCACTTAGCCATCACTCTTGAACCCAAAAATCAATGTAAAATGAGGGGACAACAACTTAATTTCAGTATTTCTCTTACAAAATACAATTTCCAATCTTCACACATTTCAAAGGATCTACACATGCACTAAGAACCTTCTTCTAACCAATTTGAATGCATTTAAAAACATTTTCTAACTTAAATCATCAACCTTCATGGAAAAAACTTAGGAAATCTAAGTAGGAAACAACCATAAGCTTGTGTTTTCACTTCCCGTATAGCTACACAAACACACTACACTAAACACACCTTTTAATAATCCATTCCACCAATCTAACAAACTTCCATCAGTGGAATGGTAGATTATACACTTAAAAGACTCTCAAACCCTTGTATTTGAGGGTTACAAACCAATTTAATGAAAATATGCTCTTATTCCCCTAACCCTGAGTAAAACTCTTCAAATCTTCACCAAATAGGTGGTAAAAAAAATTTCTCAAAATTTCAAATTGAAAAAAAATCTCAATATTCTGTAATAATAGTACAAATCCTGAAATCATTATAAAATGCTACTATAGGGTAGTTTTATTATTAGAATAATTCAAGATACAAAAGTTTTGCTTTTCTCCCGGCCTTTACAATGCTTTATAGAGTTTTTACATTAGTTATGGAAACTACCTTTTCATCTTCAACCGACTCATCCATGTTTTTTCAAAAAATACTTTTCATCTCCATAACTTTGTGCACCTTTTACATTTTGACAACAATTGACAACTTTTGTCATAAAAGACAAGTTTTTGCAATATCTCTTTATTAATCACCTAGAGACCTATTTGAGACTCCAATACATTAAATGTGGCCAAATTATGACCTTTTACATACATTTCATGGTGGAAATTCAAAATTTCTAATTGGAAGCATAAAACGCATAAGGTGCTCCTACACCAAACAACCAGCCTAAAAAACTTTCCAAGTCCCTTTGGAAACATGTTGCTATAGTATACCTTTGTCTTTAGCTTTGTCTTCATTTCTGACTTCTCTTGTCTTCACTTGTCTTTTTTTTTTCCTTTTTTCCATCTCTATCTCTGCCCATTAGGTTCACAATCACTCTTCTCATTCAAAAGGACACATGACTGTCCTTTCACGGCTCTCAACTTTCCACTTAAAACCTTTTCTCAACTAAAGGACACAAGATTGTCCTTTCACATTTCTTTTCTAAGCAATCTTTTTTCTTTCCCAACAATTCATCGTTGACCTTCTCTGACCAATCATATTTTCATCTACTCCCATTAGTGGAGTACTCTTAAACTGACTTTGAACTTTCAGTAATGGTTGCAAACTCAAGTGCTTCCTCAGATAGGTATCCATCTCCCTCACTGCCTCACAACACCAACTCAAGAAACCATCCATCTTACCCAATAGTAGATCCTAGAAGATTCCTCACTCTCTCTATGCACCTTCTACCCAACTTAATCTCCATTGGAGGATGGTGAAATAAAGACCTCAACTTGTCTTCCAACACATAACTTTTCAAAACTATTCTTCTCTACAACTTAGATGGATCAAGCACCTGCAACCAACCAACAACTCAAAAAAAACTTAACCAACCAAATCAGATAGCTCTAATACCAGCTAATGCAAAGCATCTACCAAAAACAACAAACCTTCAAGGGTACTTCTGACCCCAAACACAACTGGAGAAGATTAGTCAACAAAATCACCAAAAACTTTCTTTTCTCTTCAACAAAATCCATTTATTTTCACACCAAACCATCAAATCGGTATTCCAAACCTTTATCAAACCAATGTACATATTATCCATCATCAAATTGACTGATCCAAAACAAAAACATCATTGAAAACCCTAAACCAACCAATTCATTTACTATTCACCAAATTACCCTTCATTTCAACTTGCTTTCACAAGGTAAAAAGAAAACAAACCAACTGTTCTTGCTTCTAACCTTTTACCATACCATGAAACATCCTTAACAACATCACTTTGATAGTTTCAAAACAAAATCATTCACCCACATCATTGTTCTCTCAATTTCACACTCTTTCGTGCAATTTAGACATCTCTAGTAGGTTTTCAAACCTCTAAATTGGGTATGTTTTCTTTATCACATTGAACCTTCACAAACCCAAGACATATTTTGAAACCCATTTTGATCTACTATAACATATCAAGAGCTTAGATTAGGTTGTTTTGAAAAATTCACTAGAATAGTTGACTATCCATTGGAAACGTGCCTCAATTAGGCCAAAAATACAAAGGAAGTGCCTTTCAAGTAACTACAAAACCACTCTTAACCCAAAATAGTCTTAAATCAGGGTATGAAGTATGAAGCTACAAAATCAACAAAAAATTTGCCAATCAAAGCTTTCCATAAGCCACAATTAGAAAAACCTTATTTTAAGCTTACCAATGCTTCATATAAGGAGGGTTTCATGAAAATAAGTCTTCCATAGCTCCTGCCAACATGCCAATGCTTCTAATATCTATAAATACACCTACACATACCATTTACACCATTTCCAAGCCTTTGCAAACCTTGTTTTCTCCAAACCCTGCACTTAGCCATCAGTCTTGAACCTAGAAATCAATGTAAAATGAGGGGACAACAACTTAACTTCAGTATTTCTCTTACAAAATACAATTTCCAGTATTCACACATTTCAAAGGACCTACACATCCACTAAGAACCTTCTTCTAACCAATTTGAATGCATTTAAAAATATTTTCTAACTGAAATCATCAACCTTCATGGAGAAAACTCTCAAATCTGAGTGGGAAGCAACCATAACCTTGTGTTTTCACTTCCCCTGTAGCTACACAAACACACTACTCTAAGAAAACCTTTAATAATCCATTCCACCGATCTAACAAACTTCCATAGTGCAATGGAAGATTATAAACTTGAAATACTCTCAAACCCTTGTATTTGAGGGTTACAAACTAGTTTAATTAAAATATGCTCTTATTCCTCCAACCCTAAGTAAAAATCTTCAAATCTTCACCAAATAGGTTCTAACACAAATTTCTCAAGATTTCAAATTGAAAACACAATCTCAATATGTTGTAATAATAGTACAAAGCCTAAAAATCAGGATAAAACACTGCTACAGGGTACTTTTATTATTAGAATTGTTCAAGATACAAAAGTTATGCTTTTCTCTCAGCCTTTACAATACTTTATAGAGTTTTACATTAGTTATGACAACTTCCTTTTAATCTTCAACCGAGCCATCCTTTTTTTTTCACAAAATACTTTTCATCTTGCTAACTTTGTGCACTTTTTGCATTTTGAGAACAATTGACAATTTTTGTCATAAAAGACAAGTTTTTGCAATATCTCTTTTTTAGTCACCTAGAGACCTATTTGAGACTCCAATAGATTAAATTTGATCACATTAGAACATTTTACATACATTTCATGGTGGAAATTCAAAATTTACAAAATTGCTAATCAGAAACATAAAATGCATAAGGTGCTCCTACACCAAACAACCAGCTTGAAAAACTTTGCAAGTCCCTTTGGAATTATATTGTTGTAGCATACCTTTTCTTTTCTTCACTTTTGACTTCTCTTTTCTTCACTATTATTTTTTTTTCCTTTTTTTCCATATCATTCTCTTCCCATTAGGTTCACAATCAGTCTTCTCATTCAAAAGGACACATGACTGTCCTTTCATAGCTCTCAAATTTCCACTAACCTTTTCTCAACCAAAGGATATAGGATTTTCCTTTCACAGTTTTTTTCTAAGAAATATTTCCTCTTTCCCAATAATTCATCCTTGACCTTCTTTGACCAATCATCTTTTCATCTACTCCCACCAGTGGAGTACTCTCAAACTGACTTCAAACTTTTAGTAATGGCTGCAAACTCGAGTGCTTCCTTAGATAGGTATCCATCTCCCTCACTTCATCACAACACCAACTCAACAAACCATCCATCTTACCCAACAGTAGATCTTGGAAGATTCCTCACTCTCTCTATGCACCCTCTACCCAGCTTAATCTCCATTGGAGGATGGTGAAACATAGACCTCAACTTGTCTGCCAACACACAACTTCTCAAAACTCTTCCTCTCTACAACTTAGATGGATCAAGCACCTACAACCAACCAACAACTTAACAACAACTTACACCAACCAGATCAGATAGCTCTGATGCCAATTGATGTAGAGCATCTACCAAAAACAACAAACCTTCAAGGGTACTTCTGACCCCAAACACAACTATAGAAGATCAGTTACCAATTTCACCAAAAAATCTCTTTTCTTTTCCAAAAAATCTATTCATTTTCACACCAAACCACCAAATCATTATTCCAAACCTTTATCAAACCCCCATACATCTTATCCATCATCAAATTGATTGAGCCAAAACAAAAACATCATTTAAAACCCTAAACCAACCAATTCATTCACTATTCACCAAATTACCCTTCATTTCAACTTGCTTTCATAAGGAAAAAAGAAAAAAAACCAACCATTCTTGCTTCTAACAATTTACCAAACATTGAAACATCCTTAACAACATCACTTTGATAGTTTCAAAACAATATCATTCACCCACATCACTATTCTCTTAGTTTCACACTCTTTCCTGCAGTCTAGACAACATCTCTAATAGGTTTTCAAACCTCTAAATCGGGTAAGTTTTCTTTACCACATTGAACCTTCACAAACCCAAGACATATTCTGAAACCCATTTTGATCTACTATAACATATCAAGAGCTTAGATTGGGTTTTTTTGAAAAATTCACCAGAATAATAGATTGTCTGCTAGAAAAGTGCATCAACTAGGGAAAAAATACAAAGGGAGTTCCTTTCAAGTAACTCCAAAGACACTCTTAACCCAAAAAATTCTTCAATCAGGTTATGAAACTACAAAATTAACAAACATTTGGCCAATCAAAGCTTTCCATAAGCCACAATTATCAAACCCTTATTTTAAGCTTACCATTGCTTCATATAATGAGAGTTTCATGAAAATAAGTCTTCCACACCTCCTGCCAACATTCCAATGCTTTTAATATCTAGAAATACACCTGTACATACCATTTACACCATTTCCAAGTCTTTGCAAACCTTGTTCCTCTAAACCCTGCACTTGGCCATCACTCTTGAACCCAAAAATAAATGTAAAATGAGGGGACAACAACTTAACTTCAGTATTTCTCTTTCAAAACACAATTTACAATCTTCACACTTTTCAAAGGACCTGTACATCCACTAAGAACATTCTTCTAACCAATTTGAATGCATTTAAAAACATTTTCTAACTTAAATCATCAACCTTGATGGAGAAAACTCAGGAAATCTAAGTGGGAAACAACCATAACCTTGTGTTTTCACTTCCCCTACAACTACACAAAAACACTACACTAAACAAACCTTTTAATAATGCATTCCACCGATCTAAAAAAATTCCATCGATGGAATGACAAATTATACACTTGAAAGACTCTCAAACCCTTGTATTTGAGGGTTACAAACCAGTTTAATTAAAATATGCTATTATTCCCCTAACCCTGAGTAAAACTCTTCAAATCTTCACCAAATAGGTGGTAACACAAAGTTCTCAAGATTTCAAATTGAAAAAAAATCTCAATATTCTATAATAACAGTACAAATCCTGAAATCGTTATAAAATATTGCTACAGAGTAGTTTTATTATTAGAATCATTCAAGATACAAAAGTTATGCTTGTCTCTTGGCCTTTACAATGCTTTATAGAGTTTTTACATTAGTTATGGAAACTACCTTTTCATCTTCAACTGACTCATCCATGTTTTTTCACAAAATACTTCTCATCTCCCTAACTTTGTGCACTTTTTACATTTTGACAACAATTGACAACTTTTGTCATAAAAGACAAGTTTTTGCAATATCTCTTTATTAATCACCTAGAGACCTATTTGAGACTCTAATACATTAAATGTGACCAAATTATGACCTTTTACATACATTTCATGGTGGAAATTCAAAATTTACAAAATTGCTAATTGGAAGCATAAAATGCATAAGGTGCTCCTGCACCAAACAACCAGCCTAAAAAACTCTCCAAGTCCCTTTGGAAACATGTTGTTGTAGCATACCTTTGTATTTAGCTTTGTCTTCATTTTTGACTTCTCTTTTCTTCACTTGTATTTTGTTTTCCTTTTTTCCATCTCTTTCTCTTCCCATCAGGTTCACAATTAGTTTTCTCATTCAAAAGGACACATGACAATCCTTTCACAGCTCTCAAATTTAAACTAACCTTTTCTCAACCAAAGGAAAAATAACTATGCTTTCAAATTGATTTTCTAGTAAATATTTCCTATTTCCCAACAATTCATCCTTGACCTTCTTTGACCAATTATCTTTTCATCTACTCCCATCAGTGAAGTACTCTGAAACTAACTTTGAACTTTTAGTAATGGCTACAAACTTGATGGCTTCTTCATAACGGTATCCATCTCCCTCACTACCTCACAAAAACAATACAAAAAACCATCCATCTAACCCAATAGTAGATCCTAGAAGATGCCTCACTCTCTCTATGAACCTTCTAACCAACTTAATCTCCATTGGAGGATGGTGAAACACAAACCTCAGCTTGTCTGCCAACACACAACTTCTCAGAACTCTTCCTCTCTACAACTTAGATGGATCAAGCACTCGCAACCAACCAAAAAATCAAAAAAAACTTAACCAACCAGATCAGATAGCTATGATACTAATTGATGTAGAGCATCTACCAAAAACAACAAACCTTCAAGGGTGCTTCTGATCCCAAACACAACTAGAGAAGATCAGTTAGCAAAATCACCAAAAACTCTCTTTTCTTTTCAACAAAATCCATTCATTTTCACACCAAACCTCCAAATCAGTATTCCAAACCTTTATCAGATCCACGTACATATTAGCCATCATCAAATTGTTTGAACCAAACAAAAATGTCATTGAAAATCCTGAACCAACCAATTCATTCACTATTCACCAAATTACCCTTCATTTCAACTTGCTTTCATAAGGAAAAAAGACAACAAACCAACCATTCTTGCTTCTAACCTTTTACCAAACCTTGAAACATCCTTAACAACATCACTTTGATAGTTTCAAAACAAAATCATTCACCGACATCATTGTTCTCTCAGTTTCACACTCTTTCCTACAATCTAAACATCTCTAATAGGTTTTCAAACCTATAAATCGGGTAAGTTTTCTTTACCACATTGAACCTTCACAACCCAAAGACATATTCTAAAACCCATTTTGATCTACTATAACATATCAAAATCTTAGATTAGTTTGTTTTGAAAAATTCACCAAAATAATTGACTATCCATTGGAAAAGTGCCTCAATTAGGGAAAAAATACAAAGGAAGTTCCTTTCAAGTAACTCCAATACCACTCTTAGCCAAAAAAATTCTTCAATCAGGTTATGAAACTACAAAATCAACAAAAAAATTTCCAATCAAAGCTTTCCATAATCCACAACTAGCAAACCCTTATTTTAAGCTTACCAATGCTTCATATAAGGAGGGTTTCATTAAAATAAGTCTTCCACACCTCCTGCCAACGTGCCAATGCTTATAATATCTAGAAATACACTTGCACATATGATTTACACCATTTCTAAGCCTTTGAAAAAGTTGTTTCCTCCAAACCCTGCATTTAGCCATCACTCTTGAACCCAAAAATCAATGTAAAATGAGGGGACAACTTAACTTCAATATTTCAATTTGAATGCATTTAAAAACATTTGCTAACTTAAATCATCAACCTTCATAGAGAAAACTCAAGAAATATGAGTGGGCAACAACCATAACCTTGTGTTTTCACTTCCCCTACTGCTACACAAACACACTACACTAAACATACCTTTTAATAATCCATTCCATTAATCTAACAAATTGGCAGATTATACACTTAAAAGACTCTCAAACCCTTGTATTTGAGGGTTACAAACTAGTTTAATGAAAATATGCACTTATTCCTCTAACCTTGAGTAAAACTCTTCAAATCTTCACCAAATAGGTGCTAACACAAAGTTATGAAGATTTCAAATTGAAAACACAATATCAATATGTTGTAATAACATTACAAAGCCTAAAAATTAGGATAAAACATTGCTACAGGGTACTTTATTATTAGAATTGTTCAAGATACAAAATTATGCTTTTCTCTTGGCCTTTACAATGCTTTATAGAAATTTTACATCAGTTATAGCAACTGCCTTT
This sequence comes from Sequoia sempervirens, assembly GCA_007258455.2. NCBI lineage: Eukaryota > Viridiplantae > Streptophyta > Pinopsida > Cupressales > Cupressaceae > Sequoia > Sequoia sempervirens. The sequence goes on from VDFB02058242.1 coordinate 478,666,394, forward strand.
TCATCTTCAATCAACCCATCCTTCTTTTTTCATAAAGGACTTTTCATCTCCTTGACTTTGTGCACTTTTTGCATTTTGACAACAATTGACAACTTTTGTCATAAAAGACAAATTTTTGCATTATATATATTTTAATTGCCTAGAGACCTATTTGAGACTCCAATAGATTAAATGTAACCACATTATGACCTTTTACATACATTTCATGGTAGAAATTCAAATTTTAGAAAATTGCTAATTGGAAGCATAAAATGCATAAGGTACTCCTGCACCAGTCTCCAAAATGAGAACTGAACAACAATAGCACTGAGAAAATAGAATTTTGGAAAAAATCAGAAGTCAAAACTAGAAAATAACTACACCACCACGAAGAGCTCAAAATTCTACCCCATTTCAGAAAACATTGCACTAAAAAAGCCCACCGTATGGCTGAGATATGGCATCTGGAAGTTGACGTACAAATTTGAAAATCCCAATGGAGAGGGGCTAAGTGGGGAAAAAAAGATCTCTACCAAAGTTGTCAAAAAGCACCTCCAATGACAGTGGTTTGTGAAATATAATGGTGCTGATAAAAAAAGTGCTCTAGGTATAGTGATGTGACATTATTTGCAAAAAAAATATTGCAAAAAAAGTGCATGTTTTTATTTTTAAAGAAAAAACAACAAAAAAACTTTACACATTTTTTTGGAAAAAATATATAAAAGAAATACATGATTTTTTGGAAAAAAAATTAAAAACTTCTGATTTTTATTTTTTTTTAAAGAAAAAATATTAAAAAGACCTTTTAAAGAAAATGAATTTTGGGGGCTTGGGGCAGAGCCCATGACTCCTCCCCTACGTGAGACTTGAGGACCACTGCTTTACCATATGGCAGGCGGTGGTACCCTATGGGTACCCCATTGTAGGGTTGGGGCCCAAGGGACCTGCCACCCTTGCCATAGTAGTGGGGCAAGTACCTTGTACCCCCTCCCAGAATTTTTTTTAATATTTTTTTTGAAAATACCAAAAAAATGCGCCTTGTTGAAAAGGGTTTAATTTTTTTTAAATGTTTTTGTGGAAAAAATATTAAAAATATTTTTTTAATTTTTACCTCATTTTTCATGTTGGGGAGGCCATACACCTCTTTGGCAATTTTTCTTCCCTCAAATGCCAACTTCACCAAATTTGATGATTTGATAGGTGATCTTAAGGTTTTTGGGCCCTTTGAGTGTGATGGTGATGTTTGTTTCGTGCCAAAATGCACCAAAAATACAACTACCCTCCAGATCTAGAAAAAGAGCAACTGCTTCAAAACCTTGTAGATCTGGCGTTAAGAATCGAAATCAGGAAAACGAAAAGCCAAATTTGACTTTCTCAACAGCTCTTAATCCAATGGTGAGGTCCTTTTCACACAAAAATGCTTCAAAAAAATACCCACCTCCAAAATTTGCAAAAAAAGAAAAGGGGATTCAAATATGAAGCTTGCAACCCTTGTTGAAGAAGAAAACCTCATAAATCGAGAAGAGGTTTGTTGGATCCATGCTTTGATACCAAGTTAGAATTTTGAAACAAGCACAAAACCATGAACCATAGGATCAAACAACAAACAAATACACCTTTTATGCAAGATATCTGCAAACAATATATGCAATAGTCAACAACAAGAAAAAAACTATAGAAGAGACTTTCAAGTAGATATGAAATCTCTAAATAATATTCAAGAGTAATTATAAGGAGGGTTGAGTGCTTAAAAGAGAAAATCCCTAAATGAGAAAGGGATTAGATCATGACAACCCTAGGATTTGATAAAGTAATTATTAAAGGGCCTAAGTTTATCTTAAGTGAAAATAAAGTAAAAGATGACTTAATTAATTAAGCAATATGATTAAATTAATTAAGTAATTAACCTATTACTCTAACATGCACCCTTAAGATGAACTTAGGGAGAAGCTAAAAAACTAAGGAAAAAATGCATGAAAGCAAAGATGGGTCCTGGAAACTAGGCCTGATGAGGTACCCATTTACAAATGTAAAAGATATCTCACAACAAGAGAAAAAGAGAAAACCTCATGGGAAAAAATCCTCTCCAAAAGAAAGAAATACATGTGAAGGACTAAGAAGCCTCCAAACAAGAATTTCCCAAAAAGAATAGGAACAAGTGAAGGACTAAAGAAACCTCCAAACAAGAGTGAAGGACTAAAGAAGCCTCCAACAAGAATGAAAGAAAAATAAGCCTCCAACAAGAGTGAAACATGAAGAAGCCTCCAATCAAGAAGAAATTGTCCCAAAAGATAGGAACAAAGGATAAACAAGAAAACCACCACTAAAGCATGTAGAAGTTGCAAACACTGTTGTGGAATGACTACTAAAATGTTGAAAGAAGAACCTCCACTAAAACATATGATGGTTAGGATCAAGAAGACAATAATCTATATGAGTACCCCCAAAGATACTACTCAAATCCGATGGAAAACCAAGGCATACATCAAGAAATCAAAGATACAAATGGCGCACGTACCAATATTTTGAAGAACTGATCAAGTGAAAAGTGGAAGGTCACCTCAAAAAATAGGAATGCAAGAGTAGCCTCCAATCAAGAAGAAATTGTCCCAAAGGATAGGAACACAAGATTAATAGGAAAAACACCATTGAAGCATGAAGAAGATGCAAACACTATTGTAGAATGACTGCTGAAATGATGAAAGAAGAACCTTCGCTAAAACATATGATGATCACGATCAAGAAGATAATAATTTGTATGAGTGCCCCCAATGACACTACTTGAATCTAATGGAAAACCAAGGCATACATCAAGAACTCAAAGATACAAATGGCACAAGTACCAATAGTCTGAAGAACTGATCAAGTGAAAAATGGAAGGTCACCTCTAGAAATAGGAATGCAAGAGTGTGCATATGGTAAGTGCTCCACCTCATTGAAATGCATGGGTAACTAGCCGTTGCATCTGCCTAGTACATAGGAATAAATACTATATACATAGCTCACTCCAATGCAAAACTAAGGAAGTATTAGCACCAACAGTAGAAACCCCCCCATAATGATGACAAGGAAGAGGTATGATAGGTACACTAAAACAAAATGCCTAAATGTAGTGCATGATAAAGAACCATGAACATCTGAATGTGTAGACATGAAAGCACAAGTAGATATAAAGGGTGCACAAACCAAGGCACACACGCATGAGAAAGGTATGAAGGTAAAACAAAGGGAAACAACTTTATATCATAGTGCAAGTATAATAAGGCACAAAGTGATGTGCAAGATCCCATAATACAGGTGCAATACAGAGGCACTTTATCTCAGTGTGTTTACAAAATCATAAGTGCTTATAATGGAAGCTCATAACATAAAGAAAATACACAAGACTGGAAATACATGTAGAATATCCAAAATGAAGCCATCCTACGCAAACAAGAAGTTTCGAGGAGCTAAGATGTCCAAGTAATTCACCAGAATGTGAAAACACAAAAAATTGTATAAAATGTACTTGATAAATTTTCTAATGAAAAATTTTGCATATCTAGAAAGAGCACTAGAAGACCTTTCCAAGGCCTATTCTTTTTTGAAAAATAGAGTTTGTATGCAAAAGTTATGCCCCCGAAAGTGTAGAAATAAAGATCTATCTTTGACAGGAAATAAATTCAGTAAAAAATAAAAAATTAGAAAAAAATCACCTACACCATTGGATTGCTCTCAAAATCAGCTTTCCGGTGATATTTTTGTTTTTGAAAATCCGAGTTCAAACAAAAAAGTTATGACCAAAATACCAAAACTTCTCCAAAAGGGATTTAGTGGTTAACTTGGCAGTTAAGCTAGCATTAACCGCTAGTGGTTAATTGATGCTGGCACCCTAACATTGTATTTTTTTATTTTTTTCTTGGATTGCATGTCGTACCAGGCTATATGACCTAGAAATGAAAAAAAATTGCCTCCCAAAGTCATTGTGTTTGATTTCGATGATTTGACAGTTGATTTTGGGGGGTTTTGTATGCTATGAACATGATGGTGAGGTCCATTTGGGCTCAAAACACTCCAAAATTGTAGGTACACTCTAGATATGGAAACCCTCATAAACTTCAAAGCCTCACAGATTGGGTGCCATATAACCGAAATTGATGAGACAAAGGTCAATCTTGACTATTTCAAACCTTTTGGACACAATGGTGAGGTCCAAATTGACTCAATATGCAAGAAAAATACACTTTCAAGGCTTGAATACCTCAAAAGATGAACAAGAAGCTGTAGATTTGAAGCTCTGATACCATGATGAAGTTGTGAAATCCAACCTCATAGAACCTAGTGATCACCTACAAGCAAAGTAACCTATCACATAGAAGAGATTCAAACAAAACAAAGATATTTCTTTGCAAACCAAGAGAGTAAAATTGCATAAATAAGAAGTGAATAATTACAAAGAGATCAATCCTTAAGAAAGGAGATCAAAACCCTAAAGTGAACCCTAGGATTTAATAAAGTAATTATTAAAGTTCCTAAGTTTACCTTAAGTGAAAAATAAAGTAAAGGTGACTTAATTAATTAATCAATATGATTAAATTAATTAAGTAATTAACCTATTACTCTAACACCCCCCCTTACGATGAACTTAGGGAGAGCTAAAAAACTAAGGATAAAATGCATGAAATCAAAGATGGGTCCCAACAACAAGGAAAAAGCTATAGAAGAGACTTTCAAGAGGATATGAAAGCTCCAGATAATATTCAAGAGTAATTACAAGTAGGTTTGAGTGCTTAAAAGAGAAAAGCCCTAAATGAGAAAGGGATCATATCATGAAAAGTGTCAACATCACATGGGATGAGACATAATAATCTAATATTAACTCAACTAATAAAGTATAGAACACTCCTAAGTTTAGCTTAAGTGCGTGAGAAAAAAATAGACTAGTAATCAATTAAAGATTAATTAATTATTAGCTAATGCATGATTACTCTAACAAGCTCCAAAAGAAGACAGTTGATAAAATATTAGACATTGCACAAAAATATGGTATGACTTTAGAGGAAACTAATCCAAAAGTCAATACAAATGAAGAAGCATAGGATATTGATGCTCAACATGAGCATGCAATAGAGGAAGGGTATACACATGACAATTTTCTCTTGGATGTGGAAGAATTGACAAAAGAAGATGAAGCAAAGAAGAATGATGAGGAAGATGCAGCAAAGGGGGATACCTCTTCTCCTATGGTACCTAAAGAAAATGTTGACAATAATCAAGGAAAACTAGAGACACCTCCTCCAGATAACACAAATAAGTTTGTTGAGGAAGAGAATGTAAGTAAGGATGGTGATGAAGAAATTTTTGATGTAGATAAGGAAGATGAAGATAAGAATGAGGATGCATCAAGAGAATAAAAAGAAGAAGAATAGACTCAAGTAAACTCTGAAAAGAATAAGGAAAAGGAATTGAAAGAGAAAGTTGCAGAGATTACAAAGAATTTTGGTGAATCCTTTAGTTCCTTCAGGAGATTCCTTGAAGAATCTACTAAGTATGCAACTGAACTTTCAACTTCTTGTATCATCACAATAGCTACAATACCAATGCAATAGGTAAATGTAGATTTTGACAAGATTTCCCCTCTCCACAAGCTTCAATTGGGAGATGTATTCCATGCATCCACTCGAAAGGAGGTCATAGAAACACATCAATAGAGTGGAGAGATAATGGAAGAAGTTGTGAAGGCATTACAAGAAGCTATACCTAGTGCAAGAAGTGATACTTCACTTTTTGGTATGGAAAATTTGAAGTTGTTAATTGAATCTTTTATAGAGTATGTTGTTGGCCTTAGAGGACAAGTTGAAATTGAAGTTAAAAATAAAATAAATGATAAGAAGATGATGGAAATCATTAAGAAGTGTGCTCTTGCACAAAAAAGTTTCAAGAAAAATTGAAGGATGTACAAGTTTTTGTGGGTAAGGAAAAGGCTTTGTTCTAATATGGTATTAAGTGGCTCAAATCAACATAAAGTATTAAGAAGGAAATGGACTCTATTGAGTCCTAGATCAACAATGCCTCTAGTTCCTATGATTTGGCACTTGACCTAGCTAGAGATATAAGGAATGTTATGGAGGATTTTCCTATTATTTTAGCTATAGTCTAAAAGGAGCACATCATTTTTCAATTTGGAGAGATAAAGGACTTGGTGAATTTCAAATTCATATTTCTTTCAAGTAACCTTTTGAGTGCCACCAAAGATACATAGATGAATTTGGTACCTAGCACTCGAATAGAAGAAGAAGAGATACTAATGGAGTTTGAAACATAACACAGATTGCTTGGGGAAGCCAAGAAGACATGGGAAGAAGGTAAACAGGTGTGGCAGACCCATGTGTAGAAGCTATGAGAGTCAACCTCTTTTGGTTGACAATATTTCTTATTATTTATGCATATCTATTTTTTAGTTTTATATTCCTTGTACATATGTGAATTATATAAAGTAGTTTCTATTACATGTTTTTTAGTTTTACTTGTTAGAACACAATGATCTACTAAGAGGGGAGGTGAATTAGTAGATACTAAAACTTTTAATCCAAAGAGACCTTTTGCAAAATTAAACTTAAAAACACAAATGTGTAGTTCAAAGCATGAATAGATATAATACTCACAAGCACAATAGAGATCAACACATAACACCAAATGTATGTGGAAAACCCAAGATGGGAAAAACATCAGTGAGAAATGTTGCTAGGATCTACTGTCCTAATCAATCTTCACAAGAAATGAATTTTAGTTACAATTTTAAGAGCTACAACTCTAAGGAAGCTTCAACTCCCTATTTAGAAGCTACAACTTCAAGGATACTACTACGGTCTATTTTAGGAGCTAAAAATCCAAAGAGATCACTATCAGCTAATCTGAGCTACAACTCAGTACAATGATGCTACAACCTCTGAAGGATTACAAATTCAAATATGCATAAGATTGGTTCTACAAAACTTATGATGCATCCATTCAGTACATTAAATCTCTCTATGTTCACTCTCACACCACTATAACTAGCTTCTTGTATATTTAGAATTTTATTTTCTATTACAATAAACTACTGCAAATTGTAGACTCTTATCTTCTCATCCTCGCTCTCTCTCATTTTTCTCTTTTCTAGCTCTTACATATCAAAATCTTAGTTAGGGTTTTTCACTATTGCTATCTTCTTCAGCAAGTTATGAATCCACCTCGGGCCCTACAATATTAAATTCAGGAACAAATAATTTTTCAAAAATTGGCTCTTTTGTTAGCCCTAGAATTTGATATGCATTAAATGCATTCTTTTGTTCATTCAATCTAATTCTGATTTTCATCAATATAGATATTTATGCTACCTCATAGCAGATTAAACCTTCACTGACATTCGTCATAGGTGCAATTGGACTAATTAATTCCTTCCTCTATGTTGGTTACTAGTCATAACCCTATTTACACAAACTAGACCATTGTAGATATTTTAAGTTCAAATACTAGTCGTTGATCTTCTCTCTCATGCCATTATCCTACAATCCTCTATTCATCATCATGCCTTTAAACCCTAACTATTGGATAAATGGTCATTCAAATCTCTATCATTGATCTTTTGGGTATTCACTTAACATCATGTCATTCTGTTGAAGAGACATATTCTAGAATCTCTTCAAAATGACCAAGTCACTTTAATAAGAACATCAACACCAAATATTTCCACATCATCACCTCATCACTCTTCGATTTACTGCTTGCTTTTCATATGCAAGGTCCACTAGAGATGTCATTTCCACGTTCCATCCTTTCATTTGCTCTCCAACCGTTCCATCAATTCATGTCATCCTTACTTTACTAGGTCCCATAGTCGACATTCATTCTCCCATCACCCTATCAGAGAGACTAGCTCCATAGTCTTGGTGATATCACTTTGCCTGCTCAATAGAGATTGTCATCGTTGTATCGAAGAGACAATCATGAAACTCCCTCTAAGCTACATCTTTCTCTCTGATCGAGCCAATATCAGAGTGTCAAAGAGATATCTAAATAGGTCTCATCGACGACCATCAATTGTCTCGATGAAGACCCTTGATGACATCACCTATCCACCTCATTTCCATGTCATTGCATAATAATCCACAACAAGGATGTGAATTACCATTCACTTAATTCTCATTATGCCATGTTCTTGCTTCATCATCATTTTCAATAATTCCATTATGGTTGGGTTCCACATGAAGTGCTTCCTTACTCCTTATCACTCAATCAAAGAGATGTTCATAGAAATCCCCTCAATGATCCAATGTATTGCCGATGATATAGCTATCAGGTTGTCAAAGAAACTCAAAGGTGAGTCCCACTAATATGCTCTTGTCATGCTGATAAATCTCTTCTTATAACATCATGTGATGGCGAAAGATTAAAACATTAGAACCACAACTCAAGGGTTATTAAGTTTTGGAAACCTCCTACTTATCAACCACAAAGACAAGTCCCACTAAAAAGTTCATGTCATGCCGACGTGAACTTCAGACTTCATCAACTAGTTGCCAAGATGTGAGGGGTTGGTCACATGACAAACATAATGGGCTTAAATCATTACTTATCCTCCTTGCAATCGCCAAACACATCACCATCAAAATAGAACATTTTTAGGATTCCATGACTATAAATGTATTAGGGTTTATTGTTAGAGTAATAAATTCATCAACTAATTAATTAATTAATCATTAATTAATTGGGTCACTTTATGCTTTATTACACTTAAGCTAAACTTAGGAGTACTTTTATTTCATTATTTGCTTTAATTAATTAGTTTCTTTTTGCATGATTAAAGCCTCTTATATTAGAACATGTTGTCTCATTCATTCTTATGAGGACACTTGTCATGTTCTAATCTAATCCTAATCTAGGGTTAGCTTTCATCCTTTTCATAAGGATTGATTCATTGTAATTATATTTTAATTCTCTATAGTAGTGTATTCAATGTAGCAGTTGTTCACATAATGAAAATTGGTGTTCTCATCAGATCTGAGTTGTAGGGAAATCATATCTTGCTTATTTCTTCATAGTGTGATAGGTTTATCGTTGTTGGTGATTCATGGAGTTGTGGGAGTACATACATCTACTCTAACATTTATCTGTAAACCCTAGAATCACTCGAGAGCAGAAATAAATAATTTCTAGGAAAATTCACCAACTTATGGACTTGCAGAGCATACCACTGGAATTTTCTCGAAAAACTCTTATTGAACCTGCATCCTGTTTCCTCTTTTTTTGTATGGAAACTTCTTTGCAACTTCATGAAAACATTTGCAACTTTATGGTATTTGCAAGATATGCACTTTAGCATCATCAACCTACCACACACTTCCAAAACCAGATCCTCTACTCTCACATTCATCATCTGTCATCATGCCAACAATCTCCCTTGCATGATTTTCACTTTTGACATCAACAACTTTATGCCAATAATCTCCCCCTTTGGCATTGATGGAAAAACTTAAAGCACTCATTCAAGATATAACATTGAATCTTTGTACCAACTAGATTTTTCACACAACATAACAACTCCCCCTGTGACATATATCTCTTCTCTTCTTAGCATGCTTCATATTTCTCCCCCTTTGAAATCAATGGAAAAGGGTAAACTCCCCTTGAGGAAATGCTTAAATTTGACAAATGCTGCAACCATCAAGTTGGTAGAAATTTGTAAAACAAGATCTTACTGGACTTGATCACATGATTCTTAACTAGGGTCAAATAAATGATCAATGAAGCTCCCCTTGGATATATGCCCTATCACTAATGTTTAGTGATATGAGGTGGGAGAAACTACTCCCAACTTCTACCTCAAGTATTCAAATTTTTTTGTAGGAAGAGGCTTTGTAAATATATCAGCCACTTGTTCCTTTTTTGGAACATACTCCATGTTGACTTCCTTATTTGCAACCTTCTCTCTGATGAAGTGATACTTTATTGATATATACTTGGTTTAGGAGTGCATCATTGGATTCTTTTATATGTTAATGGCACTAGAATTATCACAAAGAATAGAGATATGCTCTTTGTATTCCACTTTGATGTATTTTAATGTCTACTTCATCCACAACACTTGTGTACAACATGCAATAGCAACAACATATTCTGCTTCTGTAGTAAAAAGAACTATGGACTCTTGCTTTTTGCTCATCCTGGAAACCAATTTTTTCCCCAAGAAGAACACTCCACCACTAGTACTCTTCCCATCATCTACATTTCTTGCCCAATATACATCTATATATGTTGTTAATGAGAAATAATTATACTTGGGATACCACAACCCATAGTCAATAGTGCTTTTGATGTATTTAAGAATTCTTTTCATTGCATAGACATTAGATTCCTTTGGGGCAGCCTGAAACCTTGTTACCAAACAAACTGCTTGCATTATATTTGGCCTAGATGTAGTTAAATATAACAAACTTCCAATCATTTATCTATACACACTTTGATTTGCTTTAGGTGACTCATCTAATTTTCTCAACTTGTAGCTAGTAATCATGGGAGTACTAACTAGTCTACAATCCTCCATGCAAAACTTTTTAAGAATTTATTTTGCATACTTGGTTTGTGATATAAATATACCTTTATTAGTTTGTGTAATTTTCAAACCAAGAAAAAATATGAGCTCTCCTAGCATGAACATTTCAAACTCATCTTGCATGTTTGTGGAAAATATTTTGCACATTTTATCACTGTTATCACCAAATGTAATATCATCTACATATACTACAACAATGATCAAATGCTTACCTTCAAATTTGAGATACAGATTGATATCAACACAACCTTTCTTGAAAACTTGTTGTTGTAGATATTGATCCAATATGGAATACCATGACCTTGGGGCTTGCTTTAGACCATACAATGCTTTTCTCAATCTGTAGACATAACCATTATCTTTTGATAGTTGAAAACCTTCTGGTTATTTAATGTATACTTCCTCTTCTAGTTTTCCATTCAAGAATGCATATTTGACATCCATTTGATAAAATTTAAATCCTATGTAGACTAAGAATGCAAGGAACATTCTTATTGCTTCTAACCTTGCAACAAGGGAAAATGTTTCTTCAAAATCAATCCCTTCTACTTGTGCATATCCTTTGCACACCAATCTTGCTTTGTTTCTAACCAAAACTCCATCTTTATTCAACTTGTTTTTGAATACCCATTTGGTGCCAATTACATTCTTTCTTGATGGTCTAAGAACCAATTCCCATGTTTTGTTCTTTTCAATTTGATCAAGTTCCTCTTCCATTACTTGTATCCAACTCTCATCCTTACTAGCTTCATCAAAACCTTTTGGTTCAATCTGAGATAAGAGTGCAAAGTTCACTTGTTCCTTATCCTTAGCAAGTCTTCTTCTTGTTTGTACACTTCATTCTTATCACAAATTATTTGATCTGTAAGATGATATTTTTGCACATATTTTGTAGGAGCACATTAACCTCTTGCTCATTCTCTTCTTCTTGTTCTTCTTCTTCTACTGCCGCACCTATATCCTCATCCTCTGATTCTATTTCAAGATTAATTTTGCTGGACTTGGCTTGATTTGTATTTTCATCAACATTGACATGTATTCTCTCTACAATTTTATGTAATCTCTTGTTGTAACATTTATAAGCTTTGCTTTGGTTGGAATACCCCAAGAATATCCCTTCATCACTGTGTCACCAAAAAATGTATAGTTGACATTTTTATGCTCACTTGAGTCTTTCTAATGGAATTTGGCTTGATTTTTTCTAGGTATAATGTTGTAATGTGGTCAAAAAAATTCACATTATGCCCTAAACATTCAAATTATGATGTCTTGTGAAGGTTTTGTGAAGTGTTGTAAAAGTTTTCTACACTTTTCTAGATTCTATTCATTATAATTAACCTAAAGTTCACCTTTTTATCACTTATTAAGTCCTATTTTGAAGTGTTGTAAAGTCTTGTAACAAGATTCCACTCTTTTCTAGGATTAATTTCCCTAATTCAACCCTTTCTCATGTCTAAATGACCCTTAATACACTTTCTGACCATTTTCAAGTGTGTTTTCGAGGATATTCCCATTGGAAAAATTTTAATGCCCCAAAATTCTTGACACCCACTTAATTTGCTTAAGTGGGACTAAGTCGCCAATAGGGGAGACAGTCTTTTTGGCACAAAACTCAAAATAATTTTAAATTTCTAGTAGGATTTTGTCCTCTAACCCTTGAGGTCAGCCTATGATGTGTTACTTTTAGGAAATTTTAGTAAAATCAAGTATAAATAAGGGTTTTTCACCTCATTTTACATCTCCCAATCTCATACAATCTCTTGCACTCATTAAGCATTCAATCTCACAAGCATTCAAGTAAATCAAGCATTATCAAGTCAATCCATTGGAGCACTTCATTGCACATTTTCAAAATTTTGAGTATCAATGGTGTGGTAAGTTTATGACATTTTTCATGTTATCTATTTATCATACTCTTTTCATTCCATTTCATTGTTTAGGGTTTTATCAAGGAAAACCCCTATTCTCTAACCCTCAACCATTTTCCCCCTTTTGCATGTGAATTTTGTATGTAGATTTGTCAAGAAATAGGTGTTGAAAAGTAATTAAGAAGTGCACAAAGTTTTTCAAGTCAACTACTTCCTATTTCAAGCTTGGAGAGGCTTTCTAGTCCATTTTTTTGCAGAATCAAGTGCGAATACCTGCCATAAAAGAAAGTGCAGACTTGAGGCTACAAGATTTTGTCCTAAATTTCCTAAAATATGTAGGAGAACTAAGTTGCCACTAGTAGTGAATTAGTTCCACTTTTGGGCTTGAATACTAGTTTTGACATTTTTGGATACCCATTTGGCAGATTCCCATTCTAACAAAGTTTCCTGAAACTGGGACTAAGCCACCCAGCCTAGCACAAGTGTCTCAGTCAACATTTTTAATAATTTTTCAAGATTCTAGAATCTTCCAACATCAAACTTTAGATCCCACGTGCACCTCTTTCATTCTGTTCTGTTATTTCATTATTTAGTTGCATTATTAGACATTTTTGCATATCACACTATGTTTTTCAACATTTTACATTTTCTTAGTTCTTCATCATTAAATCATTTCAATTTCAAATCATAACATTAGGAAATATTAATTAGGAATAATACATCTCATTAACATTATTCTTGAGTGCAAATCCTTGCATTTTGGTCCGCATCCAATCCCCTTTCTCCTTTTAGGTGAAAAATCCTAAGAGGAGCAAAGTATTGTGAGGGTCAAACCAAAATTATTGTTTACAATCACATCTTGACTCAAAAATTCCTAAATCTTCATCTTCTCTTTTAATATAACATTTACTGCCAAATACTTTGAAGTGCTTGACTTTCAATGCTTACCACTCTACCACTCTGCCTTAAACCTCTCTTTGTGGGGTGGAAATGGGTACTTCTTTACCGTGCATGATGCATAAACCCTTAGTGGTATGGTGGTTTATGCTTTAATTCATGAGTTATGAACCACTGGCCCACATAGACTCTATTTTGATGTCGCGGTACTGCAGTAAAGGCATAAAATGTTTTATTAATGACTATCTAAAAGGATTAATGGATATATACAAAGGGAATTCTAATGATTTTATGGTTCTTGTCACACAAATTGTTGTATTTCATGTCAAACACATTGTAGAACCAAAGGAAGTAGATCTTTTGGTGTAGGTGAAATGTTGATTGGAAAATGAAAACTGGTGGATATTGAGGAATAATTTTTTAGCTCTAACATACTCGATCTTCCTCTTCCTCTAAAATTTGTATCATCGAACTGATTTGAAATCTTACCTCTTTCACCATTGCTTCCCTTGGTATCTTCAATTTGATTTCTATCCCCATTTTTGTGCAATAATGTATATTCTCACTAATTTCAACTCCTCTTGTATGCTTAGATTTAACCCATTAATGTCACAAGCTACCTTTACCTTTTTTTCTTTAGAATTTTTGGTTCTAATTAGAATCTTATGGAATTCTTCTATGTACTCCTTCATAGTTCTTATTCCTTGTCTCAAATTTTACATATTTTTGAGCAACTCCAACTCATAGTCTACTAGAATTAATTGTCTCTTCATCTTCTCTATCATTCTATCCCATTTAAATATCTTGTCCTTTCCTCTTCTTCCTCTTTCAAGCTGCATTTCCCTTTTAGTTTAGTTTTTGAAAACCTCACCCTTTGAGGGTCTTCAATCTCTTCAAACTCAAATAATTCCTCCATGTCATTAATCCAATCTATCAACTCTTCAAGATTTAAGATTCCACTAAATTTTGAAGCCTCTATCTTAGGCCTTTTTCCAATTTGTGTAATATCTCTCAAAAATTTGATTTCTCCAAGTTCCATTGGTTCATGTTCTTCCCCTTCAAATTCCTCTTCAACTTCATCTTTTCTATCATATTCTCTATGCACATCTCTGTTAAATATCCAAGATACAGAGAGGTGGGGTGAATTAGTATCTTCTTTAATTTACTGAAAAAATACCATCCAATTATTCTAATTAATAAAACTATAAAGATAAGTAAGATCATTAACAACACATGAAAATACAAAACACATAAAACACCAAGATTTTTATGTGGAAAACCCAAAATAGGAAAAACCATGGTGAGTGTCAGCTCATAATATAGTATAACCAGTTATAAGATATTAAAAAATGGGGTGGCTCATTTCCAGGACTCACTATCCAAAAAAAAAGGCCCACTCCCTATAGAATTACAATGACAAAATGGCTTACAACCAGAAAATGAATTGACAAAGTACACCTAACAAGTGTTGACTTAGTTCCAATTAGGCTTAGTAAACTAACTTGACACATTTCATCATATTCACACTTCTTCACATTTGCATCATCTTCAACTTCAACCTCTACAAACTCAAAGTTGTTTGATATATATATAGCTGATATCTTCGCAAGCATCAATTAGTTCAACCTAATTAGATACAACTCTTATTCATCAATAATACCAACTGTCAGCTACAAGCTTTCACAAAATATTTTCAAAAAAAATTCAATCACTCATCATGCTACATCATGTCAGTTCATATATCCAAAAGAAAAATCATTACATCATTTATCCATTAGGTCGGCCAAATATAGACCCAATTGTAACATCAGAATAAAGCTGATACACCATATGAGCATCTAAGTACACAAGATTCTGAATGTGTGTGCCTCCAACATCCATAAACCATTTCCCAAAACCACAAGCAACAAAAATAAACTGCAAAGGATTGTAGACCAAAACACCAGAGGATGATAACTACATACTGGATGAGGTACCAGTTCAGAATACAAAGACTTGATCTTGTAGTTACAACTCATATATCATGGTGACATCAATGAAAACAAAAACCATTTAAAAGGAATTGTTTATTTTTCCAACAATCTCCCCCTTTGCCATTGATGGATGTTGGTGTAATTAATATTTAATTACACATTACCATAAGTTTACTTAGGTAATTATTTAATTCCTAAGTTATAGGATCTTATCTTTATCTTTTGAGCTATCTTGTTGCTCAAGATAAGATTAGGTTTATGCATCTTGCTTTTATAAAGCAAATCATTATCTGGGTATATGCAGGATCATCGTACCAAAAAAAGGCCCTCAAGTGGCAAAAAATTCAGAAAAATCAGTGTTAGGCAACTTGACGTAAATATTTGAATAAGTTATCTATATTATTTCAAAAATATGTAAGAATAGAATTTGTAGAAAATTGAATGTAGTTTCTAAAATACTAGGTTTATTTAAAATAAATAAAATCTATTTGGTGAAAATTTGAAATTTCAATGCAGTAGTACTTAAATTTCAGGGAAAAATAAGAAGTAGGTGTCATTCACCACCCTAACCATAATAAAATGATAATATTTTTTTTGTAAGATTTTATATATAAGTAGAGGACTCATTTCTAAATGTGATGCATATTTTTTGTAATTTTTTCCAAGTAAAAAAATTAATTATGAATTTTTATTACAACTTTTAGAAAATATAAAAACTCGTTTGTCTAACCACCTTAACTTGGTCAAAACTTCATGAAATTTAATTTTCTTTTTTTAATCATATAGTATGTGAAGCATAGAATGTGACGATGTTTTGGATTCAAAAATATGATACCATTTGAAAGTTATAGATGTTTTTCAATCAGCCTATCGATCAGGACTTTAGTCATAATTCTAATAGAAAATGAATAATAATTATTTATTAAATTCAAATTAAATCATAATTTATATTTTTGGAAAGCTAAGAATCTCCTCTAAAAACCCTTTTCATTTCATTAATTTTGGGTAAAAAAAAGTCGTCAACCACATACCCTACAAATATTGCCACTTTTTGGCGTACCATGATCCTGCACATACCTATCTTGTAATTATTGAATTCTCGAATAATATTATGTTGCACATCTTCTTGCAACATCTCTTCCTTTTCTAATTTTTCTCTTTTATGGAAGGATACTCTGGTTTACAATCAGATCTTGGTTTCTAACATGGTATCAGAGCCTTGATTTGCAACCCCTTCTCAAATTTTTTGAGAAAATCATTGCAGGGTTCGTTTAGGATTCCTTGAGGGTTTTCATACCTCAAGTTTGTCTCTCTATTTGGGGTCTCTTGCATGGTTGCTTTTGGAACATGTTGGAGGAAATCTGAGCTCATATTCGAGTTTAGGGCTGTTGAAAAAGTCAAGATCAACTTTTGTTTTTCCTAAATCCAACATTTTATGCCAGAGTTCTGAGGGTTTGAATATTTTCCAGATCTAGGAGTTGCGAAGCTTCTGGTGCATTTTCAGGCAGATTGGACCTCGCCATCAGATCCAAAGCATTTGAGAAATGAAAAATGACATATAATACACCATATTTGGGTGTCGGGAGCTTCTGAGGCAATTTTTTTTTATTTCAGAGGCCGTACGATCTGTGTACAGCCCCTATTCACGATTATCGAAAAAATATTCAAGTTTTTTAAAAATATTTTTCTTGCAATATAAAAAAAAATACATTAGCTTTTTTTTTCAAAATTAAAAATCAAAAAAAATTTACAAATTCAAAAGGGTTTTGTTTTTTAAAAAAGCACATTTCAAAAAAAAAAATCAAAGGCTTTAAAAGCCTGCGCAGGGTTTGTACTGCGTAGGCCACTGGTCACATCATGATGGGGCCCATCCAGTCCATCAGCGGCATCCACTTGCCAACCGGTGGGCCTTCTAAACACGGTGGCCCATTCATCACTGACCAGATCTTTCAATACCGGCCAGATGCAAAAACTCGACGGATTCTATCACCGGCAGTAGCATTTCAAGCAACTCCAAATAGCGAGCAGAACATTCCAAAACCAACGAGATCCTCCCACATCCGGCAACAAAATATTCCTATCTGGGCAAATATTTCGGCCACATGCTCAACTGCTGACGATCGTCAATTTTTTTGCAGGGGGAGATTTTTGGCTGCAACGGCCAGATGGCCATCAATTTTAATCCAGTGAAGTGCTAATGTCAACATGATGTCACTTGGCCGTACGACCCTCTTTGCCCCTCCTAGCCCTGATTTTTCCTAAAGGAGCAATTTTTTTCTTTTGGTCATAACTTGGGCATATGGTATCAAAATCAGGAAAACGAGAAATCACCGGAAAGCTAGTTCCGAGCACTTTCTAGTGGTGCTATTTATTTTTCATTATTTTATTGTTTATCTACATTTATTTCTGTTTGAAGTCAGATGTTTATTTTAGACTTCTGAGCTCAACTTTTTTCCACGATCTCCATTTTTTGTCCTCTTTGCAGTGTTGGAAAGGTATTGAGGAGCTCTATCTTGCTGTCTATTCAATTTTTTCTATATCTATCCCAAGTTTTTCATTATTCTAGATTTTTCCCTATGGGTGTTTTGGAGATTGCTTGGATGTTTTGGTAGTTGGAAAGGTGAACCTTGCATATTTGTACTTCATTTCAATACCACTTCATCATATTTTCTGTTTATGCATGTTTAGGATGCTCTCCTTTTACAATCATTGGGTTATTGTAATAAACAAACTGAGATAAAGTTCCATTCAGGGGGGTTTCTTGCATAATAAATTTGATTAGAGTGTAGTTTTCACATTGATCTCCATCTTCATATTGTTTTGATGGCAACTCACATGAGTTTATCTGGTCTCTTAGTTTCTTTAGGCCATATCTTTTCTTAGCTTAACACATATCGGATTCATCGGTTCACACTTTAGTTGGGAGATTATGTTTCTTGATCTTCATTGGTTCAGATTCTTCTCAGTTTGAAGGCCATGTTTTTATGGTTAATGTTCCAGATTCTATTTTTGGTACTCCTTCGCATGGAAGAGTTTCAGTCATAGTTTGGTATCAACATCGAGATACATAGTTTCTAGATTTTATCATCAACTCATCTACTGTTGCTTCATAGATTCCAGGGTTGTTCCAGTTTGTGAGTTTTCAAGTGTTCCATGGCATCGGGTTTGCTATCACATTATCATGATTTTGGTTTTGGTTTCAGTTGTAGACAGAAGTATCTTTCCTTGCTTGTCGGATTATGGTTCTAGTGTTACTCCACAGTGTTCTTCTATTGCTTCTTTGCAACAGTCATCTCATTGTAGGGGGTTTTTTCCCACTGGGTTTTCCTTCTCTACTTCATCTTTGCATTTGTACATGAGTACCTGATCACACCTTGTTGTCGGGACTCATATTTGCATAATAATCTTCTTCTCCCTAAGTTGCACTTATGGGGGGTGTTGGTGTAATTAATATTTAATTACACATTAGCATAAGTTTACTTAGGTAATTATTTAATTCCTAAGTTATAGGATCTTATCTTTATCTTTTGAGCTATCTTGTTGCTCAAGATAAGATTAGGTTTATGAATCTTGCTTTTATAAAGCAAATCATTATCTTGTAATTATTGAATTCTCAAATAATATTATGTTGCACATCTTCTCGCAACATTTCTACCTTTTCTGATTTTTCTCTTCTGTGGAAGGATATTCTGGTTTGCAATCAGATCTTGGTTTCTAACAATGGAAACATGCACCAAAATTTCAAAACAAAACTTACAAAAACTACCAAAATCTTATTTACAACACTCTCCCACTATCACCAGTATTCTCCTTCCACTATCACCTTTTCTCTCCTCCTTTGACATCAAGGACAAAGGGAATCCCCAAAATTTGAAATATAAAAACAAAGAAAACAAAGAGACATGCATTAACTGAAGGATGGCAAGCCTCGAAGCTCCTTAAGAATACCTTTCCATACTGATTTACCATTCTCCCAACTTTCCTTTGCAACAATCAACATCCTATTCAGGGATTCCAACTCTACCAAAGTTTCTTCTACACCATCTGAAGTATTAGGAGTCATATTTACCTTCTCAATTTTTTCTATTCCTACCAAAGCCTTACCAACTAGAGTGTACTCCACTCTTATAATTTCACTTAACTGATCAATTTTTTTGATAATCTCTTCCTTCTACTTCTATAAAACAAAGAATTTATCTTTATGCATAGAGATGGAATTCTAGGTTGATTTGTCTCTTTCTTTGAGTGTATTGTAAGTACCAAAGGAAACAATCAATTGGGACTTAATAGATTCCATAAAAAACCTCAATGTTTTGAGTGGCATTTGGCCACTTCAAGCAAAAAGCAAGAACAACATTTGCTTCTGACTCATGGATCTACACAGCTTCTAGGTTCTTTCAACTTTGTGTGTAATAGAGCACACTTGTCATGTAGTGCCAACAACCTTTTCTCTATTAGCTTCTCCTCAACCTCTTGTTTTGTCTTTTCACCAAGCTTGGAGGTATACTCCTTGAAATAATTCAATAAAAATCTCAAATTTTCTATAGTGTGAGAGATGCATCTATAGATGTACTAGGTGTGGCCTCCTATAATGCCTTAAGAGCATCTTCTATGAGTTCTATTTCTAATGAGTTTCAAGAATCTCATTCCTTTCAGATGCCTTCAATGCATCTCCTAATACCACTTTATGGACTAGATCCATCTTCTCCACACCTACATACCCTTCAATCATAGGAATTTCTAGAAGCTCTTGAGGAATTATTGGCTGGAATCTGATTTGCTTGGATAGAAAGCCTTTCAATACATCATTACCAAAGGATGATTCTCTAGGACACTTAATAGATTTTATGATCTAATTTTGAATTTCTTCTTTTTTCTCGATAGATTCCTCATTTTTCTTTTCTTCCTTTCCATTTTCCTCTTCTTCCACTTTGACTTCCTCTTCTTATTTCTTTTCTTCCTTTTTATTTTCATCTTTATCTTTTTCCCTATTTTCTTCTTCATCATTTCCTTCATTTCAATTTTTATTTTTTTCTTCTTCTCAATTATCTTTTTCTCCTTCTTCACTGCCTTTTCCCTCTTCAGTATTATCTTTTTCATCATTTCCTTTTTCACCTTCAGTGCACTCTGGAGGAGCATCATCACGCTTTTCAGGCTCAACTTCACCTTACATTTTTCTTCTCCATTTCTGGAGGATCATTTTTAACACCTATGTCCAGAGGGATATCTGCATCATTTATTTCCATAGAAATACCCACATCATCTGTACTAGGAGGAATATCTTCCTAATTATTTTTAACATAAACACATTCATCTATCTTAAGCATGGCATATCCCTCTGTTGTATCCCATATCACTTTTTTAGTTTCCTTCCTCATCTTCTTTATCTTATTTGTATCCTTTGTCATCAAAATATTCACTCTTTTCTTCATCCAAAACATATCTTCAAATATCTTTTTTAGATTTTCCAGATCATCTGGGGTCAAAGACGACCCAATTTGATCAAATTCATTATTCTTGATTTTCTCTTCAACTTTGATGGCCTTTGATCTTCTTTTCATTAGAGCTGCCCACATATTCTCAGGTACATCTTTCTTCACATCATCACACTTAACTTCCAAGATGATAACATATTGAATGACAGATAAAATAAATGTTTTCTTGTCCTCTTTTCTAACATTATCATAATATTATGTTTTAGGCTTCATCATATTTTCAAAATGTAACAAAGAATTGAGAGTTGCCTCTAATTTGAAATGGGGACTAGTACTTACCAAAATTTCCTATTTTTCTTGGTCCAGGGAGGCATCTTCAGACACCTTATTCTTCTTTGACTCTAGTTTGGTGTGCACATGAACACCAAATTTTTGTTCTTCCTCTTCATCAGAAGATGACACAACATGCACTCTCTTAGACCCAGTAACTTCCTTAGAAGCACCTTCACTAGAGGATAAACTTCCTCTTCTTTTCCTTATCAATTTTGCATCAAGATCCTCTTCTTCATCTTGATCATTGGTGACACTAAGATTTTTCTCCCTTGTATATTTTTCTTTCTTTCCTCTTTTCCTAGGTACCACCGGAGGAGTTTCTTTCCTTTTCCCAGATCGAGTAGTAGGTCCAGAAGGGGCTGAGCCTTTACCTTTATCAGCAGTACTAGGTTCAATTTTTCCTGCAAGAGTTGTGGAGGGTTTAGAAGAAGTAGTCCTGCAATATCTCCTCATACCTGATGATTCTCCCTCTAACTCTTCTCTCTTAGCCTTCCCAAGCATAATCTGCTCATTAGTGAATCTAGCTTCTCTAATCTTCTTTTCCATATTCTTTCTTATTATTGGCTTCTTGTGTTCCAAGTGAACCTCCATATATTTTTCTGCATAAGTGCCAATTTTGGGTTCATTAGGATCCTTCAAAATTTTTAGCAACATTTTTACATAACCCTCAACTTCATCTTTTATAATTTCATAACCCAATAGCTAAATCCATATGGTTTGAGGTTCAACTGTTTCAATCATGCATTCATCAGAGGAAACATGAAATATGATATCATTTTTTATAATTCTCAATAATTGTCCTTAGAATCCTTTCTCTCTCATTCATGTTGCTCTTAAGCACAACAAAGAATGTTGTTAGAGAATTTTATTGAGTCTTCAAATCACCTAAACTATGCATATAGTCAAATATTTGATGCATAACCGGTCTGGATGAGTCCCAAAACACTGCATCATTCTTTCCAAGAAGTCTCTTCATGAAATAGAACAAAAAACATACAATCAATGAACTAAATTTAAAAGCATACTTCCTTTTTTTGTCAACTTTAAATTCTCAAGCAACTATTGTTGGAGAAGTTCGCACAAGTCATAGTCTATACCATTGAATACCATATCAAAACCAATATAAATAGCTATGGAAAAAGAAAATTTTTCTCTATTGGTGAAGTAAATTTTGTGACCAATCATTATAGTGGCATACTTCACAATAGGATTAGTGGGACTTTTTTGTAAGATCTCTCTTGTCATATGTGGCACTTGTGAGTTCCATCACCACTTCATTCTTCATGACTTTTAATATAGGTATTGATCCTGTATTCGAGAGACTAGTAACAACCTTGATTTCTTCCTTAGTTATCAGATTGGGTCTATCAATCCATAAGAACTTATCATGTATTCTACTAAGAGCAGGTTTCACATATCTATCATCAACCATGGAACTTAAATTGGGAAAATAATTCCACCTACCCAATTTCTTTACAACAAGGTTCAAGCATTCAAGTTTTACCAAGAAATTATCTCTAGTGAGCTCATTCTTTTAAATATCTATCAATTTACTATGACTGAACTCCTCAGTCCTTACTCGAATTTACATTCTTGTGTCCTTGGTTAGCATAACCCCATGAGGGATTGATGAGAAGGTGCCCATAGGGTCATATTCAAAAACCTTTGAGTAATATTTCCTATATGATGGTCTAGGTCTTTCTGACACTTTAACTACTACGGGGGTTTCCATTCTTCACAATTTCAAACTCAACCAATTCAAGAATATGATTCACATAAGCCAATAACTGCAAAGAAAATTAGAGTGCCTTTTTCTTCATGAGGAACTAGAACTAGGGTTTGTACAACTCAAACTCCAATTCACCTCAAGAATGCTCCAAAATGCTCTTCAATTTCTTTAGACGCATAAGTGATTAATATGTGTTACACATTCACTTTTTAAACTATGATATTCCCTAATTCACATTAAATGTGGCAGATTCCAAAAAGCTACTAAAACTCTTCTTCTCTATTTAGAGAAACCCTAATTTGCTCTGCAAATAGTCATGCCTCCACATTTTCTTCTGGTTCCACTCGTAGAACCTCTAACAAATCATTTCTTACAACATAGCTTCATACCAAAGATTGACACACCAAAAATCAAGGGGTTCAAATAATTTTTTGTTAAAGCTCCCCCTAAGACCCTGCTAGGTCTAATTCCTAGAGGAATTGTCTATACCAGATGAGGGAATAGACACATCTGTTGACTCAAACTCTTCTTTCTTTCTCCAAATTGTGTTCATCTCTTGCTTAATTTCTTCTTTTTCAATTTTATTTATTGGTTCATTTTTCTTTACTAGATCAGTTTTCTTTCCCTTTTTACTCCAACAAACTCTTGAGATATGTCTTGGCTTGTTGCACTTATGGTAGACAACATTTTTCTGATTAGATTGTCTTCCACTAACCCTTGTCCTACACTGATTAGCTTTGTGTCCATACTTTTTGCAAGTATAATAGTAGCCATCAAAAGATAAATTTACTCTCCCTCCATTAAACTGATTCATCATTTGTATTTTGCATTCACTAGCTTTATGTCCAATTTTATTGCAAGAAAAACATTTTCCAGAGTAGGAACCAGAAAATCAATTCATCCTGCTTTTGCATTCAGTTGCCTTATGACCATATAAATATTACACCAAAATCAAATACCATTGAAGGATGGATACCTTTGTGCATTAGGTTGGATGATAGGAGGTTTTCTAGCAAAGTTATTTGAATTTATTTTCTACCTCCCTTTATCTTGAGTCTTCTAATCATTCACTATATTCTACATAGCCTTGGAACTTTCACCAGTATCATTTCCCAGACCACCTTTGTCTTTAGAAGGCCTTTTCTCAACAATCAATTCATCAAGCTTATTGGAGCTAGATTTGAAACTGTTCTCATAGAGTTTTTCTTTCTCCAAATCTACTTTCAAATTCCCCACTTCTTGTTCAAGCTTAGTGCATTCATTAGAATTTCTTTGCACCATTTTATTTAGACATTCTTCTATTCTTTTCTTTTCCTCCACTTGTACCTTCAAACTGGTAACCTCCTCATTTAATTTCTTCAATTGCTTAGTCACTTCCCTATGTCTTCCTTTAAACTTCTTCAATTGCTCTTTTAGATTTCAAACACATTCATTTGCTTCATCAAGATTTTCTTTCAAATCTCTTATTTCACTTTCAACTTTGTCAAGGTCTTTAAGTGCAACCCAAAGATCTTCTTTATCATTCATTTGTTCCATCTTCAGAATCTTCCTCAAGTTATTAGGCTTCTCTGGAGGAACTGAGCTCTAATACCAATTGTTAAATATCCAAGATACTGAGAGGGGGGGTGAATTAGTATCTTCTTTAATTTATTGAAAAAATACCATCCAATTATTCCAATGCATAAAACTGTAAAGAAAAGCAAGAGCATTAACAAAACATGCAAACACCCAACACATGAACACTAGGATTTTTACGTGAAAACCCAAAATGGGAAAAACCACGATGAGTGTTAACTCATAATATAGTATGAATGGTTATAAGATATTACAAAATGGGGTGGCTCACTGCTAGGACTTACTGTCCAAAAAAAAGGCTCACTACCTATAGAATTACAATGACAAAATGGCTTATAGCCAAAAAATAAACTGATAAAGTACACCTAACAAGTGTTGATTTAGTTCCAATTAGGCTCAGTAAACTAACTTGACACACTTCATCATATTCGCACTTTTTCACATTCACATCATCTTCAACTTTTGCATCTACAAACTCAAAGTTTTCTGATATATATAGCTAATATCTTCACAAACATCAATTAGGTCGACCTAATTAGATGCAACTCTTATTCATCAAGAATACCAACCATTGGATACAATATTTCACAAAAAAAATCCAAAAAAAATTCAATTACTGATCAGTCTACATCATGTCGGCTCATATATCCATAAGATAAAATCATTACATCATCTATCCATTAGGTCAACTAAAGATAGACCTAATTGCGACACTAGAATAATTCTGATACACCATATGAGCATCTAAGTATGTGATATTCTGAATGTGTGTTCCTCCAACATCCATAAACCATTTCCCAAAACTGTAAGCAACAAAAATAAACTTCAAAGGATTGTGGACCAAAACATCATAGTATGATAACTACATACCGGATTAGGTACTAGTTTAAAATACAGAGACTTGATCTTACAGTTGCAACTCATATATCATGGTGACATCAATGACAACAAAACTGTATAAAATATGTTCTTATTCATTTTTCCAACAATCTCTTAGAGGGTCTCTTCCTCCTCCTTTGCCTCTACCTCTACCACATTTGGAAAATCTTGGGGCATTTTAATCTTCACCCACAACTCACAAATCCTACTGCAAACTGCCTCTCTTCATTGCTCTACTTGCACACTTAGGAACTTCTTCTCTGATACCACTAAGGTAGTGAGGGATTTAAACTCACAATACCCTCACTAAATTCCTCACAACAATTGCAAAATAGAAAAGAGAAATTGCAAATATAAACTCAAAAAAAAATTGCACTTGAAAGACTGATTTTTCTTTATTAATGAAATATCATTACAAGAGTTTTCAGTCATCACATGACTGATATGCAGCAAATAAGCTTCTTATAGGCATCAAATATGCAAGGAAAAACATTCAAATACAATTCTATGCTTAGTTATGTGGGACTTTGCAAACAAAATTCATCTCCCAGCACTAAAACACCACCTGCACTTTTGTATCTTCAACTCTATTTTTATGAAACCTTCATGGACTATTCTAAATCAATCCAAACCTGAAAAAAACACCACAAATTTTTTCTCCAGAGAAATATGTGCCCTCCTCTCCCTTGCCTTCAAAAATCCCTTCAAAACTCTTTCATTGTTTCATAAATTTCTGATTCTCCACCACTCTATCAAGAGATTTATTTCATTTGTCTAATTTTTTCCTTCCTCAACTAGGTATGCCATTCCTATTGCTGCAAAATCAGACTTCAAAAAGATAATTAAAACTCATTTAAAACTCACATACAACAACATCAGAAAGATGGGATTTTTTAGTTTTCTTTCCCTCATCTTTTGACTCCTAAAAAGGAAAGAACACAAAAACCAGCCTTGGGTGCCCACTTCTCTAGTCCCTATATTTTAGGCATCATGATGAAGTGTTGTAACTCCAAAATTTCAAAAATCCGACACCAAATAACCTTTGGAATAATTTACAATTAAAATTTAAACTACTTTTCTTGCTTTTTCACCCCACAAGCCAACTTGTCAATGTGCAAGAAAAAATTTAACAAGTTTATTTAATCAAAGATAAATCATTTGCCACCTATTAACATAAATTTCAAAAAAAAATTGACTCACACCAAAAATTCAAAAATGCTTAAAACAAAAATTAAATATTTTTTGTTTGACATAGGATTTCCAGATACCATGGATGCTCTTGCATCAATATACCTCGCTAGTAACATGTAGTTGAGGTCATCCCCTAGGGTGATGAAATCCCTAGGCATACCTCCTAAATGGAAAGGTATGATAGGTTTTTTTGATCCCCAAGATTGAACGAAGTGCGAGGGGAGAGAATACACACAAAAATAGCAACCTTATGTTTACCTAAACACAAATCTAAACAAAATGAGAAAGGCAAAGATTTATGATCCCCAAGATCACACTAAGTGTGAGGGGAGAGCATACATCTATTGCACCCTTCCAAACATGGAAAAAAATTTCATTAACCAACTAATCTAACTTTAGTGCCTAAATTAGTGGAAAAAAAAATCTCGGGCAAACATCCTACAAAACCATAGATTAGTAGTCTATTAGATTTATCTTGAATGATCAATCAACTACACCACTCGTTAGTCCACTTGTTAGCCAAAAAAATATTAAATATATGAGTTTAAACAAAAGAATCATTTTTTTGGTGTAAATAAAGTCTTGTACCTAGTTAATTAATTACTAGGATACTTAGGGGACTTATTTACATCCTAAGTTTACTTAGGTCCTAGGAATCTTTCTAGAAGGTGTTAGTTGTCATTAGTTGTTATCTTATCTTTTGAATTGTAACACATGTGTCCTAGGTAGTAGTGATAAGTTGTCACATGAAATAGGATTAAGACACTTGTCATAATCCTATTTAATCTTGTGTCTCACCTGGGCTATATAACCAAGGGGTCTCTCATACTTTTTACAATACAACATTGAATCACATTTGCATAATTGATAAGAATATAGTGTATTCTTCTCATATTCATATTCTCTCTTTGTGCTTTCCATTTGGCCTCTAGCTCTTGGGTGGCTATCTCCATAGCCAATTCTAACATGGTATTAGAGTGGGTTGGGTGTCATTGGATAGTTTTTCTCTAAAGATATTTTGGTAAATCTTGAAAAGTTGAGGATGTTGTTCTCTTGCATCATATGATGATCTGGAGAATCATAAAAACTTGATAGAAATACCAGATTCTAAGGGACTTCTTCTTTTTGGCTCTTTATTGTAGGTTAATATTGGAGCTTGTTGTAAATATGAGCTCACCATTGAGTTCAGAGGGTTTGAGAAAGTTATTTTTCCTTTTGTTTCATCCAAATTGAGCATACAAGGCCAGATCTATGAGGGTTTGAAGCTGAAGAGTGGTTGTTAGATCCAAAGGTAGCTATAATTTTGGAGCATTTTGGGTTAAATCTAACCCTACCATCACATCCAGAAGGGCCAAAAACCCCAAGATCAACTTTCAATTCATCAAAATCTGAGCACTTCACCCAAGGCTTGAGGAAAATTTATCATATTCTATTGTACAAACACAATAACTACAAGTCACAGTTGGTACAATTTTTTGATCTATTTTCTTGTGCTCTCTCATTTTCATGGATCATTCTAAGGTTCCTTTGCTCACATCATACAATTATTCAACACGGAATAAAAATGCATGGAGTATTCTATTGATAGAAGGCCACTCTCTATATGTTGAAAATAAGGTACCTAAACCTACAAATGCAAATAAAAAGATAAAATGGATGATTGAACATACCAAATGTCTTGGATGTCTTCGTAGACTCTCAAGATTTTTTGTTTCAAATTGAATCATGTAAAAATTCTCATGAAGCTTGGGACAAATTGAAAAATTTGTATGGTACTACAAATGAAGTAAGAGGCTATCAAATTGATAATGAACTAATGAGCCTTGATCCTAAGAACTTTGACAACATCCAAGACTACATCACTAAGGTTAATGATCTAGGAGAGTAATGTAAAGCATGTGGAATTGATAAGAAGTGCATTCATTTGGTCTACAATACAATGAATAAACTTGGTCATGACTATGCTTCTTTTGTTTCTAGCTTTCATACTCATAGATTGACTATGCGGTCTCCATATACTACACTTTCATTTGCATAATTTTCTAAGATGTTGATAGATGAGAAACAAAGCTTATCTCAATGGGTCTCATCAAGACTTCTAAATCTCAGGCATTGTTGGTTACTCAGGTGAAAGAATCAGAATTTAATAAGAAACATAAGAAAGCAAAGAGTAATCAACATTCAAATCAAGAAAATAAAAAATCCTCTTCCTAAGAGAATTCATCTAAGAAGGAAAGGCCTACTTGTGCATATTGCAAGAAGGATTTGCATGAAGAAAAATATTTTTATAAAAAGGATATTGATGAGTTGAGACATCTTCTCAAAAATAATCACATTGATTTTCATTCTAGAATATCTGAATCACCTCTTCCTCCTTCTTCAAAACAATCTAAAAATGTCAAAGTTCAAGCTTCTACATCAAAAAATAAAGGACATGCTCTTTGTACTTTTTTTAGGTCATGGATCAAGGAGATGACATCTAGAATTAGGAGCATCTCATCATATGGCATCTTCATAGTTTATATTCTCTTATTTTCCACCTTATACTACATCTCCTATTTTGATGGGAAACAATACATACATGAGTGTACTTGGGAAGGGATCTATTAGCTTTTGGGAAAATTCCTTTCAAGATGTTTTTTGTGTTCCTCTTTTGACGAACAATCTTCTTTCCATATATCAAATTACACATGGTGGAGATGGGAGGACTATGGAGTTCACTCGTGATTCAGTTATCATTCAAGATTTGGAAAGTAGAGAGATCATTTCTATTGGGATGGTTGATCATTCATCTAGGTTGTATACCTTTGCAGATTTTGCTTCTGATGGTGATATTATTCCTTTAACTATTTATCACACTTCTAGTTTGAACCATGATTTAGACGAGACATTTGGATTCTTGAACTTGGGAGTAATCACATTAGATCCAGTTCTTGAGTCATGTATTTCATCTCCTCCATCTATTGTTGTTGTTGGTGATGTTTGTGTTGCAAAAAATATGGCTTCTTGTAATTCAATGTAGTAAAAATATTCATTGTCTTTCATATTTGGTTACTTTGGATGGCTTCTTGACAAGTATTTTAGACTTGTTTGTGGAGTCTCATATTGTAAACTTGGGAGACATAATTGATGACATTCGTATTCTCTTTGATGGAGAATATCCTTCTTCAATTGTTGTGAGGGAACACCTTGACCCTCTTGTTCAATCTCTACATGATCATTCTTTGTAGTTTGACGTGACTGTGGATACTTTTGGACAACATTTGGAGGAGGCTTCTTTTTCTTCAGAGGGGATATCATTGTCTTTGTATTGTGTTCTACATTCATCTCTACTAGATTTTGGATTGTCCTCTTCAGTAGTGTGGCCTAGAATTCCTATTTGGAGTGTGTCAACTTTCAACATCAGCATGGAGACACTTGAGCATTCTTTAGATACATCATCCATCATCCATCTTCCTAATATCCTACATACTATCTTGGTTTTGTTTCTTCCTAAGGGAAGGAATTTTGTTCAACACATTTGGATCATCTTCAACATTCAATTTCAAGCTTCTACCATCATTGTAGGAGACCCACCATTGAGGGGGGCTGCATTTTCTCTCTTCTTCTTCTCTCTTATGGGGGTTTCCTCACATGGGGATTTTCCCTTATCATTCTTCATTGAGAGTATTTCATTTTTTTTATTGAATCTCTCTTTTGGGGAGGAGTTTTGTCCCACTAAGTTTTCTCCTTTTCTCCATTTATGAGATATTTCATTTGCATTTATACATGGGTACCTACCATGGCCTTGTAGCTAGGACCCATCTTTGTGGAATTTGCATAATAATCATCTACTCCCTAAGTTGCACTTAATGGGGGGGTGTTGGTGTAAATAAAGTCTTCTACCTAGTTAATTCATTAGTAGGATACTTTTGGGACTTATTTACATGCTAAGTTTACTTAGGTTCTAGGAATATTTCTAGAAGGTGTTAGTTGTCATTAGTTTTTATCTTATCTTTTGACTTATGACACATGTGTCCTGTGTAGTAGTGATAAGTTGTCACATGACATAGGATTAAGACACTTGTCATAATACTATTTAATCTTATGTCTCACCTTGGCTATATAATCAAGGGGTCTCTTATACTTTATACAATACAACATTGAGTCATAGTTACATAATTGATAAGAATGAATTTTATTAAATTATCATATTTGTATTCTCTCTGTGTGCTTTCCATTTGGCCTCTAGATCTTGGGTGACTATCTCCATAGCCAATTCTAACAAATTTTACAAAAATAGAAACAAAGGCACACAAATGTAGAGTGATAGAATTTTTAAAATGAAAATAGAAGTTTTGAATTGTTCAAAATGGAACTTGCATCTACAAAATTAGTTGAGACAATTGTAGGTTATATATCGATTTGCAAATTAACTATTTTACCCAAAAATGCAAGTTACTGCCACTTTTCTAATTGATTAATTATGAAAAATAGAAAATATTAATATATCATTAAATAAATAAAAAATTTCTAGTTGAAAACAACAACACTAGTATGTAGAGAGAAGGTGCAACAATTTGATGCATGGGTGTTGCAAGTCACAACATAGGTACCACAGGTCACAAGGTAGGAACCAAAAGTTTCAAAACAAGTGCCTAAAAGTTTCTATGTATGCACCAAGAAGTAGAGCCTAGCCAAAAAAAAAATTATTAAAATTCCTAAGCTAAAATGTGTGTTCTTTTTCCTTCTAAGGTTAATTTTAAGACTTGAAAAATGCAAATGTGATGTGTGACACTATGGAAGTTATTTAGCCTATGTAAATTTTTAAATAGTTGTAAGTTGTAGGTTCTTTTAATCTTTTCTTAATGTCAATAGTAGTTGTGAAAAGTAAATAAGAAAAAGATATATTATGCTAACCAATAACTAGTAAACCCAAGCAATAGTTTGTTAGAAACAAAAAACTAACACTAGGATGACAAAATGAATCCTACAAAATTGAAAATGATTAACAAAGTCACAAGACCAAAAATGGTGAATGTGGGTGCCGATATCATGAATGAAAATGTCAAAAGTCAGCACAAAAGCATCAAATCTTGGAACACAAGCACAATAATATGAAGCAGAAGAATGATCTAATAGAATTCAAGACCTACACACTTCAAAGCTCACCAAACTTCAAAAAAAAGCTAGCAGGGATATGGTTCCCACTGGGTGTGCCAAATGTAGGAGTTAGAATAGCATAAAAGACATAATAACATGAATAAAATAAGCATATAGCATAACATAAAGTATACCTTTAAATGACCCTCCATGATTTAGCTCAAGATGCACCCAAAATATTGTTGGATTTTCTCTAAGGATGGAATGTGGATTGCTCACAAGTTCACCAGCATAGCAATGGTTATGATCAAGATGGAGAAATGAGGGAATTGTGCTCCAATTTATAGAAATTTGGATGGATAAATGGAGGGCTAGGATTGATTGTTAATGGAGGGATAGGATTGATTAGGAAGATGAGGTTTGGATCAATTTGGTGGCTTATTAGCATGTGACAAGTGTCACAATAGAGTGTGAGAGAAGTGATGATGTATGCTCACACATGTGTGAGCACACCTTGGGATGACAAGTCATTTATTTTTGGAGGCTAGGTGCAAGAGAGTGGATGAAGGTAGGATTTCTCTTATTAATGAGACAAGATTCAGAGGGTGTGTATGAATTTTAAATTAGGAAATAATGGTAATGATTAAGGTTAGGGTAATTAATCAAGGATTAATTAGTTTAATAGGATAGGTTTATTATGTAATGCCCTGCCATGTAATCCTAGAGCATAACACAAACACAACAGAAGCATAATAATTTTTCTTTTAAAAAAAGTGTAATTAATAACAAGTAAAGTGAACTACGCTTAACACATAATCCTCTAAGGTACACAACAACACTTACTTTAAAATCCCATAATAGACAAAAGTGACTAACCATAGCATATAAATATTACTCATGCAATAAATAACATGCATCCAAAGCATTAAACTCATTTTATAAGATACAAAGTACATTAATGAATCATACATAGAATTGCATTTATTCAATATAGGAATTACGAAGCTCATTTCTAAAATGAGGAAGATTATACAATAATGTTACAATTACAATGATAGAAGAATTCTCCTCAAATACAAATGAGGAATAGTACATATACATAGGAATCCAACTATTACAAAAGAACATAACAAATAGTACAAAATAGTTGGTACACGTGAGCTCTCCAATCTGGAAGATCCCACCATCATGAACATGAAATGGGAACACAATGATGTATAGTGCACGTTCCACCCAACCAAGTGGTACTTGAAGGTCCACTCTCTATTCTAGGAGATAGTAAAAGGGCTTCCTAGGTAAAACCAACAACCTCTAGACATAGACAACACAATACTAAACTACACAAGTACAATACATAACATAAAAGGTTACATTGCTTCCATAGTAAAATAATCAAGTTTATCAACTACACAATACATATTGTTGTCATAGGAGGAGTGTCACACATAATTTTCTATGGGTTACCCTGGTGTAACCTTCCTAGGCTACTGGACCCCCATCCTAGGCTACCCTGGATGCCTCGATTGGTTGTTGGACCCCCATACAAACTATGCTTCTCATATCACCTCAAGCCTAAAAAAGTGCTTGAGCCATGAGAGAGGCATTCATTATCTTTATTATTGTGAGAGTTACCCATTCCCTTAATTATTTTTAAGTTATCACTTGATTAAACCCTTAGTGAGTTACCCTGGCATGTCTTTGGTTTCAGACCCCCAACTCAAAGTCGCGCCCCTACCAACAACACATGGATCTAATCCACAACCAGGGGTAAACAAAGTGCACAAAATGAATATTAAATCCCAATCCAAAACATAAGAGGCAACACATCCTCATTTGTAGTAATTGGGTGTTTATCTGAATAACAACCAAGTGCACTACCCAAGGAAATTCAAAGGGCTGAACCATAAAACATAACAACCCCCTCATAAAATAACATCATTTGGAAGACTTACATACACTACTAACCAAATTTCCCAACTGACATGAATAGAAGAAAACATAATTTAATAAGCAATTCATGCAGGGAATAAAGCTACCATTAGGATTTCCTAAATCCAATTTCCATCTCAAGAAAATAGTAATACATTGCTCAAATAATTCTAACTCATTTGCACTTTTATTCACAAGCTACAAAGAAATTAAATCTAAATTTTCAAACTAATTTCCCAATTACATCAATATAAAAACCCAATTTCCTCTTAACAACATTTCATTTTGAAATTATCTACTCTGTGCTTTTGTATGCATTTATTTAAGATATCATTTAAATATATATAACTAAATTACATTATTCCAATAATAAAATTAAATATATTTATAAATTAAAAAAATATATTAAAAATCAAAACCGAAAACATTTAAAGGGTGAACGAATTTAGACTGGTTGCCATTTATATGGGCAATGCACTGCATATATACTATCATCCCCATGGAAGGGACACGACCATTGTGGGTAGCACTGGGCTACCTCCACAGTTGCCTCCCTATGGGGCGGCGGCTATGGGGATAGCCACAACGCCTCCCCCATATCCTATGCAAACTCTGTGATTTTTAAGAAAATTGTGAATTGATAAATTCATCGTACAAAATAATTCCAATCTTTTTTTTAAATAAATTTCATTCCAAATGATTTCTATAGGAATAATATCATATAAAAATATGCATTTATATATATCTTTAATATATATATATATATATATATATATATATATAAAATTTTGTAAATACTTCCTATAGGATGCTTTCTGGGGAAGTAATTTTCCCAACTGGAGCATTCATATATATATATGAATGCTCCAGTTGGGAAAATTACTTCCACAGAAAGCATCCTACAGGAAGTATTTACAAAATTTTATAGAGGTTTTCTATTTCCCAGCCAATAAAACTAATTGGAAAAATAAAATAAAATAACAATCTTCTACAAGAAGATCTTTTCCCATACAGACAAGATTTTCCACAAATTTTAACAGGAAGATTTTAAATCCATTCCTACAGAGATTTTCCAAATCTACTATTGTTTTCCCTCTAGGATTTCTATTGTATAAAAACAATTTCAACAAAGGCTCTTAGATTTCACTATAAAATGGGTTTTCTATTTTTTAAAATCAATTTCTATAGAAGCTCTAAAATTTTTACGACAATTTTCCAAACATGAAAATCTTTCAAATTTACAAAATAAATTGAAGCTTCTACATAGATAATATATACTTCTTGTACAAACAATCTTTTCCAAGACAATGACTAACTTTAATAGCTTTTTCCAATTTGTATTACAATAAAAACAATAAAGAACCTATTTTAGATGCTTGAAGAATTGAAGTTTGAAGTAGAGCCTTGCCTTCAGATTCCAAAATTATCAAAAGGCTCTTCCAAAATAATCCTCTTTTCCATAAATTTGAAAATAAAACTAGAGCCAAATTTTCCTGAGAACCTCTTCCCCAATTTTCAAGAAAACAAAATTAACAACCTCCAATTTTTTAACCTCTCCAAAATATCTTTTCTCATTTTCATGAAGTAGCCTCTTTCTTCTTTCAATTAATGCAAATATTCTCTTTGAAAATTCATTCCCAACACAATCTTTTTAATTAATTTTTCTAAAACATGTGTCACAAATAAAATATCTTTCAACCAAATCACATATATTTCCTCTAAGATAATTACAAGATATTTATGCATTTGATAATTCATAATTCACATATTAATTTCTAATTAAATTTAATCTAATAAATTTAATCACTTTATAAAATAAATTTAATTAAAAAGATTAAATCACTTTACAAAATAAATTAAATCAAATATAAAGCTTCTAACAACATTAATCAAGATTAATTAAATAATCACTAAAAACCATTTTAAGCATTAATTAACATTAATTTCCCACAGAACATACCTTGGAAAATAAATAAACAATAAGGAAAATGTGGACAACATGACAAAAAAGCATACCAAAAAAAGGATTGATGACACACTGTGGCTAGGGTTGTGGCTTCACAAGGAGAAACCTAGTACTATCTCCCAATCCACTATACCATTGGGAAATGGACACACTCAAACCTATGAATCTAGGTGGAACCAATGTCCTTAAATCATGAATCAAACACACTGTGAAGAGAAAATCATGGAATTTCAAGGTGCTCGCAAGTGAGTGATGCAATCCCATTCCCTTCACCAATACAGTGTCACATCAAACTAATGAAACTAAAACATCAATTATCTACAAATGAGAATATATGAATATTAACTCAAATAATTAACTATACTAACCAAAAAGCATGTTATAATCAATAATCATCCATAAAGTGTACCATCAAATCTAAATATAAAAACCATCATTGCTCCAATGTCAGCGATCAAATAACAACATAGTATCTTAGTCTATCAAAGTAAAAGCATTGTTTGAAAATATAAGAAAATCGGAGGGGTACTACATATTAACTAGTCTAGAGTTAAAAGTTCGAGAATGGGATAATGAGGGTTAGTAAGTAAATTAATTAAGGATTAATTAACTCAATCATAATTAGAGGAATAGGGATTTTGATGGGATCAATTAAATAACTATGGTATAATAGATGATATAATTAATTAAATAAGATATATTTAATTGATTGGAAGAACTATGGTATAAGAGATGATATAATTAATTAAATAAGATATTTAATTAATCATAAGAAGAAAATGGATTAATTAGTTAAACAATATATATTTAATTAATAAAAGAGGAAGAATGGATGAATTAAGTAAATAATGTTATTTAATTAAGAGGAAATGATGTTAGATTTAGGGTGACTACATTTTTTTACTTAAATTTTTTATCAACATGTTGATAAGAAACCTCAACTCCTATTTAAATTATTAAAAGTATCTAAAGTGAAAAATTATGCCTATGATACTTTAAGGAACTACCAAAACTTAGTCTATTAGTTGAATCAATAAGAAATAGTGTCAAAATAGGTTTTGATTGTGTGGCTTCATGTGCAAGGGTAGGTAACTATGACTATGGAGGTAGGTGGTGTGTGTATCAATGGAGGGAGCTCTAGGTGGTTGGAAGGAGGTTGTATATTCCTAATAATGGTGAGTGTGTTTTATAGGTGTCCAATGAATGCTTGTTAGCTTCCATTTTAGTTTGACTAGCTAAATAAGCACTCCTAGGCCTAATTTGATAGTTAAAGGAAAATCAAGGTAGGTTTATAAAACACAAGTATTTAAGAAAAATAAATAAATTTAAATTTTTGAGATACAAATATAAATAATCTTAGCTAACAAAATAATTAAAAACAAAAAATAAATATACTAATATCCTGAATAATAACTAAATAAATAAAAAATGAATTAATTTTGTTTACAAAAAACATATCTAAATAAAATAAAACATTTTTATAATAATTTAATTAAAAGACTAAAATTATTGAAATCATACTTATTATAAATATATATTATAATAAATACAAAACTAAAAATAAAAAATACTAAATATACATTTTCAACCTTACACTTTATCCAAGAAAAAATATTTTAATTTTATATCATCTCTCATTTTATTTAAGCTAAGAGAAATATAAATTAGAGTGCCATAAATAATAAATAATAACTACCATTAAAAGAAAAAACATAATATAAAGAACAAGTGCCACGTAGCGTTAGTACTTACCTTTATAGTATAGTAATTATTATTTTCTAGATTTGAAAAAAAAAAATGTAAGTTTTATTAATGTGAAAAAAATGTAAGTTTTGTTAATTATAGTGTTTTAGTATTTTTAATTAGTTATTTGCATGACCTAACTCACACCCTAACTTTAACTCTATCCCTAATCCTAACCATAACCCTAACCTTAACTCTAACCCTAACAATAAATTCTAAACCATTATCCTAATCCTAGACCTATCTCTAACTCTAACTATGGTTGTAACACTATCCATAACTATAAACCTAATCTTAATCACTAAATTTTAAATAAATAATATATTTAATAAATTTTTATTTTAGTAATTATTATATATTAAATAAATTGTATAAATAAAATAAATATTATATATATTAAAAAATAATTAAAAGCTAGATATTAAATGTTGATAATGTTTTTTCTCTTATTATTAATATAAAATTGTTATATATTAAAATGATTATTTATTACAAGTTGTTTATTTTTAATTTAATATATACTAATATATAAATATTTAAAAATAAAACATACTATGTTAAATTATTTTACATAGTAAACACAAGTGCCACCAATCTCTTCATTCAAATCAATGATTTTTAAATATTAATGAACCAAATGATTATTTAGTAAAGAATTGTAGAGTGACATTAAAAAAATATCTATAAATTAATATTTGGAATAAAATTTAAAATAAAAATATTAGATCAATAAAAATTTCGAACATTATAAGTATTAATCATATATAAGTGATTTTTATTAATAATAGATTTTTTATTTTTAAATTTTTTTGAATAGTTTTAGCCATAATTTTTACCTTATTCTTAATTTTAATCTTAATCTAATTATAATGTTTTTATGATTATAATAATTAATAATAATAGAATTATAATTATAATTTAATTAATAATTATATTAATTTTGGTTATTTTAATTTAATTCTTATTATATTTACTTATGTATTGAAGTTAATAAAATTTTAAAAATTTTAAAAAAGTCAAATAGTTTAAGATTTAATTTAAATTTTTATTTTTATTTAAGTTTTATTTTATTATTTTTATATTGTAAATCCAAATCTCTATAAAATATATATATATATATATTTTTATAGATGAATACTACCAAATAAGGGGGTAGCTCCCAAATACAGTAACAAAGTTAGGCATGAAAATACCATAGACACCCTTAAGTGTAAAAGTTTAACCCAACAACACTCAACAGTTGATATATTGTTTCCATGAGATTACCCATCCTAACAAGCTTATTGAGACTACCCTCTCCCATCCATGAGAGATTTGAGTCCATGTATCTTGCAAATGCCACCATGTCTTCATTCTTGACTCCCATTTGAAAAATGTCCCATGCATTGGACATAAAGTTGATTAGGGCCTCGCACTTGTCAATCTCCATTTCACTGCCATTACCTTCATCATCACTTAGTATTGTAGGGTCGAAGTAGACTTTGAGAAGACTTACCCATCCATCCATCTGCAACTCCATCATAGCGTTTGCAACAGCATGAACATACATCGGCACCACGAGCCTATCTAGCTGCGCAACCACACATTCCCTGGACTCAGTGATATCAACCATGAAGCCAATTAGAACCTCAAATAGCTTGCCATCGCACCAATGTTGATTTATGTTCAAGAAGGAGGAAAGCAAGTCGATGATAGCATTTAGTGTCTCCTGGTTTTGGATCAGGAAAAGATGCCTGCATTGTACTGGTAAGGCTTCCTTGGCACACTAGTAGAGTATCCCAAATTGGAATACCATGATTGCTCAACAACCCACACCCCAAGACTTCTGTTTATAGGTAAAAATGAGTATAAACATCAATGTTAAATAGCCACAGAGGAGCTTTTAAGAAACCATTGGACATCAAATATCCAACAATCGAAGTGTATCCCGAATCACCCAAAATCTTGACAACCAGTACTCCCTGCCAATACTCACATGCCAAGGGATTCATGAGCATAGATGGGAACATCTGATGTGGCTCGGCAGCCCAAGGAATCTTTTAATATTACTTCTTGCAGACCCGGCCAAGGTACAAATGTTGATCCAACTACTACTTTTTCAGCTTGCACCATTGCCAAGTTTGCTAGAAAATCTGTAGCTTGATTTGCCTCTCTGTAGATGTGCAACAAGGTGTACTCTGATATCCTACCTAAGGATTCCTTTACTAGACTGATCTAGTCATTAATTCTCCAATTTTGGGATCTTCCTGAAATAATTGCATTAATGCAGAGCATAGAATCTCCTTCAATTTCGACAGCCTCAATACATATTTTCAACCAAGCCAAAGTGCCTCCATTTCCACCATATTGTTTGTACATATACCTAAATTTTTTGAAGCATCCCAAACAAACTCACCTTTTGAGTCCTGAATTATGCATCCCAACCCCACATTTCTAGGGTTTCCCTTTGCTACCCCATCAAAGTTTAGTTTCCATTTTAGCCTTACTGAATGAGTCCAAAAAATCTCTTTCCTATTCACTTTTGGAAGAGATGGCTAGAAAAAGGTTGGTATCTTGAGCCCATTCCATTTCCTCATAATTTCTTCATCCCATCTTGAAAATTTGGACTTAGGACCCATTGTGACCCTGTTATTCATAGTTTCGACGATAGCCAACGAATTTTCTCAAAAAGGTGATCCTGGGTAAGTGAAGTACCTTTAAAGACCCGTCTATTCCTCTCTTTCCAAAAATGCCATACTACCAATGAGGGCGCCAAAATCCAAATTCCCTTCCAATATCCAAACTTACACATGGCCGGCTAGGTTGCCAAAAAATCCCAAAGCTTGCACTGTTTTGGCCTAGTAAAATTGAGGTCACTTTGTAGCCGATGCCAACATGATGCAACATACGAGCAAGATAGAAGCAAATGATCTAAATCCTCTTCCACTTTTTTGCATAAGTTTCACCGTGATGGGCCAAGAACACCCAATCTCTTCAATTGCTCACCAATTAGACACTATTTATGAAGAGCAGTCCACAAGAAAGCCCCGACCTTAGGAAGAATCTCTTTTTTCCAACAAATTCTTGCCACCCAAGACTTATCCTTACTTTTATTTAACTGAATTTGGTAACCAAGCTTGGTAGAGTACTCCCCAAAAGACGCACCACACTAGAAAATAGAGTCTTCCCTATCAAATAGTCTGATCGGGCGGTCACCTAATTCCTTACAGATCTCAACAGACAAAGTTTCAGGAAGTTGTAGGGTTGAAAATTTGATCCAACAGTATTTACCGTATGGTGAGCTGTTCTCTGTTCTGACATAATCCACTACCTTTGTGCCAAAATTAGACTGGAGGTGATCCAAATATTGATCAAGGTCAAACATTTCCACCAAGCTTTTGTGGTCATTCCATGAGTCAATCCAGAATAACACCTTCTCACTATACCCAATCTGCCAAGACAGGTGTGTTGTTATTAGGTGTTTGCAGTTTGATATAAATTTCCACACATTTGAACCACCTTCTAGATTGGAGAATATTAGTATTCGAGAGGGATCTTCATTATCCAAGTACTTGCTTTGTAATATCCAGCACCACAATTTATCAGTCCTTCTATACATATTCCATATCAACTTTGCACCTAGTGCGTTATTCTACAACCGCATTTTGCGCAGCTCGGCTCCATCATCTTTTTTTGACATGCATACTGAATCCCACCTGATCAAAGGAATTTTTTTAACTTCCTTTAAACCTTCCCATAAAAACTTATTCATAATTCCCTACAAGTCTTTTCAATTTTTTCCGGTGCTTCCAAGCAAGACATTGTGAAAATAGGTATTACCGCCAGAACCATTTTTTCCATGGTTATCTTGCCTACCAGAGTGAGCCAGTTATTTTTCCAAGTCAACGCTTTGTTCCTACATCTTTCAATTACCTCACCCCAATGTTTGGATTTACACGAGCCTTCAAATATTTGAACACCAAGGAACTTGGATGGTAATTTCCCAATTTGTATTCCCAAGGTTGAAATGATTACTTGTTGTAATTGGTGCCTTGTATTAAAGAAGAAGACATAGGACTTGTCCCTATTCATTTTTTTCCCTCAGTTGTCTTCATAATCTTCTAGCACCTGATTTATATTTCTGGCCTCTTTTATGCTTGCTTCCCCTAGAAGAGAAGTGTTGTCCATGAACTAAACATGAGTGACGGGTTCCATGTTAGGGGCCACACATATGCCTTGCCACTACCCCTACATACTACATTTTTTGATCGTACAACTAAAGGATTCTCCCAAGATAACGAAGAGGAAGGGGGAAAGTGGGTCTCCTTGCCTGAGCCCATTTGTTGCTTTAAAGAAACCTTGTAGTGAGTTGTTAATAGCAATAGAAAATCTCACCGAATAAATACACTAGAAGATTAATTTGCACCACTGACTACTGAACCCTAATTTCTTCATAACTTCCATAAGGAATGACCATCTCACCTTGTCATACGCCTTGCTCACATCCAAATTTATAATCAACCCCGCCTGTTTTCTTGATCGAAGTGTGTGCACTACCTATGAAATGATTAGTATACTATCTAATATTTCCCTACCAGGCACAAAACCATTTTGTTTAGCTGAAATAATCTTCTCTAGCAATGGTTTTAACCTGTTAGATAGCACTTTTTCCACAATCTTGTACAGTGTATTGCATAGTGAAATAGGCCTGAAATCATTAAAGGAGGAGCATTCATGCTTCTTTGGGATCAATGGTATTATCGAATTATTAATGTCCTTAACGAATTAACCAGATTTCTAGAACTCTTCAACAAACTTCCATAACTCGTTACCCATGAAACTCCAACATTTGTGGAAGAAACTTGCAGGGAAGCCATCGGGTCCTAGCACCTTTTCCGGGTGCATTTGGAATAAAGCCTTACACACTTCTTCATTGATACCTATTTGCAAAGTCTTCTGTTATCTTCTTCATTGATTTTAGAGCGAATTGAATCCAAGAAATCTATATTCATCTCCTAATTATGTTGTTCCCCAAGAAATTTAGAAAAGAACTCATAGGCAGCCATGCCAACCACATTCCCTCCACTGAAAATTTGGACATTACAGTCATGAATCTCCTCAATCTTGCTTGCTACCCTCTTAGCCATAACAGAGGCATGGAATAATTTGGAGTTGGAATTCCCATCGCTTAGCCACACTTCCTAGGATTTGTCTTTCCAATATATCTCCTCCCTTTTTAACAACTCGGCAAGTCTTTCCTTTAGGTACTTTTCTTTTGTATATTCCTCATTTGTCATACCTTTCTTTATTATCACCTCACTGAGAACTTCTACCTCCACCTCAACCTTTGCCTTGTCCATAAAAATGTTTTGGAAATGTACCTTGTTCCATTCTTTCAACTTTTGTTTGATTACCTTTAATTTCTTAACCAGTATAAAACTAATAGAGCCACCTACCTTCGATTCTTTCCACCATTGCTCCAGAAGCATAAGAATGTTCAGATCCCACCACCACATATTTTGAAATTTGAAGTTTGATTTTTCTATAGACTGTCAAGATGTTATTGACAATTCAATAGGGAAATTGTCCAATATTGAGATAGGCAAGATATTGGCTGACACCTTCACACCTGTTTCAAACCAATAGGGTGATATCAAGAATCGGTCCAATCTTTCCAAAATAGTCGTGAAACCTTTGCGATGATTTTTTCATGTAAATATTCCATTGTCCGCTGGGCAATCCACCAAACCGCATTCCCCAACAAACACTCTAAAATCAATGATAGATTGTGACACCTTTCTAATGCCACCACTCTTCTTTGACAAATCAAGTATAGTATTAAAATCACCCCCAATCACCAACAAATCATCTAAACAGGAATGTACGAATTCCAACACCAAGCACCATAATGCAGCTTTGTCAACTATTTTTGTTGGACCATATATGTTTATAATCATAAATTGTTTGTTTACAGTTAAGTCAAACACCTTCATCGCCATCCAGCTCACAGAAGCAAACAAAATCTCCATAGAGACTTCTGCCACCTTCCATAACAAGCCTAAACCACCTACTGAACCAATAGAATTTTGAAAAGATCCTTCCTAGTATCGACAATATTTTAGGAATTTTGCACACTCATCTCCCGCTAACTTAGTTTCTTGCAACAAAATGATACTACTAATGCTTTTTAGCATTTTATGTCTAGCCAAACATCGTTTGTCAGGGGCCATTAGGCCCTTGACATTTCATGTTGTAATTCTCATTGTTTCCCAAGGGAGGCAACTCCTCCCTTGGTACTCATGAATTTGGTGATGCTGATATATTTCTTAGCAACCACTTCTTCTTGTAATTTTTTTAGGGATTTCCTACCTCTTGGATTGCCAGAGGTGTTGATTCTTCCCAAACCTAGATGATTGATTTCTGACTGAGAGATCCACCTTTCATTGATTATGTCTAATACATCATCACCATTGGCAT
This sequence comes from Sequoia sempervirens, assembly GCA_007258455.2. Taxonomy (NCBI): domain Eukaryota; kingdom Viridiplantae; phylum Streptophyta; class Pinopsida; order Cupressales; family Cupressaceae; genus Sequoia; species Sequoia sempervirens. The sequence continues at coordinate 478,710,002 of VDFB02058242.1, forward strand.
TTGAATCTAGGTCATCACTTTCCCTAGCTGCATCCTCTACCTCGGCACACGTAATTAGCTATTTCCCTCCTACCTAGAAAGGTTGCTGCATAGGCAGATCCAACCCCTCTTTGTTATTATATGACTCCTTGGTAGATTGAACGTCTTGCTCCTTAACCCATTTTTTTGGAACGGTTGTTTTAGATATGTATGTCCTTTCCTTGGGATCATCTGTCTTAGGTGTGATGTTTTGTGAAAGGATATTTCTGAAGGGCTGATCTTTCCAAGCCCTTTCATTAATAATGTAGGTCTTAGTGTTATGATTCTTGTCACCACATTCCACATAAAAGAAATGTGGTTCTTCAATCTCAACATCCTACAGCCACCACTCCCCCTTCACCAGGAGGCATATTTTGTGTGGTATAGAATCAATTGCCACGATGCGAAGCTTGGAAAACTTATACAGATCTCCTTACAAAATATTTGAATCCACTTCCAATAAGGTTCCTAGAGACCTGCCAATCTTCTCTAAACATTCTCTAGCCCAGTATTCTATTGGTAAATTATAGAGTCTAACCTAGATCAATTTTTCATATGGTTGTTTTTTTGTCAGATCAAAATTCATGCACCACAGTTGCATATATAGGGGCATGCCCTTCATGTACCATAGATCCCCTTCCGTTGTTCTGTGTTTTTTTTTCTCATCTACAAAAACCACCACAAAAAACCCCTTCGGCATGAATCTTATTAGCACTTCCATATTCCACTTGTCTGTGATCCAATTTTTAATCTCTGCTCGACTCATTGTGCCCCCAATGAAATGGAAAATATAGGAAAATTCACTAAGAAAAGTAGCGTCCTCCTTGATTTCCTCCATGACATCAATCTCCATGGGGTGTTCTTCATCCTCCATATCACTAACCGTCATCACTTTCCTTTGTTCTTCCTTTAGTGGCTCCAATCCAATTCTTCTACTTCTTGTTTTCTGGTGGCTGCTAGGTTTATTTTTCCACTTGTAGTTTTCCCAGACATTCCATTCCCCATTGCCACTTCGCTCAAAAGGCGATAACTGCCCTAGTTTTGGGATTCAAATTTTAGTAGGAGTTTCAGGGGTATCATGTCATCGCCTTACTTTGTCCCCTTCTTTCTTATCAATCATCTTCTATGACAGGGCTGGTAAACATTTGTCAACCCATTATCCACCAATGAAAACCCACTATGGAATGTGAACTTGTGCTCCGTCCTCAGCTTTCTCTTCCTACGATTCATCTCCCCAATGCCTTCTTCCATCCCCTACAACCTTTCCTTCTGAAGCAACCTTTCTTCCTTGTGAATTTGCACCACTCTGCTCCATGCCTTTATAAAATAGTTAATCTATTTTTGTGATATTTTCTTTAATAAAAAATAATATTTTTTATTTTTTAAAAGTTTTGAATAGTTTTAGCCATAATTTTTACCTTTTTCTTAATTCTAATATTAATCTAATTATAATTCTTTTAGGATTATAATAATTAATAATAATAGAGTTAAAATTATAATTTAATTCATAATTATATTAATTTTGGTTATTTTAATTTAATTCTTATTTTATTTATTTATGTTTTGAAGTTAATAACATTTTAAAAATTAAAAAAACTAGGAATGTCAAATAGTTTAAGATTGAATTTAAATTTTATTTTAATTTAAGTTTTTATTTTATTATTTTAATATTGTAAATCCAAATCTCTATAAAATAGTTAATAGATTTTTGTGATATTTTCTTTAATAAAATATAACAATTACATACATTTTAAAAATCATTCTAAAAGTAAAAATAAGTAAGATTTAATGAAATGAAAAATCATTGTTTTAAATTCTAAAATAACACGCATAACTTTTTAACCAATTATAAGCACAAGAAATAATTCTTATAATTTGTAAAGTTAAATATTTTACAAGTTGACTTTACAAAATTACATTTTATTTTAATTTTTTTATATTCAAACAAAAGGAAAGCAATAGAGAGATTGTTTGATTAGAGGTAAAAAAGAGGTTTTGAAGAGGCCCGAAACCCTTTACAAAAAGGAACAGTTGACACAAAAAGGAAACATCAAGAAACAACCATCAACCCAATGACAGCAAACCACCAGCCAAAAGTAGCCAAAAAATAGCACACACCACTACATATTATTAAGAATTTCAATAGCTTCCATCTCGGTAGTAGCAAGCTTCTGTCCCTTAACCCTAGTATCAGAAACCTCCAAACCTAAGGCCCTAGCCTAATTTTTCAATCGATTTCTAGTCCCAACCCTAGGCCCACCAGTTTTTTCCTCACAACTCAAAACATAACCTTTAACAACACCCTTAGCAGCAACATAATCCTCCCCAGTGAGCTTTCCCTCAGCAACCATATCATCAATAGACAAAATTTCCTTTCTCTTATTAGGGGGAAAACCCTTCACGGAGTCTAACCTAGTTAGGACTTTAGGATCTTCTCCACTCTTTATAACCATATTCCAAATTTTGTCAATTTTCTCCTCAAGGGAGAACATTCTAACCTCCATACTCTGTTTTAGATTGATAGTTTCCTTTGCCATAGTATTAGCTACAGTATTGAGACCAGCCATTAAATTATCAATTTGGATCTAGATCATAGGATCCTCAACCTTGCAAGCAATGTTTCTAATGCAAACATTATTCCTATTAATCTCATGAAAAAACCATTTAAAAAGTTTAAAAAGAACATTCGCACTATCATGGGCCAAACCAAACACATCAGAAAGATCCTCCCTATCAAAGTTTTCAATGCAATTTCCCACAACAACATCCTCTTCAGAAGAACTCTCATGGGCCTTATCCTCAGAGGCATCCTTACCATTAGCAATAGTGACAGGAGACTTCATCCTACAAATGGAGTCAACAATTTGCTCTGCAACAACCAACCTCTTCTGAATCCACTCAGCGTCCGCTTTCTTAGCTCCCATATCTTGATCACCACCCACAACTCTATCCTTCTACTTAGGAAACCCAATGAAAATGCTTGGAACATTCTCACCATGGAAGCCACCAACCACAGAGAAAGGGGCATTCTTCAAAACCCTTCTCTTCCGATTTCCCTCCTTAGGATCCTACACAAGTCTAGATGCGGGGGAGGAGAGGAAGCTTCCCCATAAAAATCATTTTTGTCTTTGTTCCCCTTTGAAGCAACATTCACCTCCACATCATCATTGCATGTCATATAGCCTGCTTCCTCAATCAATTTCCTTTTCCCAGATTTACCTAGAATAGGGATATGGGGCCCTCCTCCAAAGAGGCATATGAGTCCAAGACATAATCAACATCATCATCCCTGTTTGACTCAGAATATTTATTTAACACAAGACTCCTCTTCCTCAGTTTCTTAGAAGCCCTTTCCTCACCTAACTCAGTATCATAACCCTCCCTAGCTTTAGCTTTTAGAGTAACAAGAGTCTTTTGGACATCATGTTCTTTAACATGTTCATATATCAAAAGAATCATCCCCGCATGCAAGACGGAGTTTTTGGGATTCTTCCTATGCTCTTTAATCCCACAATCCATCAACACCATAAAATAGTAGGGAAATGACAACCATTTTTTGTGCCAAAAATGATTAAGCAACATAAAATGGTAATTTTTAATGGTTTTATACCTTCCTTCCAGGGTAACATACCTCATGATTTCTTCGACAACATCCTACCAGAGAGCCTTCAAGGAAGTCCTCAAATACCCTCCACTCTTCCCATGATTCAATTCATCACTCTCATTCTTCTTGAAGAAAAGAGACATCATGGCTAGTGACTCTTTCTTATCCCTATACACCTTCATGCCCTTAATCAGAAGGCCAGTAATCTGGGCTATGAACTCCTCATCCACCTCAATTTCCCTGCCACCCAGCTCCAGGGTTCTCCTTTCCACCCTTTCTCGACCATAGTAGTAACTTGAGTATTATTTCCATGTAGTTTCTCCATGAAGGGAGTTAGGCCACCCTTCTCTAAAATCGCTCACACTTCCTTTCTCTGCTTTGTTGTATCATAGGATTTGGGCTCAGCGTACTTTTTGTCCCAACCCATGACAATGGAAAACAAAGACCAAGAACTCAACGGGGAACTTAGAAGGAAGCAACAAACACCACACAAAATCAAAAAATCCAACAGAAGACTCTAGAAGCTTATGTGGCTAACACCCACAATCTATGCGAAGGAAACCACAGGACAAACAAACCATAATGAATTCAAAATTTGGGCCATATGATAGCCTTTCCTAAAAATCATAATCATACCCTCCTTCCTAATGATATACCACCATGTGAGCAAGGACGTGTACACCTTGAAGAAAAAATTAACTTTCATTTATAACAATAGTAGTGGCATCATAAGGGAAGGGATCATTCAAATCCCAAACATTACTATATCTAACACCAAAGTTAGTGAAGTTTTATCTCTAACACCAAAGTTAGTGAAGAAATCAGCTAACTTATTTCCCTCTCTCAAAATATGAGCAATATAAAAATTATCAAAAGATTTAATAATTTCAATGGAATCCTTGATCAATGCCTCAATTGTCTAAGACAGAGGAGATAAATTCTTCAAATTATTAATAATTTTTAGAGAATCACCTTCCAACCAAATCTTTCTATACCCTCTTCTCTGAGCTAGAGCAAGACTATGATTGTTAGGAATAATAAAAATAAAAATAAAATAAAATAAAAATCACATTTCAAGGAATAATGGATTTGAAATATGCTAATCAACACACTTTGTCCAAACATTACATAGATGAAATATGCTAATTTATTTTTTATATTGTTCAACTTTTAATAAAGATCAATATTTATGTGTTTACAAAGAGCTTTGATAGATATTGGTAAAATTTAAAGTTAAAATTTGGGTCATTTATTAGGATGCTTAAAAGACTCATGAATTCAAATATTTATACTATTACAAAATTTTATTCTATATTTTTTTATTCTTCACATTTTTATTAAAGAGTCATTTATGCATTTAGAATATTTTTATAGAAATTGTAAAATATAAAGTTAAACTTTGGGCCCCTTGTTAGGATGCTTTTATTCTAATTATTTTTTTATTCTTCATGTTTTTATTAAAGAGACATTTATGCATTTAGAAATATTTTTTATAGAAATGATAAAATATAAAGTTAAACTTTGGGCCCCTTGTTAGGATGCTTAAAAAAATATCATGAAAATTACAACTAATATTTAAGAATATGACTTTCTATGGTTTTTCTCCATCACATTTAATTTCAAATATTACTCAATCAATGATCAAAGGTAATTTTATTTTTATTTTATTAGAGGTAAATAACGGGTTTTGAAGGGGCCTAAAACCCTTTATATTAGAAAGAAAATGAACTAAAAGATAACAATATTAAGCCAAAAAACAACCCAACAATAGGGACCCATCAGCAAAAGAATAGCCAAAAAGGAGGACCAATCAACAACACTACATGCTTTTCAGAATGTCTACCGCCTCAACGTTACAGTCTATAGCTTTCTATACATCATTAAAAACATCAAAACTATCCTTCCCAAATGCCCCACCCTAAGCTTTAAACAATACCTAATCCTAGCTCTAGAAGCATCCATATTTACCTCTGAAATCAAAACAATACCTTTCTGACCACCCTTCCAATCAACAACATCCTCCCCCATCTGCTTACCAGCAACAACAACCTCAACATCATGGACACTATCTTTACACTTCTTAGCATTAACCATAGGAGAAGTAACAATAGTAGACTCATATTTTCCACCAATTTTATGACCCTCCCCTCCTCTCATCACAGAATCCCAAATTTTCCCCATTTGATCCTCAAGAATGAGGATTCTTCCTTCCATATTTTGCTTCATTTTGAGGGTTTCCTCCACAACAGTGTCTACCACAATATTTAAGGATTCAAACAACTCATCTATCTAATTATGAATAGAGGACCCCTCAGCCTTGTTAACCATTCCCCTAACTTTGACATTCATTTTATTGAGTTCGTGGAAAAACCATTTAAAAAGCTTAAATAGAACAATGGACCCCTCATGCACAGTACCAAACACATCAGAAAAATCATCTCTATCAATATTAAAAACCCCTTTTCCTGGGAAATCCTCCTCCTCAGTGGAGCTAATCCTATCCTTATCAGCAAGGGATTCCTTACCTTTTTCCACAACAACTAGAGAATTAAGCTTGTGGATGGAGCTTGCAATTTCCTTTGCCACTGCCTTCTCTTCATAATACTCTCCAATTCCACACCCTGGGTCTCCAAAGCAACAATAACATCCCCATACTTATCTTTCACTTGCATAACCGGTTTGACACTCAGGGAATCATCAGTAAAGAGGCCACTCACAATTTTGAGAGGATGGCCCTGCTCCAAAATTTGGCTCACAAACCATAAAAAAAATTTCTTCCCACTCACTTCCCCCAAATCCTTCTTCTTGGTAGTCGGGGGTGGTGAGGAAGCCTCCCCATACAATTCATTCTTCACCTTCGAACCCCTAATCGGCACAACAATAACAACTTCTTCACTACAAGTTAAATAACTTCTACTAACACAAGCTTCCCTTTTTTTCTTCTTTCCTGTGGGAGGGAAATGTGGACCCCCTTCCAAAGAAGTGAGAGAATCAGGAACGAATTCCACATCCTCATTTGACTCATCCTCTTTTTCCAAAATTGATTTCTTTTTCTTGACCTTTTTGCTAACTGGTTCATCTTCGAAGACCGTTTCATACTCTTCAATAGGTTTGGGTTGTTTACCCTTTGGGGTAACCATGGGTTCAGGAACCTCAAAAGTCTTCACATAATTAGAGATAAGGAGAATTAACCCAACATGCAATACATAATTTTTTGGGTTCTTCTTATGATCCTTGATACCTGAGTCAAGAGACATAAGAAGATAAAATGGGAAATGAACCCTCTTCTTATGTTGAAAGTGGTTAAGCAAAATGAAATGGTATGTATTCACTGCCAATTATTGGCCTTCTAGGGTAATGTAGCACATTAATTCCTCCGCTACATGCCCCCATAAATCATTAAGGGAACTTCGTTGATATCTGCCACTCCTAGCAGTTTTTATATCTTTCTCTTCATCATCTTTGAAAAAAAAATCATTGCAGTTTGTGCCTCCTTTTTGTCCCTAAATAATTTCATGTCATCGCCAGACTAGTAATACCAACAATTAATTCTCCATTAACCTCAAACTCAGTCCCATAAAGCTTAAACACTCTATCATTCCATCCTTCAACAAAAAGGTTTGTTACCTAGGGATTATTTCCATGAAGTTTCTCAAAATAGGGTGTTAACCCTCCCTTCACTAGCACTTGCCAGACCTCCTTCCTTTCCCTCACAACATCACAAGATTTTGGTTCAACACGATTTCTATCACCACCCATCTCAGCACAATTAGCAATAGAAACCAGCTTACAAACACCAAGCACAAAACATAGAAGGATCTAGAAAACAATGCCAAAACTACCCAGAATTCATGTGAGGCTAGAGTTGGGACAAGGGATAATAAAGACCAAAGTTTTCCATTTCCTACGACACCCTGCTCCCGTACAAATCACTTGATTCAAATATAGCACACCATACTTTCTCATAACAATCTACCACATGATGAAGGGCATGCATGCCACCACCCATAATGAGACGTTAATCCAATTGAAATCAACACTCATGAATCATAGTAGCAATAGCCTCTATAGGAAGAGGGTCATTCAGACCCCACTCCCTAAAATATTTAACACCAATGTTAGTGAACATATTTGCTAACCTATTACCTTCTCTTAAGATGTGCGAAATATAAAAATCATCAAAATATTTCAAAATATCTATCGAATCCCTTATCAAGGACTCAATAGTCCAAGAGGGAGGAGTGCAATTTTTCAAATTATTTATGATATTAAGAGAATCCCCCTCTAGCCAAAATTTTATATATCCTTTGGTTTGAGCCAATTTTAGACCATGATAGGTTGCAGCTGCTTCCACATAGTCGTTTGTCTAGGTTACCAAAGGGTGCACCACAATAGAAATGATCCTACCATTTGAGTTTCTAATCACTCCCCCACAACCTTTTGGAGGAGCTTTCCAAACATCTTCTTTATAAGTTTTTCCTTTAGTAACCGGGAGGGAGATATCACAAGACAACTTCCACTATTGATAAATAGAGATATCATAGGGGCTAAGATTTATTTTTGGACCATTGTGAAAAGTTATCCTAGCCTAAAATTTTTCTTTAATGTCAACACAAAATTTGTAAGCCACAACATTAGCAGGAAGGGACGAATTCCTGAAGATTCTGTTATTTCACTCAAGCTAGACTCCCTAAGAAATATGAGGAAGAGAGAGAGACCATAAAAATTGAAGAGTAGGATTGGATGAAGGGCCAATCCATTGAGACCACATCTCATTAATAGACCTAGGGAACACCCAACTTAAGTTCCATAGAGATATCACATGGGCCCAAACCATTCTAACAAAATTACAACCAATCAGCAAATGACAAGCATTTTCAGCCTCTTCTTCACATAGAAAACACCTTTTAGGCATCACAAAACCTCTTTTGACCAAGTTGTCAGTAGTTAATATTTTATTCTAGCAGAAGATCCAAAAGAAAATATTGACCTTAGGAATCAATTTAGAGGACCACACAGAATCCCAAAATGGAGTTGGGCCAACAAACAAGTCATTAGAATGAAAAATTGAAGCCATAGAGTAGATTCCATCAGAGGAAGGCTTCCAAATAAACTTATCAGGAGAAGGGGAAGAAGGAATATGTACCATATATATAGTATTATACACAATCTATAAAATAGGATCTACCTCATGCAACTTCTTCCAACAGCCTCCCTCAATATAGTCAAGAACTTGTCTGCCAAAATGTCACACACAAAGATCCATGAAAGGTTGAGCCCATGGCTCATCTTTGATGGGCCTATTTCCAAACCAATTATCATCCTAGAACAAGATATCTCTACCATCCCCCAATTTCCAAAAGAGCCACAAGCTTATGAGCCTTAACAATGCAATTCCAAAGAGAAAAACCAGATGGGGGATTAAACTCTTGAGAAAAGAACCCCCTTATATCATCAGCCTCATGTAAGTATTTGCTCCAAACAATTTTATCCCATTCACTCTTGGCCAACAAAAGGTTCCACATTTGCTTACCAAGGAGGGAAATATTGAAAGCTTTGATTTTACACATCCCCAACCCACCAACCTTCTTAGGTCTGCAAACATCATCCCAGGAAACCAAGTGAATCCTTCTCTTTTCCTCCACCCTAGACCAAAGGAAATTTTTTTGAATATTTTCCAAAGTATCCACAAAATTCCTAGGCATATGAATAAGTCTAAGAGTATAAATAGGAAGATTCTAAAATATAGATTTAATCATTTGAACTTTCCTAGCCTAACTCAATAGAGAATGCTTCCAACCAGCCAATTTAGAGTTGAATTTATCAATCATACCCCTCCAAAAGGAATCAAGAACTTTGGAGCACAGGGGCAAGCCTAAGTAAGAAGCAGGAAGTTCCCCAATCTGAAACTGCTGAATTCTAGCAATTTTAGTTTGTTTATGGATTGAAGTGTTAAAAAAGAAAAGAACACTCTTAAACAAGCTAACCTTCTACCCCAAAGCAGCTTCATACCTCTGTAAGATCAACTTGACAGCCTTAGCATCCTTAATAGATGACTTCCCAAGCATAAGATAATCATCCACAAATTGTTGATGTGAGCAAATAAGGTTACTAGAAGAAGGGACATGTCTAAACATAACCACAGAATTGATAGATATTTGAATAAGATGACCCAAGGATTCCACCATTATAATAAATAAAAATGGAGAAATAGGATCCCCTTGCTAGAAACCTCTTGAAAAAAGGTAAATTTTGATCAATATCAATAATTTATTTATTTATTGATTGATTGATACAAAATAATTGGTTGTCACATTCATCATGGAGGGAGGACTGCACATGAGACATACCTAGAAAATGAAAAAAAAGAACAAATATTTTTCTATTGTTTTTCATGTTTCATGAACATAAATAAAAATGATTAGAACTAGTTATAAGGTATCATGCTCTCTTTCTATAATTTGAAACATGGTTTCTTTCTTGGTAAAGAAAAAATATTTTTCTGGACTCTTTTTTTCTTTGCATAATTAGTTGTAGCTAGTCATGGATAGATGAAATATATATATTTACCTTAGGATTAATTTATAAAATATATCATATAATTCAAAACCTAGATGCTATGATAGAGCATACATCCAAGAGTATTATGTTCATACAACCCAACTTACAAAAAATACATTCAAATATACAAGCATCCATAATTGGAAATAAGTTGAGGATATAAGAGATTACTAAGCTCAAAAAAGAATGTCAAGAAATAATTAAGGCTCTAAAATCACAAAGGTAACCAATTGTTATGGAAAAATAGGTTTTTTCATCCCCTATTGTCTCGCTTCATCCCATTTATAAGAAACTTGACCTTTCCTAGGTAAATTATGAAAGGAAAACAATGAAGGCTTCAATCTATAGGTTAATTCTTATATTTTATGGATATGATTACCTAGATGGTTATGCACATGTGAAGGCATTTTTAGAATTAATGGAAAGATATCTATTTGAAGATAAATATATGTGGATGATTTTTTTTTCACTATAGGGAAAGGAAAAGAGTTGGTATGATTGTTTCTTTGAGCATTATTTTACTTTATGGAATCATATTGTGGTTGCATTTGAAGAGGATTTCACTTTGCATCTAGAATCTACTTCTTTTCTCAAAGAATTAGAAAACATCAAGTTTAAAGAGGGAGAGTCTAGCATGGAATTCAACAATATGTTTTGATGTTGCTATTTTAAATATGTAAAATAATTTCCAACCTAACCTACCTACATATATTGATACATTTCTTCAAGCCTATGATGTTAATCTACACTTTGATTCAATATGAGAAGAGTTTAATTTGGTGGACATGCAATAAGTACATTTGTGCATTGAATTCATTGATGATCTAAGAAGGGATATGATTGAAAAATATTTATCCTCAAGAATGAAGGTTGTTGGTGGTGAACATACTTTTCTACACAATGATTGCATGGGTGTGGTATAAAAAGGAAGCATAAATATCAAGTGATTAATGTATTTGTATGTGGATATAAGAATGTGTTGGTGCACTATGTGATAATATTATAGAAGATGATGTTAGTGTGTGCACCTAACTTTAGCTGGATTAGTCATTAGTGAATGATAACAATGAACAAACTAATAATGGTAGGAAAATTTAGAATGAGAAGTAGGACCCTATTATGTGTTAGAACATTGCATATAGTGAGGAAGATGTGTATAAAAGAGAGTCATATGATGAATCAACTCTAGCAACTAATTACATAATGCATGTAAATGTTGATGATGCAAATGGTGAACAAGAATATGTTTTCATGTTTGATATCTTACCTTCCCTTTTTCCATTTTTGTGATTTTGAGTTCCTATTAATTGTTTGCATGAGGAAAATGTAGGATCAGTTGTACATGTTAATGAAAATGTCACAAGTATTTGTATCATTGATTAATTCCAATGTGAATATTTTTCACTTAAATAATATGAAGTGGGTGTTCATATGGATTCATATGAGAACCTCTTTATTTGGTTTGCAACATGTATTCTTCCTCATGCATAGTGTACTTCAAAAGGGTCTTATGAAGGTGTTGTTTCAAAAGAAAAAAATGTGGAAGGAGATGTGTGTCGTAGGTTTGATTATACTAGCACATTTTCCACAAAAAAATTCTAAGGTAGAGATAACATGGTCAAAAAAATTAAAGATTACAACTCTTTGTATTAAGTGTATCATTATCCAAATTATTGTGCTAATGAAGTTACATCAATATAGATAATAGTGAGGTAGGTTGGTTAATTTTAGTTCTAGATGTTATGCCCCATTTTTAAGTTACCATATTAATTTTTAATGTAGAGTTAGGTATCAAAACCCAAAATAACTCAAAAAACTATTGATCAAAACCCTAGCGCATCAAACAAATGAATTTTCTTCACAAGTTGCCATTTTGCCTTGTAGCACAACAAACAGGGTATTTTTTCCATAACTTTTACATAAGACCTCCAACCGATGACCTAAAACTCATTTTGGATACCCATTAATCCCTTTAATAACATATCAAGAATGCAAGTATGAGTTTTTTGAAACAAATCCCTCAAGAATATACTGCTACACTTGCATAAAGGGCTAATTAGGCTTATTTTGATAGGTTGCTTTGTGATTTTCACAACCCAAACCTAAAAATATCATACCAATAGTCTATACATGTAAAAAATGGTCTAAAAAAATAATTCCAACCCTTTTAAAATACCTCCCAAGAGATTTCTATCAAACCCTACCATCTATGCATCATTTTTGCCTAAAAATATGAGTTTAATCCACTAGGGCATCAACCCATTCACCCAAATCCTCAACCCATGCTCCTGCAAAATTCATAAACTCAAAAAAAATCCTAATTACTTCCATTCCACTAATTTTTAGGCTATTTCACTAATGGAATGGCTCAAAACTCCATTTTATTCATTCAAAGCACCAAAAACCTAGGTTTTCAAAGTAGTTTGGAGTAAATTGCTCTAAAATGCTCAAAACTGAATGAAATTTGATGAGACCAAGTTTTTTAGAAATTGGATTCAATTCCACATCACCCCCAATCAATTTGAGGCCATTTTTAGGTCGTACAAGGTCATACAACCTCATATAGCAGCAAATTACAATAGGAAAATGCAGAAAACAAGCTTCATTGATGTTCAACTTTTCAAAAAATGACACCAGAACCTTGGTTCAACCATTAAATGATGTATTTAAACATTTACCAACCCAAAAAATTGACTACAAATACCTTTCAAGTCTCACGACTATTCAACTTCCTCAAAATGCACAAAATGCAAAGTTGCATAGCAACTTTTTACAACTTTTAGCAAAAATGAAAACTTTGCATGTAACCCATAACCAAATGACTCAAAAACATGAAAATTAAATTACACGTGGTATAAATAGACCTTATTCAATAAAAAATCATGACTCAAAACTAAAAAACACAACATTTGATAATTGTTATGCATCATGAAGACTAGGTGCCCTGCACCATACTCCCCAAGCAAAAGGAACTCAAGTCCCCTTGAGGACGGTGCTGCAAAGTAGGTTCGTGTTTTTTCCCATCATTCTCTAACCTCCAAGTGTTTTCTCCATGTGATACACCCTTCCAATGGACTAAGTACTGAAAATATGCATCATTCCTTGTCTTTGTGAATTCTTTGGCACTTAGGATATGCTCCATTTTTAAAGGACTGTATGATGGATGTTCTTTGACTCCATCTGAAACTAATGCTAAGTCTACCTCACCATCTTCAATCTTATCTCTTGTTTCCTTGTAATGAACTTTACCCCCATTGTGTGCTTAAACTTTCTCTTTTTCCCTTGAAACTTTTCTTTGATCTCTTCGCTCTTCCTTTCCATCTCTTCCGTCAGATATTTTTCCCCTTTGACTATTGCTTTATTAGGTTCACTAACCTCTGATTTGGCATAAATTGAATGACCACTATCCTTTTCTAAAAATAATGAATAAAACACCCTTTCCATCATCATGTCAACATGCTTCTTAACCCAATATTGAATCCCAAGAATCAATTCATCTTTGACCTTCAAAAAATCAGATTTTGTCACCAACTCAATATCATTTCCCTCCAAAATCAAATCTTTCCTCAATGTTGCTATCATAACATTTCCAATTATAGGAGTGGCTGCAAGGTTCCTATCCTCCTTTTCCTCTACCTTTATAAACTCTTTCCTACCAACCATCATCACATTAGCTTGCTTAATTTGTTTGTTATCATCTTCTTTCAAAGGTGTCAGAGTAAAAGAGATTCCATCTTTTTCTATCTCATATGTATTTCTTCTACCATCATACAAAGCATGCCTATCAAATTTCCAAGGTCTCCCTAGCAACAAATGACACACATCCATAGGTAACACATCACATAAAATTCTATCCTTATAGCCTCCTATATTTAACTCCACCCAAGCTTGCTCATTAACCAAAACATACTAACCCTCATTCAACCAAGAAACTTTATAAGGAGTATCATGTGGTATTCTAGGAAATCTAAGTTTTTCAGCCATCTCATTAGAAACCATGTTATTTTTGCTTCCTGAATCAATCACAACTTTACATACCTTACCCATGCACTTGCAAGTTGTTTTGAAGAGTGTCCTTTGTGATGGCTGCTTCTCCATTTATGCTTTGATGAGTGTTCTTCTTACCATTAGTGATTTTCCAACTTTAGGAGAAACATGTTGTGATGGAGAGTTTAAACTCTCATTGCCATCTTCTTGCACCAATTGAGTTCTTCTTTCACCTCCATGTGAACTAAAATCTTGACCTTCATTGCACTGCCATGCTTGGTGTCCAAATTTGTTGCATTGATAACACCTTCTCGTGAATCCTTGTGAGCCTCTTCCTTGACCTCCAAATCTACCTCTAAAGCCTAATTTACCACCTCTAAGTCCACATCTTGTATTAGCAACTTGTTCTTTGTCCTTGCTTGTATCTTCTTGACTTTCATATGATTTTCTTGGAGTAGAAAATGAACCTCTTCCTTTATTATTTCTGCCTCTACCCCTATTTGACTTGTCTTGCATTCTTTTTATTTTTTCTTCAACCCTTATTGCCATTTGATAACATTCATCAACCATTCTTAGATTTTTTAAAGTCAACTCATCTTGAATGTTGAATCTTAATCCACTCAGCTATCTAGCAACCTTTTCCACTTCATCCTCCATGTGACATGCCCTTATACTCAACTTATAAAATTCTTCAGTAAATGCTTTGACATCCATTTCCTTTTGTTTCAAACCTTGAAGTTTCTTAAATATTTGAATTGCATAATCAGATGGTAAGAACTTACCTTTCAGCTTTGCCACCATTCATTCCCAAGAAACAATCTTTAACTTACCTTTCTTCCTCCTTTTAGATTGGTCATAATCCCACCACAATAATGCATGACCCTTCAACTTTGTTTTTACAATCTTCACCCTTTGCTCCTCAGGCACATCTTCACACTCAAAGTAGTTGTTAAGTGTTGCAATCCAATCCAAAGTTCTTCATCATTCAAATTACCTCTATATTTTGGTACATCAATCTTCACCTTGGGTTTATCTTCCTTGACTGCTCTCAGCAACTTAGCCATCCTTTGATCATCAGGATCCAATTCCTCTTCCTCCTCTTCTTCATTCTCTTTTTCTTCTTCTTCTTTGGAGTCACTCTCATCACCCATGACCATACCTATTTTTTAACTTGTTTCTAGAGTAGCAAGTCTCTCTTTCAACTCTCTCATCTCTCTAGCATGCTTGTCCTTCAACTCATTCGCTACTCTAGCAATGGTTTTCCCTTTTGGAGGCATTTTGTTCTTTTATCACTTCATACTTTCCTTCTTATTTCACACTATCTCTCCCTTCTTCAGATTAGACCTATGCTCTAATACTAATTTGATGCAGATCAGGGTACCAAAACTAACTCATACAACTATTGATCAAAACCCTACCACATCAAACAAATGAATTTTCTTCACAAGTTGCCATTTTTCCTTATAGCACAACAAACAAGGTATTTTTTCCATAACTTTTAGATAAGACCTCCAAACCATGACCTAAAAATAATTTTGGATACCCATTAATCCCTTTAATAACATATAAAGAGTGAAGGTATGATTAGTTTGAAACAAATTCCTCAAAAATCTACTGCTACGCTTGCATAAAGGCCTAATTAGGCTTATTTTGATAGGTCACTTTGTGATTTTCACAGCCCAGACCTCAAACTCTCATACCACCAGTGTAGACATGCCAAAAATGGTTTGAAAAAAAAATTACAACCCTTCCAAAATACTTCCCAAGAGCTTTCTATCAAACCCTACGATCTATGCATCATTTTTTGCCTAAAAACATGAGTTTAATCAAGTAAGGCATCAACCCATTCGCCCAAATCCTCAACTCCTGCTCCTAAAAACTTCATAAACTAAAAAAACATCCTAATTATGTCCATTCCACTATTTTTTAGTCATTTCATTGGTGGAATGGTTCAAAACTCCATTTTATTCAATCAAAACACCAAAAACCTAGGTTTTCAAAGTAGTTTGGAGTAAATTGCTTCTAAAATGCTCAAAACTAAATGAAATTTGAGGAGACCAAGTTTTTCAGAAACTAGATTCAATTTTACATCACCTCCAATCAATTTGAGGCCACTTGCAGGCTATACAACCTCATGTAGCAGCAAATTGCAATAGGAAAATGTAGAATACAAGCTTCATTGATGTTCAACTTTTCAAAATTCACCACCAAAACCTTGGTTTGACCATTATATGATGTATTTAAACATTTAACAACCCAAACAACTGAATACAACTACGTTTCAAGTCTCATGACCATTCAACTTCCTCAAAATACACAAAATGAAAAGTTGCATAACAACTTTTTACAACTGTTAGCAAAAATGATAACTTTGTACAACCCATAACTAAATGACTCAAAAACATGAAAAAGAAATTACACATGGTCTAAATAGACCTTATTCAATAAAAAACACATTTGTTCATTTTTATGCATCATGAAGACTAGGTGCCCTGCACCACTTTTACCTTTATGAGTAAATATGATTTTAAATGCAAGATTATGTTTTGATGACATTCATTGGATGAATGAAATGCATGAATATTCATTATGATTAATTAATTTTTAAATTATTTAATGATGCTTTTGATATATGATGAATATGGTTGTATGTATCAGCTAACTATGTACATGTTGCACTAAGTTGCATGTAGGAAAGGTTTAAACCCTCTAGAGGGGAAGGGAGAGTATCACCCAAGAGAGGAGTTTGGTGTAGAAACCATTGGTATTTATATCTAATTTGACACACACACACTCATTGCATAGGATAGATAAACCTTATTGAATCAGTTTGAGATTGTACCAGTAAGTGCTAAATCAAGTCAATAGTTTTTTGGTCGATAGGAAAGTTAGGATGGTTGTCTTTAATTATTTGGATCATCTTTAAACCTCCTTGACCATGTAATAAAATTGAATTTAAATAACAAAACTATTGTACATGTCATTCACTACATAAAATGTGTATGTGTATATATATATATATAGATAGAGAGAATGTATATATATTATATATATATTAATATATGAGTTGTCTATGTATATTAATATATATATATATACATTATTTAAATGATCATTGTTTATATTTATATTAATATATACACTATTATATTTAATAGATTGATGTATATGTGTATATATATATATATATATATATATATATATATATATATATATATATATATATATATATATATATATATATACACATATATTGATATATATTTTTTTGAAGTTGTATCAAATGGAAAACATGCCATGTAATATAAAGAGTGATAGGAAAATTTAAATAGATGCCACTATATGTTTTACCAAGTCAATTGCATATGCCATGAAGTGGCTATAGGACTACATTCTATAACTATTTTTAAAAGCCATATTGAGTGGCTATATTGCCATGTGAGAGCAAGGATAATGACATTTTAAACAAAGTATTTGGTCACCCATTTTAGGGGCCCCACCAAACATAATCAATTTGTTTTTGTTACCACATAAAGGGTGAAGTCAACAACAAAGTGAAGGAAGTTTTAAATGGTTGTAGCAAACATTCATGGATGTCCATAACTCATGGAAAGGAAGTGCCACGTGAAGCATAGTGTTAGGTAGCAAGTAGGCCTGGAAGTTGACGGTCACCCCTACCTTCATATGAAAATTTTATGATGGTTTGATCATTTAAATTCCTTTCATTTGACATTTAAAAAAAAATATAAGTTGTCAAAACAATTATTTAGTTTATGATTTTTTTATGCAAAATCTTTTATAAATGAAATATTTTTTGATGAATAGGTAGCTATCTATATTAATTCAAATATAAAGATACATATTCACAAAAAAAGGGTGGGTGGTAGAAAGTCACACCCCAAGAGTCACATGGGTAACACCCAGAAAAACAACAGATCACGTGGGCTAAGCCCAGAAGTCCAAAAATTACAAAAATAAAAATTCCATTAAGTGGCTAGAGCAATGCCAACAAAGCTAGGAGGGTTTGTGTCATCCAAATTTTTCCCCCATACATTAGTGGGGTCTAGAGTGACATTAGGAGGAGGACCCCAACCATCATCAACATATTTTTTCTCTTTATCTTCTTCCTCGCACTGGGGCGAGATTGCAAGTGCCATACGCGGGAACACTTTACCAATGAATGGCTAACCAGAACTAGAATTAGGAGGATCATCAGAGGGCCACCTAGAACCACCACCGCTGCTCCTCAAAGCACCACCAGAAGGCCACTCCTGAGTAGCCCACGGCGGAGAACGATTTCGCCTAGGAGTGTGAGAATCCCACCGAGGCAAGGGTTGTGAATGAGGACGTGCAGAGCCACTCTGCTGCTAGCCCTTAGAGGGTGACTAGCCATGGGAAGAGGTGGGAAAAGTGGGGACCTAAGAAACTGTACAAGAGGCATTACCCCAGTGGTCCAGGAGAACCTGGAGATGAGCAACCTAAAGTGCAACTTTGTTAGCTTGCACTTGAACCTGTAAAAGTAAATTAGAGAAAATCACAGCTTTAGCATATAAAGATACATGAATATCCATTTGAGTATGTGAAAAAATTCAAGCATTTATGTCCTTCCAAATATTGAAGAGAATTTCCACCTTGAAAGTGTGCCAAAGCTGGGTGAATTTTGCAAGAATTCTGGGAGAATCTCCAAGCAACACCATATGCTAGGAGAAAGGTTCTGGTTGAAAGGGCTGAAAAAAGTCATGAATCCAAGTCCAAAACTGCTAAGCTCTGGGACAAAACCAGAAAAGATGCTTAAAATTCTTAGCTTTCCCACAAAAAGGGCAGCGAGGGTCCCGAACCCCCAGGTGGACCAGCCGAGAGCCCATAGGCATGCCTTGGAAAAGAATACACCAGGAAAAGTGGGCAAGCTTTGGCTCAACACTTGTAGACCAAGTGGCAACAAATATTTTATGCCAGACATGAGTGGGAGATTGAAGAAGTCACCTCTGGTTCAAACTCTAAATCATAGGAAAATGTGGTGAGAGCCACTTATAACCAAGCCGAGGCTTGTAGTTCCTAAAAGGGGTGTTTGGATACCACTTACAGTCTTTCCACCAAGGTTTGGTCACACAAATTCCAACCTTATGAAGCATTTCATCAGGAATGGCATTCACCAGACCATCATAAGTCACACGGTCTTGGTTATGAAGCCTGTATTGGGTACAAAAAACATCCCATGATATGATACACATAGTGGGTCTGGAAAAAATCTGTTGCAAGGTTTGTATACCCTTTTTGTGTAATATGAGTGCCTTAAGCTTGGGTGACTTAACCAACAGCTGACCATTGCTAGCAAAAAGAGGCAACCACCAAATATTATGCTGGTTGAGAGAGATCCCATCTTGAAAACTAGAGCCAACCCAACGGAGCCAAGGTTTGACAACTTCCCAGGCCCGTCAGATGCTTTTGGCCACAAAAGTCCCAACAATCTGGATTGGTTCATTCATGACTAGAAGGGTTTGAAATCCAATCCCCTTCTAGGTAGTTCTATGAATAGAGAATTTGGGTTGAATACTATGCCTGAGAAGAATTTTCTAGGCCTCGTCCCTAGTAAGGGCACAAATAATCCATTTAACACATAGAGAAGTCCCTTGTCATTGAGTAGATAGCAACTCGAGACCTCCCGAATCTTTAGGACAGAAAAAAATTCCCAAGCCACACAATGAAACCCTCTATGATTTTTAGAGGAGGTCCAAAGAAAGTCACGAAGCAGCTTTTCAAGCTTGCCATAGGCAGCTTTGGAGGGGGGACCAACAAGAAGAATAATAAACATGGGTGGCTGCCAGGATTTTGGAACACACCTGGAATTTCCCTGCTAAAGAGAGGGGCTTAGTAACCCAATAAGTAAGCTTCTGCTCAACTTTGGAGAGCACAAATTTCCAAAGGAAATGCCCAGAAACTGAAAAACTTCACCAAGCCCAATCCACTTCCAACCATATTGTTGCAGCCATAACAAAGAGGGAAAGATAAATTGTTGGTAACACAAAGTTTTATGCCACTGGATGGTAGAG
This sequence comes from Sequoia sempervirens, assembly GCA_007258455.2. Taxonomy (NCBI): domain Eukaryota; kingdom Viridiplantae; phylum Streptophyta; class Pinopsida; order Cupressales; family Cupressaceae; genus Sequoia; species Sequoia sempervirens. Next base: position 478,730,222 of record VDFB02058242.1, read on the forward strand.
CCGGAAGCAAGATAGAAGTTATTAAGACACTCAAGATCCGCCACAATGGAATCTTCATCCTCTAGAAGGGTGAGGAATGATTCATCAACAAAATGTCCATTAACAAGTTGAGCTTGAGAGTTGGGAAGAGAAATGCCCTTGACTCACCACTAGGAAACCGCATTGGCCAAAAGGTAAGCTTCTTCTCAACTTTGGAGAGCACGAATTTCCAAAGCTCAGCCAAAGATGTCTAAAAAGCAAAGGGAATGCCCAGAAATTGAAAAACTTCACCAAGCCCAATCCACTTCCAACCATACTGTTGCAGCCATAACAAAGAGGGAAAGATAAATTGTTGGTAACAAAAAGTTTTATACCACTGGATGGTAGATCCAGAAGAAAGATAGAAGGTATTAAGACACTCAAGATCTGCCACAATGGAATATTTGTCCTCCAGAAGGGTGAGGAATGAGTCATCAACAAAATTGCCATTAACAAGTTGAGCTTGAGAGTTGGGAAGAGAAATTCCCTTGACTCGCCACTAAGAAACCGCATTGGCCAAAAGGTAACTAAAACCCTTAGCTGTAAGCACATATAAAGAGGGGGTGAGTGGGCACCCTTCCTAATAGAATGAAAGAGTCCAAAGGAAGAGGATTGATGACCTTTGATGGTGATACAAATTGAGGCATCCACAAAAAAAATTGAACAAATTGAATGAAATTGGGCCCAAAACCCAAGGCTTGTAGCATAGCAAGAATAAACAACCATTCAATGTGATCATAAGCCTTGGAAAAGTCAATCTTAATGACCACAACTTTATGGTTTGAGCATCTGGCCCATTCCATGCCTTCCCAAATAGTGATGATATTATCCAAAATAAATCTGGATTTGATAAACCCAGTTTGTTTCGGGTGCATGATCTGAGGTAGAAGATGGCGGATTTTAAGAGCCAAAGCCTTGGTGATAATCTTGTAGGAGATATTAAGAAGCGTGATAGGTCTCCAGTTATAGATTTCTTCTAGGTCACTTGGTTGAGGTATGAATTTTATGTTACCTTTATTGATTAAGTTACCTAGGGAATTACTAAGTAAACTTAATGCATATCATGCCCAATATAGTCCCACATGGCTTTGTAGAATTCACAAGGGAATCCATCAATTCCTAGGGCTTTGTCATCAGCCATGGAGTAGATAGCCTCTTTGAGATCATCAACTGATAAAATTTGATCACAATTTTTTTTTTGAGTTGAAGAAAGCTTATTTGGCACAACAACAAGGCAATCTTGAAGGGCTTGTTGTCGCACAAGTGTGACTTCCTGTGTAGTGAAAACTTGTTCATAATGATGCGCAAAGGCCTAAAGAATGTTAGGCAGCTCAAAGAGCACCTGAGAACCATCTTTTTTTTTTAATGCTCAGGGATGAGCGTCTGGCACGTAGAGCCAAGAAAAAATCTAGGGAGGCACGATCACCAACTTTTAGCCAATGTAACTAGACTTTGATTTGCGCTCCTCGAGCAGCATAGCTGTCAACAATTTGTTTCTTGTGCCTTAGCTCTTTCACCCTAACTTGTAATGAAGGAGAAAAGGGGCTGGCTACTAAAGCCTCAGAGGTAGCACAAAGGTTAGCAGTGGTAGCCTCATATGACTGCCAGTGAAAAATAGCTAGTTGACACCCATAAATGCGCAAAAATCTAGCCGTGCAGATGATAGCCTCATTCCACCAAGAAATCTAGCATATATGATGATTTGTCCTACACTCCAAATTTCAAAATTTGTGAATGTGGGCCAGGGTAGGCTTGTGGTAGAGTAAAGACGTGTTTTACAAAAATTGAGTTTTACACATACTAGGCTGTCGAGTTTCCCATTCAATGCAAAAAGAAATGGGGAAATAATCTGATAAATTTGCATCCACTAACGACTTAACCAAGAGAGAGGATCTGTTAAATGAGAAAAAAGATTGTGCCAAGATTATGGCATGATCAAGTTGCTTAAATATTCTGTCAAAACCAGCTCGGTAATTATACCAAGTGTGCCAGAGAGAATGAGAATGGCGGCGACCAATATTGGGATAAAAAAGCCTGAATTTATTGTGCATGTAAAACCACGCATCCCTTTCCCCAGCTATCCATCTGAATGGTAGAGTGCCATCTTTGTTAGATGCCATTTCTACCATATTGAAATCCACACATAGTAACCAAGTAGCAACTGGTAAAGAATCAACAATCCAACGCTAGAGAAAAGAGCATTCCACAACATCATTAGAAGCATAGACATTAATAATCCCAAAGGCATGATTATCAATGTTGAGAAGGATCCAGAAAATCCAATGAGTGGGATCAGACCCATGGTTGACCACAAAGGAGTGCCATAGTGGGGGCAAAAGGATGATAGCTCCACCATGCTCAGCATCGTGGGTAGTACAAAACATTTTACATGGTGGCCAAATAGAACAACTAGCTGTGGCAACCATAAAACCAGAAATTTTAACTTCTTGGAGACAAAGCACTTCAACACCAGAGTACTTGCACAAGGTATCCCTAATAGTATACTTTCTAGAGAGGTCTGTCAGACCTCAAAATTTCCATGAAAGGAACTTCATGAGTGAAACTCCATTTTTTTGAAACATGATTCCTCTTCATTCAAAGAAGAGAAATGATTTTGTAAAAATTCTGCCAAAACTGATCCAATCTAAATGGAAGGGGAGGACATCCTCCATTTTTCATGAACATATTCCCCTTATTCCCTAGGAGGGGAAGGGCTGCGAGAACGCTTGTGAGCTCCTATCATAGGAGAAGACAAATGTGGCTGTGTTAACGTGATAGCAGTCGACCGAGGTGTAGCCTTTGGCCTAGGCTACTGTGAAACATAATCAGCTCCAACCAGAGCTTTTTTCCCCTTCAAAGAAGGGTTTGAAACATCTTTCATTGGCTCAGAGGTCATAGGACCCGACCTAGAACCAGTGGACTTATTCTTTCGGTTCGTAACCGTAGTCCATTTCATATCAAGTTTGGCAGTAGATGCAGCTGCCAAATGAGGCTTTTCAGCATCTCATGGCAGAGAAGGTGTATAATGAACTACTAAAGGGTAGTCCTTTATCTTGTGGTCTGCTGACTGAAACCTATAGCACATGTTAGAAAAATTAAAATAGGTGACCTTTTGGGTGTGGCAGAGAGCTCCAATTTGGATATCAATGGAGTCTTTTAAATCTTTGGAAAGGTCAACTTCCACACAAACCCTCTTTTGGGGGTGGGCCTAAAAGAACCTATATGGCTCAATGCAAGTAACCCTCCCTAATGAGGAGGCTATACTATTCAAAAATGACACACAAGACAAGGGTAGACCAGGGAATTAAATCCAGACTAGGACCCACAACTTGGTGTCATCCGAGATAGCAAAGTCACGAGTCCATGCTTTGAAAAAATAACAGAGAAGACCAGACATACTAGGGCCCATGGCTTAATATGGCTTGCACATGATTTACCTCCATAAAGCGGAACAAAAAGAAACCCTTGGTTAAGTTTTGGACCATATCAAGGCAAACCCCATGAGGGACCCAAGCCTTGTTAACCCAATCTTTAAGCACACTTTTAGGAGGAGTTCTCCTAACAAAATACCCAACAAGGGTGTATTGCTCATGCCATTGATAGGCAGTATCAAAATCTAGTAAAGGAAAAACCACATTAGTTGGTGAATCAGAGCACTTACCTCGTGAAAGACTTTTAGAACAAATTTCTAGGGACGTTTGTTTGGAGGAGGGGCCATTGATTATCATCGTTGAACCACTAACACCAACAAGAAATGTTGTGTTAGAGCTAGTTGAAGGAATATTAAAACAAGAAACTATAGTAAATACGGTCGTACACACAAGAAAAGAGGGTTTTCTTGCGCAGGGTGCGTAGTATGATGCAAAAGGGTGACCACAGAAAACACAAAACCCTAGCATAGCTCATACCTAAATGTAATATTTTGAAAAATAAGAAAATAATGATAATTATTAGTAATAAATATAATAAAAATCTTAAAGTTACTGTTATAATTAACAATTAACAAAAAATTCTAAATTCATATTAGAAACAAATATTTTTTAAAATATTCTAAAAGTTAAAAACAATTATATTCTATTTTGATAATATTCTAAATTAATATATATTTTTATAATAAATTTTATAAATCATATATATTAATATAGAACAATGATAGCTATTAGTAAAAATGTCAAAAGTTTATAAATCCATATTAGAAAAAATTAAAAAATATTCTAAATTAATTTTTTTTTATAATAAACATTATAAAATGATATATACTATAAATTAAAATACTATATTATATTTTGTCTTTAATAATTTTTTACAATTTAATAAAATTATAGCATGTCAAATTATACAATCTAATAACTTTTAAAGTTGTAATATGTTGTCTAAAATTGAAAACATAGTCAAATAGACCATAAAATTCCAAGCGTGGTAGCAAGCCACATGTAAAGGAAAACTTATAATTGTTTTAATAGTTGAGACCTAATGCCATATTATCCTACCACACCAAGGTAAGTTGTTGGCCAAGTAAAATGTAATATGTGGCCCACACATGACAACACATGAGTAAGTAAAGGAGTTGTTGAATTGGAAACTTATACATGCCAAATAAAGACTTTTTCCTATAGTTAAGAAGATGCAACCAAATGTATGAGTTGTGCCCAACATGCCAAATAAACTTGGGAGGTAAAAGAGTTGGTTTTTTATTTATTTTTGCAACTAAAAATTGCATAGTTGAAACCCATAGCTCGTAGGGAATAGAGAAGTGGCAAGAAATGTAGCTTACTTTTAGCAGGAAATGTCTATTCATTTTTGTATAAATAGAGAGCAACATATTATTTGGTTGCCCATTCATTCTGAAATCATTTTTTGTATTCATGTGAGTTTGAGAGCATAGAGTGTTTTTTAGTGTGAAGATAGGCTAAGTTAAGCAATTGGAGATATTACAAGAAGTATTAAGGAGAGTTGAGAATAGATGAGGTAGCAGGTAGATACATTTTGTATTGAGCAAGGAGTTGTAGGATACTTGTTGGAGCTAATTTAATCTAGACATGCTTAAGATATTTATCTCTCTATCTCTTATAATTTTGAAACTAAGTATTATTACTATTTGAAAGTGTTTGAGCTATTAGTTATGTGCATACTTTTGCTATTGTAAAGTATGTGTGTACAAGTTCAACTAGCTAGATTTCTTATGCATTTATATAGATTATTATAAGTTCAAAAGGAATCAATAGAGCATGATATTTAATTATCTCGATTGTATTTCTTGATTAATATAGCAAAGAAAAGCTAGAGTAGGTTGATATGGTAATAACCTTATAATACAAGTGTTGTAATTGTATTGTTGAATGAATTTATGTTATTTTTTAAATAAGAGGGTTTGAAGTCTTATTAGAACTATTTTGTATGATATTACATTATGAATACCTATGTGTGCTAGTTCAACCTTGTTAAGATAACTACACTCTTAGAAGCTAATAATCCTTGAAAGTGGGAGGATAGTTTAATATTCCCTATGGTGATGAAGTGAAAAGGAAGAAAATCACCTATCACATTCTCATTTGACAAAACTCAAGACATCCTTTGTTTGATTACTCATCTCAACCTCACATTTCCCTTAACTCAAACATCCAAGCTTGCAATCAGAGTTCCAAATTCCTTTAAGACCTTCAAAACACTTTGACAATGGTTTCACAACTTCACTTATTGGACATATTTCACAACAATGGGCTTCAATCCCACAACAAATATTCACAAGAAATCATCATAAAAAAAATGGCACAAGACTGAGCTTTCACATTTCTAACCCAAACCAGGCTTCACAATGCTTTCTTATTCCCCAATAACACTAATTCAACTGAAACAAATTGTTATCAAGGTTTTCCCTTACATACAATTCCCCTTTCCTCTGTTGACTATTCAAATTCCTAGTAGCCATTCCATTAAAGATTGTAAGACATATCTTTTCTTGTAGACCTCAAACCAGAACTCTCAAGAGATTTTTGAATACTCCTTAAGGGGTTTTAAATCATATCCAAAAATTAGTATATGTTATTTTGGAAAGAAATACTCAAATCATGACTGTACCATTCCCAAAATAAGCCTAATTAGGTCTTACCCAGATAGGGCTTATTGATTATGCTATCTCCACCATTAATTAATTTGAAACAACACTTGGAACACATCAAATTTGATCTGTTAAAGTTTATTATTCCACCCAAAATCCACTACAAGATTGTTTTCCTCAAACCCTAGTTCCTAATCTCTTAACTACCCTATTTTCTTATTGTAACATAGGTTTCCCAAGTTATGGCATCAAGATATTTACTTGAGTCTTCACCTACAGACCTTATGGCTTAGGAATCGCTTAGAATATATAAAATCCATCCTACACACCCATTTTCAAAAGCTAGCAATGATTTGAAATGGCGAAATGCACTTTTAAAAACTCATTGTTACCCTAAACATGGGTTTTCATTGTTTCCTAATAAATTGCAATAACCAATTCAAAACTAAACCAATCTGCATGAAAATTGATGTAACAGGAAGGTGATTGAAAATATTACCACATACAACCATTCAAACATGCTTTTATGGCTGTATAGGGCCGTACTAAGGTGTGGAATAGTAATTCTATGTAGAAATGCATAAAAATAGTGTTCTTTTATTGATCAAAATATGATAATCAATCATCCACTCCTTCTCAATTGGTTACAAGGACTTTTTAAAGGTAATTCATCATGAACTTTTAGTTTATAACTACTTTCCAAGCGAACCAAACTAATGTGATTCTTTACCTTCCTATGCTGCATTTTTGCAACTTTACATTTTTTGTAATTTTGCCATTTTGTGTTGACAACTTTTTACATTTTTTGCACAATATGACATAATAAGCCTCAAATGACCTCCTAATGGCTTTAACACATTAAAATTTACCCAAATTACCTTATTACATCTTTGGAACACCAATATTGAATTAATCTTTAGAATTTGCTCCATTTAAGCATGATATAGTCAAGGTGCTCCTGCACCATATGATTAGGGTATACACTTGAATAATATTTTATATTATTTCTCAACAAGAGGGTTAGAATATGCATTAGAGTAAATGTGTCCTCATTATCTTTGAATGATACTATCTTATATTTTTACCAATACTCTATCAATACCTATTCACAGTATTCTAATCTTAGAGAAGAGAACTTTACGTCTCAACAACCCAAATCCATAATGCAAGGAGATTTTAAGGTGTAGAAGAACATACTCCTCTCAAGTAGAAAATGATCTCCAAGTTGGATATAAAATTATCATAAATTTTAATATGTGAATATGTGAGTCATATTTAAAGAAAAGATATGTGAATTTCTATATACAAATAAACGTAGGAACTTTGTATAATTTATGCAAAGGATAACTTGGAAATAACAATGAGGACATTGAAGATTAGTATAAGACCCTGTCTCTTGTAGTCTTGTTGATAATTTTAGTAGTTGATGGTTTATATGCTATATTTTATGTTCTTTTATGTTGGATAATACACATTAGTGATGATTGTTCCTACACATCAAATATTCTCATATTTTAATTATTAACTAACTAAATTTATCTAACTAATGGTTGTTGTGATTTTGTGTGATATAGTCATATGAGTTTTATTCCTTATCTATGTAGGTATGCAATGATCAAGATCCTTAATTATTGGTAATATTAATATATGTTATATTAATTATAAAATGTTAGGTGATTATATACTATGTGTGAGTAGGTATGATGGTAAGATGATTGATATTTAATGTTATAGTAGTAGTATTGTCATAAGTAGTGATATATTGATGATAAATAGTATGATCAATTATCACTTAGGCATTATGCAAATAGGGAGTGTACTAGTGTTGATTTAATTCTCTAGTCAATTATTATTAGAAGGTTATTTTTATTATGCCATTTGTTTCAATTACTATTTTTTATGAGAATTACTGAAAACTTCTTTGGTTAAGTAAACAGGTTAAAATAGGCCAATGTTGATGAAATGGTCACATGGCTATTTCCCTTATGTTATTCTTGTGAATTTTTAGTCTTGCCAAGGATATGTCTTTTAACCTTGTTTTGTAGGGGTTGTGCATGTGTGGGAGGTTTTTTTATTAGACCCTTGAGTCACCTTTTAAATGTGATTACTTGTTTTATGTTTTATGAAGTCTTTATGTGGTTTTAATTGTTTAAAAAGTTTCCTAGGTGGTAGGTCTATAGGTTAGGGGTATTTTTATTCCATAAAACCCCTTAAATAAAGTATAAAGCCCACTCTAATTACCTACTTATGAAAATTGACGAAAATTGGAGTTGGTTGGGTGGTTGGGAAGTTAGGGGGAGTTGGTTGTCTTTTCCCTTCTATTTATTCTTTCTCTTTGAAAGGAGAAGGGGCTTCTCTTTCTTGCCTTGACTTCTCTATTTTGATTTTGGTTTTGTTCTTGCCTTGGGATGCTTCCTCATTTGGGAGGAGATTTATTGATTGAGAAAAGTAAAGGTTGGGTAAGGAGGAATGGAGGAAAGGCCTTGGAGAAAGAGAGAGATTCTTCCATATATGGGTTGGGAAATCTCTTGGTAAGATCTACCCTTTTTGGTTTGAGTTTTGTTTGTGTAATGAATGTTGGATTGTTCATTGGTTTTTGTATATCCTTGTTGGTTCTTGCTTAAATGTGTATTTTTTATTCAAGTCTATGTGAAGATTTAACGTTGGATCCTTTGAGATGGTGTTGTGTGTGTTGGGTATTTTTTGGGTAGAAGTTCTAGCTTGTTAATTTGTACATGAATAGTCATTTTGTGGGTTAAAGTTAAGCATTTGAGTTATGTAAATGAATGGTTATTTTGTGTCAATTTTGGAGATGTAAGCCATGTGTAAAGTAAGTTTAGGAGAGCTATTTGACCCTTAGAGCTTGGGGGTGGATTGAAGTTCAATCCTAAGGTTGGGAGGAGAGATTTTTGTGGCCATATTATCTTTTTTGTGTTGTATTCTTCTTTCAGGTGCATCTATCAAAGTTGGAATCAATGGAAATTCTAGAAAAGTTAGTATTCTAGAAATAGAAATGAGGCTTGAGTAAGTGCAAGAAGATGGGGAGCCAAAAAGGGATCTTAAGTGTCCACCCTTTTTTGAAATCAATAAATATTGACCTTGGATGAAAAATTGAGGATAACTAGAATCAAAAAAATTAGATGCAACAAAAACAAGGATCATAGTGCTCTAAGTATACTTTCTAAACTACTATTTTTTTTAAATGGTAGAGATTAAGGTGTTCAAAAAAGGGAGCCACAAAAATTTCTGTTATTTTTGTCAAAAAGCATAACATAGTGTCTATTGTGGCTCCCTCAAAAGGTTAACTTGTTTTTGGCATTTTTAAAATCGCTTAAGTGAGAAATTAGCTCACATTATGTAGTTTATGCTCGATATTTCTTGTAAATATTTAATGAATATTGTTATCAATCAGATTGCACTCGAACGCTTGAATAGTTAAATTCAACAATCTGTTGAAACATGGAATGATTCTCAAGCCTGTGGGTTGCCTAATTTTGAGAATCAATCTCCAAAGAGGGATGGTTCCCTAATGAAAACCTCCTAAAAACTAACTAACTTGGCTAGGAAAGAGATAGAAAGCTTGCTTTTCAATTGAAATCCTAAAGCTAGGAGAGGTGATTGCACCTAAATGATAATGACTTGCAACTATGACTCACAATAAACTTCTCAAAAACTCTAATTTGCACAACCTGATTTAATAATTTAATCAATTGAATGATTTAAACAGAGGCTTTGACCTAATGCAATATTGAGGGAAAATGAGGTTTTCATGAAAAAATTTATTAATCAATTTATAAGCATAGAGCATAACCAGTGAACTTAAACTAAATTGCATACATATATGTGAAAAAGATAGAAAAAATTAGAGGTTTCAGAACTAAAACACAGTAAATATTTGATCAAATTCTTCACAAAAACGATGCTTGAAATCTAGAAGGAAAACTCTAAAGTACTGAAACTCAAAGGAATCTTCTGCAATTACACACTTTGAACCTGTAAAAAAAAACACTGTTGTATTAATCTGGAAGCTGAGTTACAAGATGATTCACTTTGCAGAGTGCAAAGGCTGAAAAACAAGAACTGAATTGAAAAAGATAATCTTTTTCAATATATACAATATGAATGCACTTCAAAGTGCATGAATAAGCAAACTGAAAGTCAATTTCAATGTCAAAATGATAACCTTAAGGTAAAATCCAAGCACAAGTAAAAAACACTGAAAATGTGGTTCAAACTCATGCAAAAATGAGTGAACTCGATCTTGAACCTGCAATCATAAAGCACGTAATTGATCTGCAACTCGAACTGAACTGAAATCCCTGAAAAGGTGGGCTAAAGCATGCAAAATTGCCTCGTTTTTACCAATTCGCCCATGCACATTTTAAAATCCATCTTTCTCACGATAACTCTCCAGCTGATAATCTGATGTAGAACTAAAGTAAAATATGTTTTAGCTTTACATAATATTCTTATTTGCATTTTAGACGATAAATTAATTAAATGATTTATTTCATCATTTAATTAATCCATTTACATTATTTATGCAAATAAGTATACTAAATCAACATTGGTGATCAATATGCATTAAATCAAACCTTACATTTTAATTAAACAAACACCACCGACCACCATGTATAATTGAAATAGCCACCATATCATATATTTTGCAACTCCAAATGATTATGAGAAAGGCCGACAAGACATAATGATTCACAAAATGATTTCCCTAAAGTCAAAAAATGATGAGGGCGCAGCCCAAGACTTAGAAAATAACACACAAACAAGAGAATAATTTTATTATTAAGAAAATGGAGCTTCTTACATGCAGAGGATCTCAAATCCCCAAGTTCTACAACACATGCAAGTTACAAAAAGCTACAGAATAACCATTTCGCAATATGCGAGCTCGTCTCCGAAAAGCTACCCAAAAATAAGAAACCCACCCATAAATAGAGCTCCTCTTTAGTTTGGAGCCAAAACAACATTAAAATTTGAGTTTAGGTGGTTCGGCGCCGAAAATTACAACTTGAAGTTCAAATTTCAAAAGAACATTTGCAATTGTATCTTCTAGAAAGTGCGCCAACTTCCCGGGGCCATAACTTTTGATCCAAGGCTCCGATTCGCAAACCATTTGAAATGTTGGAAAGGTCTCGAAGTCAACAACATGCTCAAAATCTGCAATGCCAATTTTGGCAAGTTTTGGTGCTGTTCTAGGAAATCTAAGTGCCTCAAATCTAACTCGAAAGATTTTCAGGTGCAAATCTGGGAAACTAAAACTACAATATCTTTCAACCCAGGAATAGAAAATAAAAATTGGGAATTGGGAATTTCATTATGACGAAAAGGGTATCCAAAAATGTAAAAACATCTAAAAATTGAGAAACTTAAAATTTAACTATTTTTGGGTGATGCAAGATTGCCCTTACACCACTGGATGCTCCTGCATCAGACACCCAGGGTAATTTGAGAAGTGACCCCGTCACGTCTCAAATGGTTGAGGAAAAGCCAACTGGTCAATTGTTTCCTTAGATAGCTAGGATGAATCTTCCATAGGCCTTCCTCTCCATTTCACCAGATATTCTTCATACTGCCTGTTTCTGGTACTCCTTCCCACACAACTATCCAAGATTGCTTCAATCTCCTCCCTTTCTGAAGTAGGTACTGGAATGCCATACTGCTCTATTGCTGGTGCTTCCTTCGTTCCGCCTTCATGATACTCTTTCAAATCTGAAATGTTGAACATAGGGGAAATGTTGATTCCATCAGGAAAATCTACCTTATATGCATTCCCTAAATCATGATTCTTCAAAATCTTATAGGGATTGAATTTCTTCATCTTCAATTTGTTATAGGTTCCCACGGGAAACCTTTCTTTCCTCAAGTGGACCATTACTTCATTGCCAATCTGAAACTCCTTATTCCTCCTTTTCTGATCTGCCTTAGCCTTATATTGCATATTCATCTTATTAATGTGTTCTCGTACTTTCTCATGTATATTCTTGATGTGCTCTGCAAAATATTTGGCTTCAACACTTATTTTCTTCTCTTGGTCCATCTTCCTCAATTCTGGAGCTGTTCTAGGGCTACCTCCATACACAATCTAGAACGGTGATCTACCAGTACTTCTGTTGACAGAATTGTTGTAAAGAAAATTCTTCTTGGGGTAAGATCAAGTCCCATCCCTTGGGTTTATCTCCTATCAAACATCTTAGTAGGTTACCCAGACTCCTGTTAACAACCTTTGTATGCCCATCTGTTTGGGGATGGTGTGCAGAACTGAACTTCAACTCTGTCTTCAGCTTTTTCCATAAGGTCCTCCAAAAGTACCCCACAAATTTGGTGTCACGATCTGAAACAATACTCTTTGGCAGACCATGTAGCCTCACCACCTCTTTGAATAACAAGTCAACAATGTGGACTGCATCATGGGTCTTCTAACATGGAATGAAATGTGTCATCTTCAAAAACCTATCAACCACCACAAAGACTGAATCATTCCCTCATTGTGTCCTTGGTAAACCAAGAACAAAGTCCATACTTATATCCTCCCATGGCCTCTCCAGTACAGGTAAGGGCTGATATAAGCCTGTATTCTGGCTCACTCCTTTAGCCATCTGACATACCCTACAGCTTTGTACAAACTTCTTCACATCCTGTGACAACTGAGGCCAATAATAATGATCACTGATAATGGCAATGGTCTTATCCCGACCAAAATGTCCCCGCCATTCCTCTACTTTATGCTTCTCCTTTATCGTTCTCCTCATGGAACTCTCGATACACAATTGACTTCCCTTAAATAACATGCCATCCCGGACTATGAAATCCAGCCACCTTGTCTTGTCCATTGTAACAGGTTCCTTGCAAGCTTTCCAAGTCTCTGCGAAATCAAGATCTTCTATGTATAGTGTCTTAAGTTCATTGAACCCAACCACTTCAATCTACATCTTTGTCATCACTGTATGCCTCCTACTTAAGGCATCTGCAACCCTATTTGACTTCCCACTCCTATGTTTCAAAAAAAAGGTATAACTCTACAAAAACTCTAC
>VDFB02058242.1:478746066-478822983 GCA_007258455.2 Sequoia sempervirens
CAAACAAGAGAATAATTTTATTATTAAGAAAATGGAGCTTCTTACATGCAGAGGATCTCAAATCCCCAAGTTCTACAACACATGCAAGTTATAGAAAGCTACAAAATAACCCTTTCGCAATATGCGAGCTTGTCCCCAAAAAGCTACCCAAAAATAAGAAACCCACATATAAATAGAGCTCCTCTTTAGTTTGGAGCCAAAACAACATTAAAATTTGAGTTTAGATGGTTTGGTGCTGAAAATTACAACTTGAAGTTCAAATTTCAAAATAACATTTGTAATTGTATCTTCTAGAAAGTGTGCCAACTTCCCGGAGCCATAACTTTTGATCTGGGGCTCTAATTCGCGAACCGTTTGAACCATTGGAAAGGTCTCGAAGTCAACAACATGCTTGAAATCATTACGCCAATTTCAAAAAGTTTTAGGGCCATTCCAAGAACTCTAAGTGCCTCAAATCTAACTCAAAAGATTTTCAGGTGCAAATCTGGGAAACTAAAACTACAATATCTTTCAACCTAGGAATAGAAAATAAAAACCAAAAATTAGGAATTTCATTATGACGAAAAAGGGTATCCAAAAATGTAAAAACATCTAAAAACTAAGAAAATTGAAATTTAACTATTTTTGGGTGATGTAAGATTGCCCTTACACCACTGGATGCTCTTGCATCAAAAAATAAAAAATGTAGACCATCAAATTATGCCAAAAGAAAGACCAAGGAACCCTAAAAATCAGTCTTTTTTGACTTTTGAGAAGCTTTGTGAAGAAGTTGTCGACCTCTTCCATGGAATAGGGTTTGAAGCTCGAAATTGGCCATGAAATGGATCGAACCTGAACTTTTGGACATTTTCTAGATAATTTCTTTGAAGAAACCTTGCTGGGAACGAACAGTAAGTGATCATCAATGACAAATTTTATATTGAAGTTGATTTTGAAAGCTCATTTCTAGGATTTTAAGCTGTAACTGTAGCATATTTCTAATATATTTTCCTTCTATATTTCCTTGTTGCTTTTGGCCGCCAAGGACAAGCTTATTTTGAAGCTTGGAAATGCGTATCTTGCACTATTTCTCTATTGATTTTTCTAGTCTGAAAGAAAATAGAAGAGGTATGATTCTATATTTGCGATTTTGAACTGTATATTTTTGTTTATCTCCTCTATGGCATGGTCTTACTAATTTCTATCATCCATTCCATGAGATAGTATCCTTGAGATATCCTGTGTACATTTCCATCACTATGAGAGGCCGTGGCTATCTTCATTCTGATACATTTAAATATGTTTGTGTTGATATCTCCTTTCTCTTTGAGTTTGCCATTTGAGAGAACTTTGGGGCTTTTGTTGGAGATAATATACTTTTACCTATGTATATCTCTTCACTTGGATGCTTCTAGCTTGATTTTCTTTAATCTCTGTAAAAGATAGTTTGTTTTGAACTCGCAATAGGTGAAACACTTTGATTTCATGTGCTCTTAATGGATATACAACTACAATTTTCTCCTTTCATCTGGGTATTTGTAATCTCATAGATCATTGAGATTTATGTTCTGGATGTGAGCTTTTATTTAGACTTGAAGAGCCCTTTTGGTTTGTTCTACTGGGTGTTTATCTTCCTCACTACATTTAAACTCTATAGGTTGCTCTTGATTATATCTCCATACTCAGAGTTCTGTAACTAGGAGCTTGCTTCAAACTCAAAGAAATTATAAAATAAAAGAGTATATTTTTCCTTTTCCTGCAAAGAATTGAAGATTAATTGTTTTACTTTCTGTATACTCTTTCATCTGAAAGTCAACATGATTATGATGGCTCAAGTGTGATCTTATAGCCATGACTGTATCCCTCTAATTGGATATTCTTCTATTGCAGGTGTATGATATATGGTTCTACATGTAACATTAATGTATTTTGTTTAAACTTGCAACAAGCTTGAGCCCTATGTGCTTGACTGCCTCATTCCTTGTGTAAAAGTGCCTAAAAAGAATACTTTGTTTATGCTTATGTAATTACTGCTAATAGTATTACAATCACCTTCATTGTGATAAGATTGTTCCAGATCATAATATGAATGCCAATGAAAACTAAAGACTGTTCTACTGCCATGTTGACTTCCCTTTGGTCTTTTTTGACTAAGTTTCATTCATGCAAAATAGCTTCTCTGTATCTTTGCAAATAAGGACTACCATTGAAAAAAAGATGCTCCATTCATTGCTAATGTTGATCAACTCATACCTCATTGCTATCTCACTAGCACTTGTAATAGTGTATACTTGTTTGATAAAAGACAATGCTTTATTTTGCATAACGAGATTCCACTACACTTTACATATCCTCTACTAGCTTCAAGAATGGTAATAGCTAGAAGTATCATTTGCTATTTAAAATTAGCTATAAATATTGCTAAATCTAAACTTTCTTTTAACCTCATCAGTAGTAGTTGAATATTTATCTTTTTAGACTCATGATCTTTCTGATATTCTCATTTGATACTTGAAACAACATGCATGATTGATGAATTTGTATCTTCCAAACCTCTTAAATGCTGAATAAGCCAAAATTGCTCTTGCTATTAAAGAACTTGTAGAGAATTGGATTATTGCAAATCTGTTATACTCCATGATTATGATTACGATGATATGCTTCTGAAGTTATAAAAACATTCCAATGCTCGAATATTCTATTTCTCTTCAATGCAAAGACGCTCAATACTTCATTTAGATATAAAGAAAAAGAATGTAAAGTAGAGCTGAACAGAATATGAAATTGATGAGTGCAACATTGATGCTTTTAATGGTTGTTATCAATATTCATGAACTTCGTATGAAACTTGTGAGTATATCCTTCTTGATATGTTGAGCTCAACCCTTGTGGGAGCCCGTTTTTCTCCACATATCTGATAAAATGTTCTTGAACATGATGAACCTATTCTTGCACACTGAAACAAACATGTTAGCAAAATAAAAGAAGCTGAAAGCTTCCATTGAATTATGTTTTTCCTCTTGATTTTTGCAATCATCTAATGGATGCCCGGTCGATTGTATTCTATATTTATGTTTCTAGCATAGGTATATGATAGGATTTTATTTGCATTGCTCTAACAAAATTTCCCTCAACTTGCAGGTACGTTGGAAATGGAGCTAGAGCTGGAACTGGCATCACAACATTCCTCAACTTGTCAACAATTCATCATTCCAGGCAATGACGAATCACTTTCTACCCTATGCTTCCTCTACTTTCAATTGTATGTTTTTCTTTTGCTCATGCACCCCTTATTTTATTGTAAAAATCAAATTAAGTTACTCCCACGGCTTGTGTGGGATTCAAAATTTTTACAAAATGAATAAAAGCATTCCTATGCAAATTTTCTCAATTTTCTATTTTAAATGTTTTCACAATAAAACTATGATTCATATGTAAGATGATCTCAATGATGATCAATGAACACTTAATCAGAAAAAAAATGAATTTTTTTGTACCTATAAATGATGAATGTCATTCAGCTCTACCTGTTTGAGCTCGAAGTGAAAAATAGGTAACAAATATATATGTTTTTTTACTAACTTTCTATAAGATAGGGAGACCAACCATGTCAAGGCTCTAGGTCATGGAGAGCCAAGAATGGATTTCTTCCCTAACTTACCTCACTCTAAAGAGGTGTTTCAAATAGAGGTAAAGAATGATGAGGACTATAAAGTGCTTCAATCACTCTATAGATTTGAACTTAAGTTTAAGCTAGGAAAGCTAGTTTTTGGAGTCGGTATTGTGCCTTAGACCGCTTTTTGTCTAAAGATAACAGTGCAATTCTAGGGTGTCAACACGGTGTGCTAGCATCTCTCAAGTGTGCTAGCACCCGTACAGTCAAAAAATAGTGAACACAATACAAACTACTCAAAAACAAACTTACAGCCTAGCTAGCTAATCTTGACAGTAAAAACATAATAAGTAGATTTATGAAATAGAAATTAAAGTGATTAAACAAGTAAATTGAGAACTAGGGTGACAAAGATGATATCACAAGGATGCACATTCGCCAACTAGCTCCAAATGCACTTCCACCTATAGACAAGAAAGAGGGAAAAATTGTTGGGGTTGTATAGGGGTCTACCTTAGTTAGACCCTCGTTTTGGTGTTTCCACCTCCATGGACAACTAGGTAGCAATGAGATAGAAATATGTAATAAACACTACAAAACAATAAAGTGCTACTCAACCAAATCACAAAGGAGAGGAGTGAAACATTACCACCTCCACCCAAAATCTCACTATCCAATGGAGGAGAATACAAACTTGATACGGTCACCACAACCTTGACTATGATGAAGGGAGGCCTCGCAAGACCTCAACCCCACATTGTAATGGCTTCTTTCACACTTGCTTTGTATAGTTGATGGAGTGTTTCTACTTCAATGAAGTGTTGAAGTGTTGTTGAGAGTGAAGAATGAAAAGAGAATGAAGTTGAGGTGCTTGAGAATGCAAAAAGAGATGGATTGAATGAATAATGGATGAATTTGAAGGAGAAGAGGGAAGAATCTACCATATTCAAGGTTAGTTGGTTGAAGAGGGACATTACAAATCAACCCCAACTAAAAATGTAATGCCTCTGCCAACTTTAGACACAAGAATCTATCAAGGACGTAAGAGTGTCACTTGGATGTCTACGTGCCATGAGCACATCCCTTAAAAATATTTTCTCACCAACACAAGAGACAGACACCAAGTGGAAGGTAGGTAGTTGGGTGATGGGGAATTTCACCTTCGGATTTGATTTTCTAAGGTGAAGGTATTTGAAAGGGGAATTTATGTAAGGGGTGAAAATTCACTCCTATACATTTTTCCCCCACTTTAGCGAGCATGAGTACTGACATGAGTTATTTGATAAAGTAGATCAAAGAGTTAGTAGGGTTAGAGATGTATACCTGAACCATCAAGGAAGTAGACCGTGATCAAGTGAGCTCAAAAGCATAGGTTGGAACAAAAGACTCCATAGCCCTGCAAAAATATGAATTTGCACAAGGTACACCAAAGGCCCTTAAACCAATGATGGAAAAATCCTTTAGGATGAAAGCATCTCATAGGTCTGTAGACCTACAAGGAGGAATCCCCCAAGATCTCTCACATGAAGGAAATCCTGTGAAATATGCACCTTACAGGCCTACAAACTTGCAAGAAGGTATCCCAAAAGATCTCTCACATGAAGGAAACCAAGATGAAAGCACCTTACAAGCCTCTAGACTTGCAAGGAGGTGTCTCCCATGATCTATTTCATGAAGGAAACCAAAAGGAGGGGAATCCATATAGTCAAATTGGAAAGCAACTTCAAAGGCACACCTACAAAGTGACATGTTTACCCACAGATAAAGCATGTTTGAAAAAAAGTGGCCACATAGGTGATAGAGTGGACAGTCACATAGACCATCAAAAAATTAGAAGGATCTCAAAGGGTTCCCTTGAGAACCTGACATGAAAAGAGAAGGGGGTCCACTCAAGGGACATGCTGTTTAAAAATACAAAAAGAGACATTTTTTTCTCAAATCGATTCATCATCAAAGAATCCTTTCAAAAGATGTTCACTTCATCAAGGAATTCAAAAGGAAGAAAATTCTCCCTTGTGAGGGAAAGGCCAAAGATATTTCCACCTTGAAGGAAAGTTCTCAAGATATTTCTTTATGGACCCATGATGAAGGAAACATGTTCCATTAGGGGTTCTAGTTGTGAATGTGATTTTGAAAAAAAATGTTTGAGAGGATTTTTGAGAAAGATTCATTGGAAGAAAATGCATTTTTTGAAAATTGTAGTTTCATAGAAATGGTGTTGTCACACATGAAAGGGAAAACTCAAGCAAAGGAGAGAAAAAGACAAGAAAAGAGAAAAGGAGAAATAAACATAAATAAAGGGAACAAAGGTGACATGAGATTTCAAGGTCAAAACTGCTCATATATATATAATAATAATAGTATATAAATAAACTGTCATCAACCCCTACTATATCAAACCATGTAAAAAATGCACAAGAAGACAAAGTAAAAATAAAAAATTGGGTCAACATTATAGGGAAGCCTAAATGTCCCCAATACTTTGTATTGTCCCCAATTTTCTGAAAATCAATCAAAAACATGGAAGAATGATGATATAGATAGAAGAAGGTTCATGACACAAAAAACACTCTTGTATCCAAGCACCAACAAGGGTGACAAGGGTCATCTAGGAACACATAGCATGGGTATGGGGGAACACATCACAACACATACACACACTTCTAATCTAAATATAAAGAAGAGGACTCCCCCTAACACTCATCGACCAAGAGGTCCTCTGCTTCCCACTCTAGATTATCATAAGGGGAAGGGGGATGATCTTGCAGTGGTGGAATATTAAGGGGAGGATATTTTCACCCTCCTACAACAAGAGCTAAGGAAGAAGGCCCCATAAGGTCTCCTCCACTCGGCTCTTGTGGAGCTATGGTCAGTGACTTTGTGAAGATCGCTGACAAGGCCAAAACTTCATCTAGAGAGTTAAACATGCACTTCACTAGAGTGCCATGTCATACCTCAATGAATGGAGAGTGTTGTGCCTGATATTCACAACTAGGCTCACTAAGTGAATTAGGAATGGTGAAAAATTTAGGGGAAGTTAGGGCTGGTTTTGTCACTAAGAAAAACAAGCCAATGCAAGACCACTCTTCGAAGAGGGTGGGATTCTCTTATTCCCTCAATTATTGGAAGGGCCATCCTCCATATTTTGCTTCATCGGGGGAGAGAAATCCCTACAAAAAAGGAAATAGGTACAGAGGAAGAGGAGGAGGAGAAAACTGTAGTAGACACCACCAAAGTATTCAACATATCCATGGGTTTCAAGAAAGGAGGGACATTCAGGAGGGACATCAACAAGGGTGGCTCAACTGAAGGAGCGATGAACACCTACACCATTTTGGGGTCAGACGCACTCAAAATAGGAGTCATGAGAGATATGGATCTTGGTTGAATAGAAGTAGAGGGGAGGACAGAGGAGGATGTAGCAAGAGGCCCTGAAGTAGGGGCGACCATATCCTCTTCCTTCCTCTACAAGGTGGCTTGCTTAGCCATGAGAACCTTTGGTCAATGCTTGTGTTCATGCACAAGGTAGTTTCTATGACTCTTCGAGTTAGAGACTAGAGATTGTGAAGGAGTGGAAGACTCCTGCTTGACCATGGGAGTGTCCACCATAGCTGTTTCCAATGGAGGGATAGGCTCTTGAATGGGAGAAGGAGAAGTAGGTTCAAAAACAATGGGGTTAGTCAGTTCTAGTGCCTCGACAATAGGCCTCTTCCCATTTAATACTTTTGGAGTAGGTGTGGTAGGAGGCTGCAGAGGCTGGGGCATAGAGGATTCACCATGGGGACCTTTCTTTCTGCCATACAAGTAGTACCAAGGTCCATGTGGTTTAGTAGGGAGGTATGATATCCTAATCTTAGGTTTACGCCAAGCAAGTATCATTAGACTCAGTGGGTAAAAGCCAAGCATATTCATCCAAAAATCTTCTCTAGAAAGAGGATTAAGAGAGCCATCCCAAGGATGAGGGAGCTTCTTCTTTCCCTTCTGAGAAGAGGAGGCAGCTTGCTAGTGCACTACCAAAAGGGTTAGTTTCAATTTTCCCTTGCCCCTGATCTTATAATTCACATAGTTCTTGTAAAGTAGATCCATTCATGGGGGGAGCAAACTGATTGGGGTGAGCCAAAAATGATCCAATGAGTAACCTCCATGAGACACCAATGGCTAGTATCTAGTGTCATGCACTATGTGCACAACACCTTCGTAGAAGAACTTTAAACATTTTTGAATGGTAGAGGCAATTCCATTCATGGAAGCTACTAAGGTATTCCTAACTTCATCTTGAATAGATCTAGGTCCAAAATAACATCAAATACTATGTCTATATCCCTAGGTCCAACTAGGATGGATAGAGTTATCGAGCCATATGGCTCAAGAGAAAGACCATCATATGTATGGATGATAGACTTTGTTTCTTCATACTCCTTTTTATGTAATGAATTAAGCCATGATGTCTCTTATTTAATGACATTCACTCAACTTGTGAGGTCGAATAAGACCCTTGTCACAATGTTTCCATTGAGGTGAGTGGGAATGTAGAGGGGAGAGGGCTTGTTGTTTAAGGGTAAATCCTACAAAGTCAACATCACATTTGGGGAACCAGTCATAGGTTGTGCAAAAGGGGTAATTGTAACCATGTTAACATATGCTTTAGGCTAAGTGGTAGAATTAGAAGGATCAATAATCATGTTGGTAGAATGTAATGGAAATGGATCAGTGTATATCTGCAACTCATTATTTGCTTTCACCACTTATTTGTTTGCATTTTGTTTATTCCAATCGAGAAAATAGTACCATCCTCAATGTGATCCTGTATCTAATGACATAAGCACAAACATCATTCAGTATCATGTTTGTTGACTCAATGGTACTGACAGAAGGAATTTGTATCATACCAACTAGGGTAAGGTTCCTTGAGAGAATTAGGGTTCTCCAAGGTTATGATCTTATCCTTTAGAAACTTTTGTAGGATGGAAGAATAAGATTTTTCTTTGTGAACTTTCGGTTGCATTTGAGGCCATTATCATTTGTAGTGGCTACTACATTTGCAACAGCCTTACCTTTCCTATAGATTGATACAATGGACTTAGCTTTTGAATAGGAACACAAGGATGATCCCCTAAACTATACTAGCATCTATTGATATTCTCATAATGTTACACACAGATGCACAAAAGAAGGGTACTTCATAAGGGAAAAATTCTCCTACCAAATTATTTTCAAGTTCCCTATGAACACCTTCTATACATCAGAATTAGGAAATGGATACAAGATTTGTGAGAAGAGCGCTTGATACCACGTTATGAAATTAGTAATCTTTTCATTATCTCCTTCTTACATTGAATGATATTTGAAAAGGTCATCTTCAGTCCAATGTTGGCTTGGAACTATCAAAGAAACTAATTCACAAGTTGGTCAAATGAGAAAATGGAATTATCTGGTAAGGAACAGTACCACTCGAGTGTTGTATGAAGAAATATATACATAGGGCATTGAAGGTGGATAAATGTGTCTGTGGGTCTCCTTTGCCATCATATTTCTTGAATTTGGGAATCTCTATTCCTTGTGGGAAGGGAGTACTTAATATTTCTACCAACAATGGCCTAAGTCAGAAGAAAGACTAAAAGATAGGCTGAACAGAGGCTTGGGAGAGGCTCACCAGTTGGCTTTGCATCTTACCCATATTCTAAAGAAGAGCAATCAGAATAGGGTCTTGGGATGACAAGGTCTAGTGGAAGCTCCTCTAGCACCTCCATTGGAGCCACCTCCAGAACCACTAGTGTGACCACTATTAGAACCATTGCTAGATCTACTACCACTAGCAGGGCCTCCACTAGAGCCACCTCCATTTCTGAAACCATCACCATGACCTCCACCTAAACCACTTCTACCAGCACCACTTCTATCACTAAAGCCACCACCACTACCAAATCCTCCACCACGCAACCTACCAAAATTTCCACTACCATAGGTGACGGGAGGGATGAAACTAAAACCCAAGGGTATTCTATTCACTTTGATAGTCTTGAACCTCTCAGAGGAAGATGGGACACTGATCAATGGGATTGTGTCATCCATGTATACAAATGTGGGAGGCATCAACACTCCTAAATTTCTCTCATATTCTTTGAGAATGACTCCTTGTATGATGTTAGGTTTGTTTGGAGGGGCACATGCTTTAGTTAGACTAGATATACTAGCCAATAGTTCTATGCTTGTTTGGTCTTTTCCCACCATATACTTTATTTCATTGATACCCTAAGTGGCCCTAGCCATCTTCGAGTCCTTTTCCAAATGATTTCCCAAGTCATCTAGTGCTTTGCTAAGGGTAGAGATATATTTTTAATGAATGTGAATGACCTCATGATTTTCTACTGACGATGGTGTAGGAGATGCAGGAGTGGGGACATGGTTGGTCTCATTAGAGAACCCTACCTTACCCCTCGTCAACTAATCCTAAGCTACAAGACCAATGGAAGATCCAACAAAAAGGCCTATAGAGAAACTAGAATTGACCTTCATCCTCTCCATTGGAAGGTGTCGTACATTCTCCTAACAACGTACCCAAAATTCATGGACTAGGTTGTGATGCTCATAAACCTTCACAACACTTAGGAATACAACTATCAAAAGGTACTAGAGAAAATTTTCAACACCAATGAATGGGTATACATTAGTTCAAATTAAGTTCACCAAAAACATAAGAGAGGGGGACCAACCACATCAAGGCTCCAGGTCATGGAGAGCCAAGAGCAGAGGAATTCCCTAACTTACCTCACTCTAAAGGGGTGTTTTGGATAGAGGCCGATAATGATGAGGACTATAAAGTACTTCAATCACTTTGCAGATCCGAACTTAAGTTTAGGCTAGGTGAGCTAGTTTTTGGAGTCAGTATTGTGCCTTAGAAAACTCTCTTTTTGAGGATGACAATGTAGTTATAGGATTTTAGTGCGGTGCACTAACATCTCTCGAGTGCATTGGTGTCTATTTGGTTAGAAAATAGTGAACACAATACAAAATACTCAAAAACAAACTTACAACCTAGCTAGCTAATCTTAATGGTAAAAATAGAATAAGTAGATACATGAAATATAAATTAAAGTGATAAAAAAAGTAAATGAGAACTAGGGTGACAAGGATGATCTCACAAGGATGCACATTTTCTAGCTAGCTCCAAATGCACGTCCACCTACACATAAGAAAGAAAGGAAAATTTTTGGGGTTGTATAGGGGTCTACCTTAGTTAGACCCCCATTTTGGTGTTTCCACCTCCACAGACATCTAGGTAGAAATGAGATAGAAATATCCCATAAATAAGTAGATAAATTAGAGATGCAATAAACACTACAAAATAGTAAAGTGCTACTCAACCAAATCACAAAGGAGAGGAGTGAAACATTACCACCTCCACCCAAAAGCTCACTAGCCAATGGAGGAGAATACAGATTTGATATGATCACCAAAGCCTCGACTGTGATGAAGGAAGGCCTCACAAGACCTCAATCCCATGCTACAATCGCTTGTTTCACACTTGCTTTGTAGAGTTAATGGAGTGTTGTTGTAATGAAGTGCTGAAATGTTGTTGAGAGTGAAGAATGCAAAGATAATGAAGTTGAGGTTCTTGAGAATGCAAAAAGGGATGGATTGAATGAGGAATGGATTAATGTAAAGGAGAAGAGGGAAGAATATTCCATATTCAAGGTCAATTGGTCAAAGAGGGATGTTACAAATCAACCCCAATCAAAAGTGTAATGCCTCTACGAGCTTTAGATGCAGGAATCTGTCAGGGATGTAAGTGCACCCCATGGACATCTACGCATTGCACATGCTTCTCCGAAAAATATTCTCTCACCAATACAAGAGGCAGATGCCAAATAGATGGAAGAAAGTTGGTTGATGTGTAATTTCACCTTCAAATTTAATTTTCTCAGGTGAAGGTATGTGAAAGGGGAATTTGCGTAAGGGGTGCAAATTTTCTCCTATACACTTTCAAAGTGGACACATCCTAAAAAATAGAAATTTGGTTGTGGCCCTCCGATAATTTTTGAAAACTAATCAAAAATCAATTTTTTTAATGTGTACAATGGACTCTCGTTTATAAAAATGTAATTTATATGAAATTTCAATGAACAGTTAAAAATACCAAACATTGGTTTTTGACAAAAAATGGACACACAAAAAAATAAATTAAAGATGAAAACCTTAACATTGTCAAAATGTGAAAAAAATTAAATTGTTAAATTGCTAAGAATGAGTCTAACATTACCCAGGTGTTCAATTTACTTGACCTTGAAACATGTGCAAAACTAATAGTTGCCACAAATGAGATTATGTGAGATTTTGTAGAATATGCAAAATAGGTCTTTGGATTTTGGGAAGGCACTCCAAGCCTTTGGTTTGGTATACCAAAGCAAATCCCAAGCCTAAGGCTTGAGGATTCCCAAATCAAGATATAAAATGAACACATTATAACATGCCCACGTTATGTATTGTTTTGTATTTTTCTCCCTTTTACAAAAGAATGGTGTATCCTTCTCAAGATTGACATAGCGCTAGCACATTATAAAACACTCACATTATGTCTCTCTTGAATTTTCTTTTTGTGAAAGTTTGTTAAATTTATGTTTGATGTATGTATGTATGTATGTTTGTGTGTTTAAATGTATATGCATTTATGTATGTATGATTGTATGTATGTATGCATGTATGGCAGTATATATGTATGTAAGTATGCATGTATGTATGTATGTATGCTTGTATATATGTAGGTACGTTTGTATGCTTGTATGTATGTGTAGACATGCAAAATGTACTATTTAGCATTACACACTTGATCCAAAATTACTAACACTAGTTCATCCTTAATCATCCCTTGGTCTAACCATTTAATTGAATACCCTTATTTGATTAAATTAATCAATTTTCCTCCCTTAATTAAATAAATCATTTATCTAATTAAGTCATTCTCTCTTATTAATTAAATCAATCAATCTGATCTAATTATCTCTATTTAATTAAATAATTCATTTTATTTGATTAAATCTCTAAATTCATCTTATTAAATTAAATAAATCAAAACCTTATTTGATTTAAGCTAACATTCATCCCCTTTAATTAAATAAATCAAAAATATTTATTTAATTAATCTTTATATCATATTTTTCTCATCTTTTGATTTAAATCAACCCATAAATATAAATAAAATTGTCACATCATCTAATCCCTCATTAAATTAATTAACCCTTGATTAATTTAATCTTAATCCATGTCCCATCCTCTAGCTTTTTCCACTTGCACATGAAAATAGATTTAATTCATTTATTAAATCCCTATTTTCTCTCAACATGGCATAATAGGGGAATATTTTTCCAAATTTGAAATCTCTCCATGTGGACTTAGTCCTTCCAAAAAGACATTTATTTCATCTTACAAGTCCTCTTTCCTTGAGCCAAGCAACATTTAAGTCATTCCTTTTTCCCTCTTCCATTTCATTTCACTATTTTCAAATTTAACCTAATTGCATTTATGGGCACATTCATCAAAATGTGCACATCATTCATCCATCCATCTCTTGACGAGTGGCATCTTGCCATTGGTTGAAAGTTAGTCCCACATTGCTTCATTTTGGGCATTTCTCCATCTTTTTTTTCTATAAATAAGAGGTTTCTCTCCTCTTTTAATCATCCACAATTTGAGCAAACTTACTATACTCATTTTCATCTTCAAGCATTAGCATTTTCATCAATTTCATCAAGGCATAGCTAGGTTATTGCAGGTTTTCTCCATGGAGTTCATTTGAAGCAATCACCAATGGATCAATCATCACCAAATCATCAAAAGCTTGCATAGGAGTTGGGAAAGTGCCAATTTCCACATCAAATTGGCACCAACTCCCCCATAAGATCAAGAGTTTGCATTTTTTTAATAGGATTTGATTTATCTCTTTGCTTTCTTATTGGTTTCTTTCTTTTATTCCTATTTTGAGCATTGCTAACGGATTTTATGAAGAACTTTGATCTTGGGTTGCATTTGAATCTTCTATTGTGTTTGTTTGTTATTTTTTGTAGGTACTAGGATTGGGGTTCTACATTTTGGTGCTAGAAGGAGGGAAAATCTCATGTTTAGATCACATTTTTACCAAAAATTTGTGCTTTTTTCTATTTTTGTGTGTCTACAGGGAAATACACCGCTAGCAGACCAACGTCGCAATACAAAACTGTTGACACTCTAGTGTCACCATATAGCACCGCTTCAAACTCCAAACAACAATGCTCTATCTTTCTTGCCCAAGATTCAAATTTCTAAACTGCACTGTTGATTCCATTTTCATGTGTTGGAATTTTTAAATTCCAAATTGTACCACTGTACAAAAGAGAAACACAATCACACTATTTTCCTTTGTTGTAGAATGATGCTGACTGACAAGCAACGCTATATAGCACCACTAGATTCCTTAAACTGCACCGCCTGTGCAAACTCCATCACTGGAAAGTAAAAAGTGAAATCTCTATTTCTTTTATGACATGTGCTTTTTTAATTATGATAATCTATGTTACTACTTGCCTTTTTGATCCATGTTTTGTAGTTCTAACTAGTTTTTTGTAGGTTGGTCTAATCAAAGTGAGAGAGAGAGAGAGAGAGAGAGAGAAGATTGAAAGAGGCATAATGACATCATTCTCTCATGATACCAAGTTTTTTTGAACACGTTAGTGTTTGTTAAACACTCTTAGAGAATTCAAAATTTCTCTTAAATTTTTTTTATCTTTCATGTGCTTAGGACCTTCTAAATTTCTTTTGGGCTTTAAAAAGAACATTTAAATTTTTTTTGCTATAAAGGGCTTAAAAAGAACTTTAGGAAAAACTCACTAGATTTTGTTTGAGGATTAATAATTAAACAAGGCAATATCCATATTTCATTTTGGTGTTCTAAAAAGAATCAAATCATTGCTTTATGGGTTTAAAATGAACAAGTGCTTCTTTGTCTTGTAATTTTTTATTCAAAGTAATACCATTGAAAGGATGTATGCGCTTCTCTCGCGCCTCATGACAATCTTGAGAATCAAAAGGCCTTTTGGTGATCTTAAGTTGGGTAAAGTAATTGCCTTCACATTTCATTTTGGGATTAAAATTGAACACATCTTGCAAGTGTGAGTGGAGGGTATTGCATACATTATCTCTCTTTATGTTGCAAAAAATATTGATCAAGTTATAGATATTGCTTGCTTGCTTTTGTTTATCCCAGAGGGCCTCCCTTATGGGAAAAAGTAATCACCCAATGGAACAACCCAACCAGAAACATGTTAAAGCCAAGTGTATTTCCAGTCAGTATATAAGTGTGGATATTGGAACAAAGGCTAGTATCACTCAGTTCATTCTGACAAGAAGGGCAACAATGGTCTCTCACCGCATGGATCAATACCTATGAATGGAAAGTTTGAATTAAAACCCTTGTGTAGAAAAGGCCAAAATACTTTATCTATTTGTTGGTGCAAGAATGGTCGTTCTGAAGCCACCCCACACTTTTATGATTTTTAGTAGAAATGGAAAGTATGCCATGGGATTTTCATGGGTGCTAATGCTTGGCTGCCCTGTATAAGTGAGTGTTATGGAGGGGAGCCAGTGGGTTTAAGCATCTAACCATTCACTAAAAATAAGCGCAGCTAGACTTCTCCAAGTGGGGATTCAACAAATACAGTCTTTCATATCCATAGGGTTGTGCTTGTTCTTGGTTACAAAACACTTTTCTTATTCATAAACATTTGGAAACAAACACTCACTATTTTCATCAAAACTTCAAATCCTTTAGGAAGCAAATATCTTTGACAAGATTCATGTGTTATTGCTTGCCCTTGGGATTTTATCCTTAGAGGTTTCTAAACACTTGGGTTTATACCTTAATTTTCTTACTAAAGTCAACAATAGGTAACTTTTTCCTTGATTTAATCAAAGTTCCACATGATGAACTTTGTGGGATGAGAAGTAGTTAAGACATTGGACATCTAGTTTCAAAAGCTAATCAAGAATTGTTTATGGTAAAAATAAGTCACTAAGCAAAGACAAGAACAATTGAACCACACACATGTGTCTCAAATGATTTCATGCAAGATTAAAATCTAGAAACCAAAATAAAAAGCTCTTAGTCCAAAAGAACATCAAAAGCATCTCTCAACGCTCTACAAATTCAGACAAAGATTACTTTTCAAATTTTATAGAATAGCTTCAAGAAACAATCCCGAATTGTACTCATTCTATTATTGTCAAAATCCAAATCTCTTTCAGGAATTTGAGCATCTTTTTTAGAGTAAAGCATGTTCTTCAAAACTAAGGTATTGTAAACAGCAGTCTTCTTAGGTACACATAGGATCAAAATCAAAATATTCATCCATCTTTCAAACATCGATCCAAATCATCTTACTAACAACTCTTGAAAATCTTGAAATCATCCTTCATGCTATACTTTTTGGCAAATCAAAATCATTGAATCAAAATCCTTGAAATCCTTGAATCAAAACATCAAAATATCTTTGGTTAGGTATATTTAGATGCATCCTTCTTCACATGCTTAGTAAAATCATCAAATCATCTTGTTTAGTGAGGTATATGTAGATACATCCTTCTCCATATGCTTATTTGAATTATCATCCTGTTTGGTTAAGTGTGGGTAGATGCATCCTTCTCCCTACACTTATTCAAATTATCATCTTATGAGAAAGTCTATCCCATAGATAACATCCAACATCTTAGGATCCATTTGTTCATTATCCAAAATCAAAGCAAATCCAAAACCAAATCAAGGTAAATAAAAATCCAAAAATCCAAGAAGTCTCAAAAGTCTAGCATTTCCTTAAAGATGTTCTAAGAGTTTAAATCATACACATCATCCATCTTTCACACACTTCATCATTTCACCTTTGATCCTTAAAAACCCTAATTTTTCTCTTCCATACCTAAAGTTAGATCAATCCAAAGAATTATAGGTTCATCTCCTACATTCTTGAAAATTGATCCCTATTTTATGGTGCAAACTAGATCTAAAAAAAAGAGGAACATGGAAGCCAACAAAGAAACATCCACTTCAAGTGATCTAAGTCAAACCAATTCTGAAATAAATCATGTTGGTTCAAGCAATCCTCTAACTAACTTTCCTTCATCATCACAAAATCCTCAAGAGGAAGGTCAAGTGGAGGATCGTACCAATAATCCCTTTGGAATGATACAAGATGAGATCACTGAGATGGTCCAAAATCTTGAGAATCATAGAATCATTATCATTTTTAGACTCAATCCCTCACTATACATGCTTGAATTAGCAAAACAAGGGGCTAAACTCCCTTCTGATTTTTATGTGAGCACCATTGTGGAACCATATTTTGGAATCATTCCTCCAAATTCATCCATGCCACCAATTTCATCTACACTTCTATTCCAAAGCATCACTCAATCCATCCCCCAAATTACATCATCCATTGCTACAACTTAATCCATTGTTAACAAGGGAACCGCATTTCTCAATGCACTACAAAAACACCCCCTTGTGAATATTCAAGATTTGGATGCAAACACCATCTTGGGGAAATCCATCCCACAAAATCCATCACATCCATATGTCCTAGTCACCTTTCACAATCCTAACAACCCATCATCATCATTTCACGCAACACCTCAAACTTCTCTCCCCATAAACTCACAAGGAGAAGGAGACTTATTTGGACCAGGGGGAATCTTTGACACTACATCTTCATCATTTCCCTAAGGAATTATGACACTCACTTTTACACCCCTCACCCCCTTTCAATCAATATCCACATCACCTCTCAGTTTAGGGCTTCCCCCTTTACCAAATGGAAATCAACTAAATCAAATCAACCCTCCAATCATTAATCAAAATATCATATAGAATCCCCAAATCTTTCCATCGATATCACAACAATAGATGTAACCATCCCAATAATGCAAACCACCACCATCACATCATCAACCATCCCCAAAACATCTCAAAACATGGTCTCGCAAGGAACAAGCATATCGATCACACCATCTAGCACTCAAAACCCACTCATCAATACAATAGTGCCTCTCATCACCACAACAAGAACCATTCCAAATACACCTCCACCATTGCCACCACCAAACTCAAATGTATCAAGCCAATATAGCATTTCATTACAAGCTACTCAACAAGCTACTTATCAAAAGGCACTTCAAAAAATCCAAAACCAAAAATCTGCACAAATAGCTGCTTAGCAAGTACAAACACAATTAGCTGCACAACAATCCACTCAAGCAGTGTAAGTTGCTCAAGTAGCATAAGCAGTGCAAGTTTCTCAAGCTACACAACAAGCGCAACAAGCACAACAAGCACAAAAATCTGCTCAAGCACAAGCCCAAGCATAGACACAAGTGAAAGCTCGAGCCCAATACCAAGCTCAACAGGTGTAGGCACAAGCACAAGCACAAGCGCAAGAACAATACCTCACACAAAAAAAAGCAACTCAACAACAACCATTCCAACAAGCGCTGAAACAATACCAAGAGAAACAAGAAGTAGCTTGATTAGCAGCCCAGCAACAACAAGCTCAGTAGCAGGCACTATTAGCATAGCAGCAATAGGACCAAAAACAAGCATTGTTGATATAACAGCAAGTGCAAGCATACTTGGTGCAACAAAATGTGCAAGCACCATCCATCAACACAAAAACCAATCCACCCATCCTGCCAACAAGTGAACCACCACAAAACACCTTCATCCCACCCCCTGATCCACAAAACGATGTAGCAGCACAAGTCAAGTTACTCTCACAACAAGTACTTGATCTTCAATTAGGGAAAACCATAAAGACACCCAGAAACTTGTGTCCCTACCCATTTGATAGGAGCCTTGTAATGAAATCGTTCCCAAAAGGATTTGAGATCCCTAAATTCGATAAATATCGAGGGATGGGAAACCCTGAAGACCACATCATGGAATTCCAAGTTCATTGCATGGAAGTTGCATATGATGATACCTCTCTAATACGGCTATTTCCTAGAAGTTTGGCTAGCCATGCCATGGAGTGGTTCTCTTGACTCCCTCCTAGCATCAAGAAGTTCAAAGAGATAGTAGATGCATTCATAAAAAATTATAATTCAATATCGATATGGATTTCAGTCTAGAGGAACTATCAGCTTTGAAACAAGGTAAGAATGAATCATTTTCTTCTTTCTTACAATGATGGTGATCCAAGGCCAATTGGAGCAAATTGATCATGCCAAAAAAACAAGTTTGCACCATTATATCCAATCTGGATGGAGCCTTGGCATTCCATCTTAAAGTGCAAGGTATCACCACATATGACCAATTGATCTCCAAGGAACTCAACATTGAATGAGCCCTTATCACACAAGGATGGTCACCTGCATATCCTGAACAAAAAGCAATCGCCCATCCATAGATTACAATGACAAACCTCACACATGGGAAAGAAACAAAAATGTTACCAACTATGGTGTTGTCAATGCCAAAGTTTTCATCAACACCCCATGATAAAACACACCCACACCCCAACAAAAACCCCAAAACCAACATCAAAACAACCATTCTCTTACTGTAAGATCCTAGAGGCAAAATATTACAAAATCCCTCAAGTACCAAAGAATGATGAAGGCCCATCAACCCCATACATTGACCCAACTACTCTTGCGTCCATTTCTATGACAGAGACACCCACCATCCCCGCCATTTTTGACATCAAGGTTATTATCTAGGACAATAGTCGTGGACACTATACAATCCCAAAGAATGTCTTCATGGTAGGAGTTACCACAATCTCCTAGGTCATGGGGACAACCACAATCAAATGATGCCTCTTCATCCCAAAAGTTCACTACAGGCTCTTCTAACTTCCAAATTTGGGGAGATCTAGGCCAATAAATAATAGAAGAAGATCCATCCCATCTCCTATACCAAGACAATAGATTGGCAGTTGATTGACCTATGGATGACAATAGTAGTGGTTTACAAATGATGCTCACCATGGGCTATGACAGAAACTAGAGGCTTGGAAAAAATGACAATGGGCTTCTAATACCCATCATTCCTAAGATGCAAATGAAAAATATTGGCCTCAGATGTACCCATCTGAGCATAACCATACATGGTCAAAATCCCCCGATTAAGAAGGTCGGAACTCCTCAGTAATTAGTAGTTGAACTTCGCTTACCCGTATCTACAGGTCAAATCATAGACAACTTCACATTTGACATAACTAACGTCTATAGTTGTAGTGATGATGAAGACCCATAACCAACCTACCTATTATTTTTGAGGACACCACCCTTCTCATGATTAGTACCATGTCATTTGAGTCAACTAGTCAAAACCATGAAATTCACCTAGTCTAGCCACAACTCATCAATTACGACCAATGAGGACTGCCAATTCTTGACACATTTGAAAATGATAAGGAACTCTTAGAATGCATGGGACTGTAGGATAATATTCCATGTGGGGATCATAAAGTAGGATTTATCATTGATCTAGACACACATGCATACTATGGGGAAACAATTAAATCCATCAATCGCAAAAGTGAAAAATTTAGAATAATCTCTAGGTCCTTGAGTGAAAACCACACTATGGCACTCTCTGACCCAAAAATAGTAAAAAGAAGGGACACATCCAATGGTGAAAAACTCTCTAAGGTTCCCAAGGATGGGGTATTCAATCTTCCTCTCAGAGCTCTACATTAAGAAAAATAGCAATTCTAGCTGAAAAATGAAATCTAGTCAACTTGGGAATAAAGTAGACACCGCACATCACATTTTATGTAGATTCATTACTATTAGAGGAACAAGAGCTCCTAGTAGTCTTCTTAAAGTAGAGAAAGGTAAAATTTTCATGGAGCTATGCTGACATGCCCGGGTTGGATCTAGAGATAGCGGTCCACCATCTAGCAGTCTACCCTAAAGCAAATCCTGTTAAAAAAAAGCTCAAGAAGATGCATCCCCAGATAGCCTTGCTGGTTAAAATGGAATTGAAGAAGCTACTTGATGTAGGGTTCATACAACCAATTGACTACCCCGAGTGGGTATCAATTATAGTTCTTGTTTCCAAACCAGATGGAGGCATCCAAATTTGCATAGATTTTAGAGACCTAAATAAAGCATGTCTGAAAGATGACATACCACTCCCTAACATTGATATGATTGTAGACATGACTGTGAGACATGAAATGCTTTCTCTGATGGATGGTTTCTCTAGGTACAACCAAATAATGATTTCCAAATAGTGCCAACATAAAATGACCTTCACTTGTCCATGGGGGACCTACTGTTGGAACATGTTGCCATTCGGACTTGTTGTGCAGTTTTGCACAGACGCCCCACTTTGAGTAGGGACCCTCTTTTCGGGATGTCTTTTGACCTTTGGTTTTATTGGAATTGTCTTTTTGAGGTCTTGAGATGTTGGTCTTGTTGGCTTTGATCTTACCTTGAGGCTTGGATTGGTTACAGTTGGGTTTCAGTGAAAATCTAGATTTTCCCGGGCCTTGGTTCATTGTCTGTTTACTGCTGAATTTGCCGAATCCTGGTTTTTGCTTGACTCTGGGATTTTCCGGTTCTGGAAGACTTTCCCGAACTTCGTCAAAATCCCAGTTTATGCCAGATCTATGGAATTCATGTTTATCCGGATTTTCCATGAGGCTTAGTTTTTTTCGAGATTCCGTCCTGGGCTTGGGTTTTTGGATTTCCATGATATGTCTTGTCGTTCACTAATGCTCAAAGTACCTTTGCTCAGACATGAATTTGGATGGATTTAAAGCCTTTTGGGCATCATTTTGATTTCATTATTCACTTTTTATTTGCTCTGGTATTGGAGATTCTTCATTTGCATTTTGATTGTTGAATGCGGGTTGTTGCGTGTGGATTGTTTGAATGGTGGTTGTATTCTTCGTGGCTAGGGCGCATCATTTCACAGTCATCTCCTAGAGCTTGAGACTTGTTCGGATTCCATGGCTGAATCAAGCAAGGATGCTACTAGAAAATCTAAAGGAGATATGGAGGGGTCCTCCATTTTAGAAGCAGAAAGATTAAGATTGGATACCAAGAGTCAATTTCCTGACAGTAAAGTATCTTCTATGTGGTCTGAGGTCTCGGACACCAATGTTGGAGCATGGAGATATGAGGAATTCAAAGAGAGAATGACTCAGAAGGATTTGTCGGTCCTGAGACAAGGAATGATGAAGTCCAGATTAGTTCATGTGGCAGGGTTCCCTCCTACAATCCAGTGCTATGAGTTGATACTAGAGTGTGCCCAGCAGTATGACTTCGACACATAAAGGGTTGTCAGCACTGAAGGGAGAGTCTTAGCGAATTTTAATCCCGTTTCTATTGCCCAAGCCTTTGGCATGCCAGATTTTCCATCTGTATGCACCTTGAACATGGACTTGGCCAAAACATATTATGAGAATGAGCCCACCAAAGCTCAACAAATGATCAATTCCTGGTTGGAGAAACCAAAGTCCCATTTTTCCAAATTACCTAAGCAATTACACAGGGTTAAATTCAGGTCAGATATATACGATGCAATCACATTCTTGAGCAGAGTAGCAGGTTTGAAGAATGCTGGGGTATTGGAAAACTAGATGGTTCATGTGATTAGCAAGATTGAGTAGGGTACCAATTACCATTGGGCAGGACTTATTAGTGCTATGATTGATAGGAAACTGAGGGATGTCTTAGAAATAAAGAAGTTCACCATGTCTTCCTATGTGATGTATGTGTTGGCTAGATTCTACCCATATAGGGGTCTGAATCCGAAGGGGAAATTTGGACAAGATATAGTCTATGAGGTATACCCGGAATTGCACCTAGGACATCGAGATTACAAAAGAGCTAACGATGCATTCACAATGCATATCACTAGGTTGCTTCAAAATGCGGAGCATGTGAGATTGTCAGATGGAGTGAAGGAGTTGATAAAGAAGTATGGGGCTTGGTTCATTTAGTTTCCCACCTTATCTTACATTAGAATTGATGGATGCCAAACTGCTCCATACAGGTTACCTAGGTATCCGATTGATCATATTGTGTTATTGGAGGTTGTGAGACATATATGTGAATTTGATGCGATTGTCAAGAAGGCAAAGCATAAAACAGGTTTTGGTGGGGATTTCCCTCTCAGAATTGGTATAGCTGAGGTGTGCCCTTCCATCCAATCAGCGCATGCAGCAGGAGATGAATTGGAAGCTCATGGTTTCTCCTTCCACTCCAAGGGGACAAACTTTGACATTACTGGGGAAGCACAGAAGAAGGACACCAAAGAGTACCATCATAAGGATGACCTAGAAGACTATTGGGCAAATATCAAGGATGATTTTGAGGAAAGGAAGAAAAGGTACTCTAGGCTTCCAGTTGATGTGATTAGGCAATATAATGTCAAGTTGATCCCTGACCAGCTAGAAGATGATAGGAATCTGGTGCAAGACCATGCATATCAATCTGTTACGGACAAATCAGTTGGGGAAATAAAATGGAATGATGATGAGGTAACTGAGTTAGAGGATCTAATGGCCCCTATCATGAGGTTTACTACTTCATGGTTGAAGCATAAGGTTTGGGAGTTGGAAAGTGAGAAGGTACCATGTACCTTTAATTTGGTGGGAAATCTCAATCCTATGTCCACTTTAGAAGAATCCGAGGAAGATGACCCCAAAGGAAAAACTGAAGGGAGTTCATCATTCAACATAAAAATCAGAGGCCCTAAAGAAAGTGAGCCAGAACTAAAAAGGAAGCCAAAAGGAAAGAAAAGAAGTCGATCTTTGAAAATAGGCAAGTCTTCTGAACAAGAGGAATTTGAAAAAGCAAAAGAAGATGCTCCTCCGCAGCCAAAGAGGACAAGAACAACTAGGGTTTCAAGGAGGAAAGGTAAAGAAACTTCCAGAGATGAGCCTCCCATTGTTGAAGTAGAAAGTTCAGGAGAAAAGACTAAAGTTTATACGAGGAGATCAAGGACTCCATCTCCTAGGGAGACTATGCAAAAGGTGGATCCTCTTATGAAGGCGCTAGTCATGGAGCAACCTAAGGCTACCTCCCCTTCACCACATTTACTTGAGTAAACAACCCATCAAGAGCAAGAGACTAGTGGAGAAACAGAGCCATTCAAGGAGGGAGAGCTCTTTGGTGTAGTTGCCGAGCTTGAGGTTGAAGAGAAAGAAAAGCATCCTTCTCCACTAGTACAATATGAAGATTCTCTAGAGAGTAACAAAGGAAACGGATCCCCTGAGAAGGAGGATATCCCTATTAGAACTCCATCACCTGTGCAAGAAGAGGAGCCTAACTTGGGTGATCAAGGTGAGCAGTCTCCTGGAAAAGAAAAGGATGAAATAGTGGAACCGCATGAAGAGGTGAAAACAGATGAAATCCGAGTGGAACCTGCTGTTCCAGATTGGTTAGAGAATGAGATCACAAGGAAGAAACAAGTTGTTATTGAAGACACCCCTCTGGACTGGGATGAGATGTTATCCAAGATTGGCAAAGGAAAGAAGAAAAATATGGCCAAGGTTGTTTCAAGGATAGAGAGAGATGAAGCGAGTAACAGGGTCATTCACATTGCCACCCCTGCCACGGATAAGACTAAAGAAGAGGTCACTGGAAAGGATTACAAGGTGAAAACCATAAATCTTGGGCCGGCTTCTATGGAACAAGATATTGAAGAGTATGAAGGGTCCAGTGCAGTAATAATTGGCAAATTAAGAAAGGAAACTCAGACCAAGCATGAGCTTAGAAAGGAAAATGAGAGGCTTAGGAAGTGCTTGGAGGATGTAATGAAACCTCTACAGTCTCTTCACCCGTCTTCCTCTGCTACTCCTAGTTTCTTGCCCAAAGAAACCATTTCTAAAATTGAAAGGATGAAAACCTCTGCCCAAACTGCAATAGATTGGTTGAAGAATGTGCAAGTGAGAGGGGATAATGCAATAAAGGATGTCCTTTCGGTTGGAAAGGATGCGGTCAGAGCCAAAGATTTGTTGGAGCATGTGTTATCCCAGGACGAGGAGGATATTGATCTTCTGTTGCAGAAATCCAAAGTGATCATGGAATATGGAAAAGATCAGTTGGCTTCGGAAGAGATTCTTCCTTCCTCTAGACTTAATGAACCTTGGGAATGGTTTGAGGCATTGCAGATTCGGCAAAAGGCCATGAGGAAGATTCATAAGCGAAAGAAGCTAATAGACGGTGATTTGACTGGAGTATATGATGGTTGCATTGCATTTTTTGAGATTATGACTGGCAGGAGGAAAATTGCTCCTAAATACCTGAGCTTAGAACAATTAAGGGAGTGGTGGCATGATGTTTATGACCCAAAGTCTGAGAATGTCATAATAGGGCACCAGTTGGATGATGCAGCAACCTACTTGGTAGTGATGGATAAGTATTAGGCCCACAAGGATGATTGGAACAAAGTTGTCAAATAGTCAAAAGAGGAGATTAGCTCCATTGAATGTCAGCTTAGGATCTTGCCTTTACCACCTATTGACGAGCTGGATAAGTTATTTTTGAAGGTTCAAGATTAGAATAAGGATAAGGGAGGCGGTAGTTAATGCCCATTTTGAGATTTGTGCTTCCATATTATTATGGGGCATATGTTGATCCAGGCTACATTGGGGAATGTGTCTAGGCTGACCTTGATAGTGTATCAGCATTTAATGTGTGCCTTATTTTGAAATTCCTAAGGCCAACTTGTTTTGGCTTATTTTATTTTGTAAATGTTTGGCTGGACCGACATGTTTTATGAATTCTCTATAAAAGGCATTCCTGCCTCATTGTAAGGGAGATAGATATATAGGAGGATAGAAGAGTAAGAGTCAGAGTTCAATATAGTTGAGTTAGATTAATTTGCAGTATTTAATTCTTGAAGAAAATATTGTAACAGAACAGTGGAATTGTTGCAGCATTTTGATAATCTAATACAATTGAAGGCATTGTGGTTTTCCTGGTGAAATCTCTTGTGTCATTTTATCTTGCATGGTTCCTATTGTTCCATCTTTCAAATTGATTAAATATTTAGGATTTAGTGTTTAGAATTGAATTAAGTTTGGTGAATGATGCTCATGATTTCATATTTGGAATGTTTGTAGCAATCTCTGGTCTATACTCCCAGTAACTATCTGATTGTAGTAGGCTGGTGAAGTCAACCTGGACCACATATTTATTTGTGCTTAGTTCAATTGTGGATGAATGTCTATAATTTGAAAATCTATGTACCTTAGAATATTGCACTGTTCTTGTGATATTACATTGTGGGTTAAACAAGAATTGGTAATTTGAGATTGGTCCATTCCAGATATCTGTCATTTGCATTGCTCATTCTAGGAGTAGTTTAGATCTCATCACATCCTTGCACCCTTATCTTTTGCTATTTCTTTATTATCTGGTTAGATTTAGGATTTGAGGTCATCATATTGCAAAGATCTGATAAATTGAAGAGACACATTTTAGTTGTAGTAAGGTCCGATTGTGATTACCAGCATTTCACATATTATCTGAGTTGTTTATGCATTGTCATGACCTGACACCTGAGAGACCTTGGGGTGATTTTCAGTAATTTATTGTTGAAGATTATCTTTCAAGAGAGATAGAATATCATCTTCTGTCTGAGTTGTTGTTGTGCAAAAAACACCATCAACAGATTGGCGCTAGAAGGAGGGCTTGAATGAGCACACTGGATCATTTCTTAAACGCCATCTCTTCGGAGAGATATAGAAGAAACACCAGATCTACCATATGAGAGGAGGATTGACAGGAACTACAGTTCCCCACTAGGTCAAGGACTCGATAAAGGGGAGAATCATCATCACTGATCTCTTCACCAGCATCATCCACATCTTCACATCCCGAAGTTGAAGCCATACCTATCCCTGAGGTAGTTCCCATTCAACAACCCCAGCCTATCGTTAACCAACCACAACCACCACCCTGACTTTTACCAATGGCTTTCTTTGCTAATAATCCATCTCCCTTATTCTTCCAGGCCTACAATGTTATGCCCAAAAATCTCGAGCACTTTTGTTTAAAATTCCATGTTAATGACCCAAACAGGACTGCAGAAGAACATATAAGGATTTTCCAAACATGTCTCAAAGACAGAGGTATTGTTCATGAGGATGTTTCCTGTAGGTTGTTTCCTTATTCACTAGGAGAAGAGGCCTTTTACTGGTACAATCACCTCCCTTCTAGTTCAATTCTTAATTGGAATGATCTTGAGACTGCCTTTTTACAGAAGTTCAGAATACCCATTAGTGCCAATGAGTTATATCTGCAATTCATTAAAGTCAAGAGAGAGGTTAATGAACCGATATCCAATTTCAATAATAGGTTCCACCGTGCATACACTAGACTTCAGGATCCTTATGTTTTAAATAATAATACAGCCCTGGGAGTCTATTATGAAGCCTTGGATAGCCTTACAACGATCTTTCTGAAGTGGAGACCTAATCCTCTATCTAACTTAACTGATGCTTATATAGAAGCTATTAAGCTTAGCATAGATTTGAGACAACACTTGACTGGACCATTGCCTTCTTTAGGACCAATTGCACATCCCAATCAGTTTCAGGCAGTGAATCAGGCTCTTACAAATCATACCCCAATCATGAATCCAGTACCCCAATTACCTTTGGTACCACACCCCGTTTCTTCCATGACCGAGGTCTCCCCTATGATGAATTTTCCCTAGCAGCAGGTTAACCAGCCTATGTATTAGCCACAGCCAAATAGTTTCCATGCTTATCTACAGAATTCAGAGGTGTTGCATCAGTCTATGGGATCTGCTACAATGCCTATCCCTTCCTAGAGTAATTCAAACCAAATCCCTTATCTGGATCCAAATAAGGAAAGGATTGATGAAATGGCCGAATAGATAAAGAAGTTAAATCTGGAGGTGACCTACCTAAGAAATCAAAACAACCAATTACAAGCTGCCCAGAAGAGTATGTAGTCTAATCAGAATAGAGAATTTTCACAAGGGCATAATTTTGACAGAGGGCAGTGTAATGAAAGAGGATTCTATAATGAGAGGGGATACAATCAGGATAAGGGTTACAACAATGACAGAGGATTCAATAATGATAGGAGACAGAATTTTGATAGAGGACAAGGTAGTGGACCAGGATTTGATAAGAGGCAATCGTAGGGACAGAGTAGGACTTGGAATACAAGACCTAATAATGGAGGAGTCCCTACACCATTAGATCAACTAGTTAATCAGATTGTCAACCAATCCGCGAATCAGCCGGTCAATCAAGACAAGCCTCCCAGTGGTGTATATTTGGCTGAAGCCACCCTATCAGGATGGTGTAGGCTCCACAAGATGAGCCAACATTCAGAGTTAGAATGTCCAGAATTCCAAACTACCGCCTCCATCTTCCAGAATGTCCAGAATTCAAAACTGCTACCTCCATCTTCCAGTATGAGGTAGAAAATAATGCAAATGGACAGGAGATTGTTCCCTCTACACCTTATGACTCTCCTGTGCTAGTGTTAAATCATGCTCCCTTTCCAGCAAGTAAGGAAAATGTACTAGAAGATGAATTTGATTCCCATGAAGACAAAATAGATCAAATCTGCAATTGGGATGAGGTTGCTCGATTATTCGATGAGGAAGCAGTGAATGATAATGGCCCCCTAGATAAGGAAGAAGCTTATGTTGAAGAAGTATAGATGTTTCAGAGGCAAGGTTTGAGAGATATGCCTCACAGGCGCCCACAGGCTGGGGGACCTTTCACCACCTCCATTCCTCCTAATAACTTCAATACCCCTCCAGATCCTAATGCTAGTAATAATCCATCTTTCCCACATGTTTCCAAGCAATACCTCTCAAAGGAAAGATAGGCTCAAACTGACCTACAAAAGGAAAAGGTTGTTCAAGCAAGCAAAGACAAGGTGGAGGAACCTCCCAGGGAAGTCTCCACTAATATGAGCGAGGAGCAAATGGCTTCCTATGTCACTAACGAGTTCAAGAAATTAAAGGTAAATCTTTCAGTATTTGAGTTATTAAGATTCCCTGCAATTAGGAAGGCAGTTTTAGGTACTTATGATGCACGTTTAGTGTCTGTGGATAAACCTTTTGGTGAGGATATCAGCAAGATTTCTAGTTCTCAGCCTGTGACTTCACAAAATCAGGCCCACAGTCGGACTAATTTTCCCCCTGGAGATAAAGGAAAGGAGAAGATAAGACTCAAGTGGCTCAAATAGATACTCAGCCAACTTTGTTTCAAGGGAAGATAGAAACCCCACCATTTCTAATTTCTGTGTGCATATTCGGTAAGAATGTACATAATTGTTTACTGGATTCTAGTGCTTCCACCAATGTGATGCCATTTGGAGTTTGTAGAGCTCTAGGGATTACACCTACTAATTCTCAAAAGAAAGTAACTCAATTGGATAGAACTGAAGTAAATGTGGTGGGAGAATTAAACATGATTCACATGCAGATAGCTTCTAACCCAAGGATTCAACAGGTTATCAATATTCAGGTAGCTGATATCCCTGATGCGTATGGTTTGATTCTAGGAAGATATTTTACTAAGGCTTTGAATGGATATGTGTCTACTAATCACTCTCACATGTGGCTTCCCTGGAAAGGAGTGCCGGATCAAATCAGAATTAAGAGAGAACCAAGAATGAAATACATGATTATGGAATACCAAAGCACTTCAACTGAAGTTCTAGTATCATAAGTAGGCATGGGAAATTATATGCTATCAACTCAGTATGAGGAGTCAGACTCAGAGGAGGTATTGATGCTACATACAATGCCTATTGATGCAGAGACAAGATCTAGCCATGTTATTGTTTTGACAGAATCCATGGAGGAAGAAGAAGAATCCGAAGACATTCAAATCATCTTATTAGACAGTTTACAGGATTTCATCAAACAGTGTGTTGAAAATCAAATTCACCTAGGTAGAAGGACAAACTTTGAAGAGTTACTCTTACCTAATTGGTGTAGAGTCCATAATGCTTCCCATTCAGAGTTAGAGTGCTATTTATGCCAAACAACAATAGAACAAGTACAGAAACGCCTAAATCCAATTCAGGAAGCTAAGACAGATGAGCAAAATCCTCAGGAAGAGTGTAAAAACAAGAAACCTATACTGTCTAAGGAGTCTTGCAGCACTGATAAACTAAGGGTGTGATAAAGAGGACTACTACTGCTGAATGTTGGAATCTCAAATTTGATGGATCCAAATCCAAACATGGAGCTGGGGCAGGGTTTGAACTGATCAGTCCAAAAGGTAAAAATTTCTTTGCAGCCCATAGACTCCAATTTCACTGTACTAATAATGTAGCAGAGTATGAAGCATTAATTCATGGACTCCTTATGGCACTAAAGAAAAAGGTTAAGATCCTGCAAGTTTTTGGTGATTCTGAGTTAGTAATCAAGCAAGTAAGGAAATAGTATTCATGCCATGATCGGAGAATGACCAATTATAGGCATAGAGTATGGGACCTTATTGAAGGATTTGATGCTTTCAATATTCAACTAATACCATGGCAGAAGAATCAAACTACAGATTCTTTGGCTCAGGCAGCAAGTACCTTGCAGCCTTTATCTTTATCAAGTCTGAAGAAATTCATTGTAGAATTGACTCTTGTGCCATCAGTCCTAGACAATGTTACGAACTTCTAGGTATTTGAAGATGGCAAACATATTCTGGATTTTATTACAAATATAGACATTTTTGCTTCCCAAATCATTGATGAAGCAGAACCCCAAGAAGCAGAACTAGATTTAGAAAGAGTGATGAATCTAAAGTCTAATACTATCCCAAGAGGAATGGTACAGATGGAGCAAATCTTTGACATGGATAAGATTAGAGATCAAGAGCAAGAGTCCAAGAAAGAATCTATCAATGGACAGTGCGACACTCATAATTTGGGAACAGAGGATAATGCTAAAAAAAATTTCATTGGCAAGATATGCACTCCAGAAGAAAGACAACGGATAATTGAAGCCTTGCACAGCTTTCTGGATATAATAGCTTGGAGTTATGAAGATTTGAAGACCTATGATACATCAATCATAACTTACACTATACCTCTGAAGCTAAGTGCTAAACCTTTCAGGCAGAGATAGAGACCTATCAATGCATTATTGAAACCACTCATATAGAAAGAAGTTCAGAAATTACTGTATGCCAGAATTATATTTCCTGTCAGGCATTCAACATAGGTAGAAAATATGGTTCCAGTAAGGAAAAAGAATGGAGAAATTAGACTCTGTGTTGATTTCAGGAATTTAAACAGATCGTCAGAAAAGGACAACTATCTGGTTCCTTCGTTGGATGAAGTACTTCAAGTGGTTAATGGATCTCAGATGATGTCCTTTCTGGACAGTTATTCAGGGTACAATCAGGTAATGGTTCAATATGAGGACAGGCATAAGACTGCTTTCATAACTAAATGGGGCACCTTTGCCTATAGGAGGATGCTTTTTTGACTCATTAATGTAGGGGCTACATTTCAAAGGGATATGGATATTGCCTTCAAGGATATCATAGGCAAATGCATCATTATTTATATGGATGACCTGACTATTTTTTCAAAAAATAGAGGGGATCACATCTCAAATTTGCGCAAAGTGTTTCAAAGGTGCAGGGAATTTGGCATATCCCTAAATCCTAAAAAATGTATTTTCGGAGTGATAGAGGGAAAGCTACTGGGACATGTCATATCAAAAAAGGGAATTGCTATTGATCCAGAAAGAGTAGAAGCCATACTGAAGATTCAGCCACCTGCTAGCAAAAAGGAGATGAAGTCTTTCTTTGGCAAGATCAACTTTGTCAAAAAAATTCATTACTAGATTTGCTGAAATTGTGAAGCCACTGAATGCTATGTTGAAGCAGGATGCTAAGATCGAATGGACTACGGAAGTGAAGGAAGCATTTGCAGAGATCAAAAGAGCCATTGTTGATGCTCCAGTATTGGTAAGTCCCAATTACAGTAAACCCTTCTTCATCTATTCATTTTCTTCAGATCATTCGTGTGTTGGAATGTTAAC
This sequence comes from Sequoia sempervirens, assembly GCA_007258455.2. Lineage (NCBI taxonomy): Eukaryota > Viridiplantae > Streptophyta > Pinopsida > Cupressales > Cupressaceae > Sequoia > Sequoia sempervirens. The sequence goes on from VDFB02058242.1 coordinate 478,777,689, forward strand.
TCAAAATTCTGATGAGGGAAGCGAGCATCCTATTGCTTTTATGAGTACACCATTAAAATATGCTGAGTTGAAATATCTAAGTGTGGAAAAGTAGGCGTATGCCTTGGTTAGAGCAGTAAAGAAATTCAGACATTATATCCTCAGGAATAAGGTTTATGCAATTGTCCCAGATCCTGCAGTTAAGTTGCTTCTGATGAAAAATGAATTAGGTGAGCATAGAGCTAAGTGGGTGACAATGCTCCAAGAATACAATATTGAGATCCAACCCATGAAGTTGGTAAGAGGACAAGGACTCACTCAGACTATGGCTGAAATTGGTCCTGAACTGACTGTCCAGAATTATAATGTCGAGGAGGTTTCCCCTGATGGTTGGTATGATGACATAGTTTATTACCTACTGAATCAATGGTCTCCAGGCCATCTTAATGCAGTTCAGAGATGGGCTCTATGATTAAAAAGTGATGGTTTCATGTTAAAGGGAGCTGTTCTATACAAGAAAAATCATGAAGGTATTTATTTACGGTGTCTCGGGAAACAAGAAGCTGAAAGAGTGATGAAAGAATTTCATGAAAAATATGGCACTGGCCATGGTTCTGCAATTGCCACAACAAATCAGATTTTGAGGGCAGGATATTACTGGCCCACACTGTTCAAAGACGTCCACCATCATGTTAGGACCTATCACATCTACCAGACCGCAGCAACAAGGGAAAGGTATGCGGCGCTTCCACTCCAATCGGTCGTTGAGGTAAGGCCTTTTACTCAGTGGGGTATGGATTTTATAGGCCCCATCAACCCACCATCTTCTACGGGACACAGGTACATTCTCACTATTACTAATTATTTCACAAGATGGACTGAAGCTTTTGCTTGTAGTCAATGTACATCTGAGGTAGTGATTGATTTCTTAGAGTCTGCTATTCTTAATCGATTTGAATGCCCTATTGTTGTTGTCTGCGATAATGGTCCTACTTTTGCATCTTTAAAGTTTTCAAATTGGGCTTTTGATCATGGAATTATTGTGAAGTTTGCGTCTAATTATTATCCTTAGGGTAATAGCTTAGCAGAGTCCTCCAATAAAAATTTATTGACTATCATCCGCAAGCTGCTAGAAAGGAATCCAAAGGACTGGCACACCCAGCTTTGGTTTGCTCTTTGGGCAGATTGTACAAGACTTAAGTCGTCCATTGGAACATCTCCTTTTCACTTAGTATATGGTTTGGATCCAGTATTCCCTATTCAACTCAAGATCCTGACCTTGAAGTTTATAAATGAGTTTCATGATGAGGGGGATAGAAGGGAGGCTAGGTTGACAGAACTATTGCACCTAGAGGAGAAACGAGACAATGCCCTTGAGAATTTTTCCAAACATCAGGGGGTAGTTAAAAGGTGGTTTGATAGGAGGGCTAAAGTCAAGGCCTTTAGAATTTTTGACCTTGTCCTATACTGGGATAAACCTCATGATCAAAAGGGGAACCATGGGAAGTTCGATAAACTGTGGCTTGGCCCATATCAGATTGCTGAAATACTTGGAGATAATGCCTTCCATCTGAAGACTCTCACGGGAAAAGATATTCCACTGCCTGTCAATGGGCAGTATTTGAAACATTATTTCTAGTCCTGAGCTATTTTTAGCTCCCTACTTTGTATATAGTTAGTTTAGGTTGCTCTTTGTTTGTTTTCTTTGGTTAGAGTAGATTTCTTTTTGGTTTGTTTGTTTTTTTTTTGGTTAGAATAGGTTTGTTTTGGTTTGTTTGTTTTAGTTTGCATTGCTATGGCTCTCGATTCCTTCTCTTTTGGGGATATCTAGTTGCATTTGTATGACAGTGGTGACAAAGTAAGTCGGATGTTCTTGGTATTTCTCTTACAAACTCTAATCATTCTTCTAAGACATCATGGTATGAATTCTCTACCCAATGTCACTTATCCTTGTGCTGAGGCAAAAGGGTTTTCTAGTCAGTTTGAATAGGAATATATTAGGGTCTCATAATTTCAATTATTAAAGATACCTGAAGTTGTATAAGGTCCCTATGAAGTTTGAACAAGTGAAAAATCCTTTTTTCTACTCTAGTGTCACTGTGTCTCTCATCCCTGAGTGTGAACTTTATTGTTCGCAGGTTGAAGTGAAAGTCGTAAAAGGACAAGCAGTAAAAAATACATATATATAAAAAAAATGTGGAATTCAACTCATTAGGGGGATCTGAATATCTCTACCGGGGCTATGGACGCCTGGCTGGCAGTAGAGCTATGTTCAAGAGGATCACAGCGATAACCTCATCGGGGCTATGGACACCTGATGGGCAGTGAGGCTCTATCCAGGTTACTTTTAGAATATGAATCTCTATGTAGCTTGTTAAGACCAAGTTCAGTCCCTGTTGTAGCTAAAGGAGGATAATGAATACATATGCACACACTTCGACCCTGGTATAGGAAGGTTTAGATGACTGGGAGGTTCTTTGTTTTAATCAGTGGTGGCGGTGGGACAGATGAGTTGAAACCATAGGTTCTAGGTTCTTGATTCCAGTTTGTCATTGAAATGCTCATAAGCATTTCCCCAGTAGAGTTGCCATTTGTTGTGCAGTTTTGCACACACGCCCCACTTTGAGTAGAAACCCTCTTTTCGAGATGTTTTTTGACCTTCAGTTTTATTGGACTTGTCTTTTTGAGGTCTTGAGATGTTGGTCTTGTTGGCTTTGATCTTACCTTGAGGCTTGGATTGGTTAAAGTTGGGTTTCAGTGAAAATTCGGGTTTTGGTTTGAATTTGGGATTTTCCAGCTCCGACGGATTTTCCCGGGCCTTGGTTCATTGTCTGTTTACTGCTGAATTTTCCAAATCCGGGTTTCTGCTTGACTCCAGGATTTTTTGGTTCTGGCGGACTTTCCCAAACTTCGTCAAAATCCTGGTTTATGCCAGATCCGCGGAATTCGTGTTTATCCAGATTTTTTGTGAGGCTTGGTTTTTTCTGAGATTTCATCCTAGGCTCGAGTTTCTGGATTTCCATGATATGTCTTGTCATTCATTAATGCTCGAAGTACCTTTGCTCAAACATGAATGTGGATGGATTTAAATCCTTTTGGGCATCATTCTAATTTAATTATTCACTTGTTATTTGCTCTGGTATTGGAGATTCTTCATTTGCATTTTGATTGTTGAATGTGGGTTGCTGCATGTGGATTGCTTGAACATTGGTTGTATTCTTCGTGGCTAGGGCGCATCATTTCACAGTCATCTCCTCGAGCTTGAGCCTTGTTCGGATTCCATGGCTGAATCAAGCAAGGCTGCTGCCAAAAAATCTAAAGGAGATATGAAGGGGTCCTCCATTTCAGAAGCAGAAAGATTAAGATTGGATACCAAGAGTCAATTGCCTAACAGTAAAGTATCTTTTGTGTGGTCTGAGGTCTCGAACACCAATGTTAGAGCATGGAGATACGATGAATTCAAAGAGAGAATGGCTCAGAAGGATTTGTCGGTCCTGAGAAAAGGAATGATGAAGTCCGGATTAGTTCATGTGGCAGGGTTTCCTCCTACAATCCAGTGCTATGAGTTGATACTAGAGTGTGCCTGGCAGTATGACTTCGACACACAAAGGGTTGTCAGCACCGAAGGGAGAGTCTTAGCAAATTTTAATCCTATTTCTATTGCCCAAGCCTTTGACATGCTAGATTTTCCATCTGTATGTGCCTTGAAAATGGAATTGGCCAAAACATATTATGAGAATGAGCCCACCAAAGCTCAACAGATGATCAATTCCTGGTTGGAGAAACCAAAGTCCCATTTTTCCAAATTACCTAAGCAATTACACAGGGTTAAATTCAGGTCAGATATATATGATGCAATCACATTCTTGAGCAGAGTAGCAGGTTTGAAGAATGTTGGGGTATTGGAAAACTAGATGGTTCATGTGATTAGCAAGATTGAGCAGGGTACCAATTACCATTGGGCAGGACTTATTAGTGTTGTGATTGATAGGCAACTGAGGGATGTCTTAGAAACAAAGAAGTTCACCATGTCTTCCTATGTGATGTATGTGTTGGCTAGATTCTACCCATACAGGGGTCTGAATCTGAAGGGGACATTTGGACAAGATATAGTCTATGAGGTATACCTAGAATTTCACCTAGGACATCGAGATTACAGAAGAGCTAACGATGCATTCACAATGCATATCACTAGGTTGCTTCAAAATGCAGAGCATGTGAGATTTTCAGATGGAGTGAAGGAGTTGATAAAGAAGTATGGGGCTTGGTTCATTCAGTTTCCCACCTTCTCTTACATCAGAATTGACGGATGCCAAACTACTCCATACAGGTTACCTAGGTATCCAACTGATCATATTGTGTTATTGGAGGTTGTGAGACAGATATGTGAATTTGATGTGATTGTCAAGAAGGCATAGCATAAAATAGGTTTTCGTGGTGATTTCCCTCTCAGAATTGGTATGGCCAAGGTGTGCCCTTCCATCCAATCAGTGCATGCAGCAGGAGACGAATTGGCATCTCATGGTTTCTCCTTCCACTCCAAGAGGACAAACTTTGACATTACCGGGGAAGCACAGAAGAAGGCCACCAAAGAGTACCATCATAAGGATGACCTAGAAGACTATTGGGAAAATATCAAGGAAGGTTTTGAGGCAAGGAAGAAAAGGTACTCTAGGCTTCCAGTTGATGTGATTAGGCAATATAATGTCAAGTTGATCCCTGACCAGCTAGAAGATGACGGGAATCTAGTGCAAGACCATGCATATGAATCCGTTAAGGATAGATAAGTTGGGGAAATAAACTAGAATGATGATGAGGTAACTGAGTTAGAGGATCTAATGGCCCATGTCATGAGGTTTACTACTTCATGGTTGAAGCATAAGGTTTGGGAGTTGGAAAGTGAGAAGGTACCCTGTACCTTTAATTTGATGGGAAATCTAAATCCTATGTCCACTTCAGAAGAATCTGGGGAAGATGACCCCAAAGGAACAACTAAAGGGAGTTCACCATTCAAGATAAAATTTAGAGGCCCTAAAGAAAGTGAGCCAGAACTGAAAAGGAAGCCAAAAGGAAAGAAAAGAAGCCGATCTTTGAAAATAGGAAAGTCTTCTGAAGAAGAGGAATTTGAAAAAGTAGAAGAAGAAGATGCTCCTCTGCAGCCAAAGAGGACAAGAACAACTAGGGTTTCAAGGAGGAAAGGTCAAGAAACTTCCAGAGATGAGCCTCCTATTGTTGAAGTAGAAATTTCAGGAGAAAAGACTAAAGTTTATACGAGGAGATCAAGGACTCCATCTCCTAGGGAGACTATGCAAAAGGTGGATCCTCTTCCAAAGGCGCTAGTCATGGAGCAACCTAAGGCCACCTCCCCTCCACCAAGTTTACCTGAGCAAATAGCCCATCAATAGCAAGAGACTAGTGGAGAAACAGAGCCATTCAAGGAGGGAGAGCTCTTTGGTGTAGCTGCCAAGCTTAAGGTTGAAGAGAAAGAAAAGCATCCTTCTCCACTAGTAAAATATGAAGATTCTCCATAGAGTAGCAAAGGAAACGGAACCCCTGAGAAGGAGGATATCCCTGTTAGAATCCCATCACCTATGCAAGAAGAGGAGCCTGACTTGGGTGATCAAGGTGAGCAGTCTCCTAGAAAAGAAAAGGATGAAACCGTGGAACCGCATGAAGAGGTGAAAACAGATGAAATCCGAGTGGAACCTGCTGTTCCGGATTGGTTAGAGAATGAGATCACAAGGAAGAAACAAGTTGTTATTGAAGACACCCCTCTGGACTGGGATGAGATGTTATCCAAGATTGGCAAAGGAAAGAAGAAAAAGATGGCCAAGGTTGTTTCAAGGATAGAGAGAGATGAAGCGAGTAACAGGGTCATTCACATTGCCACCCCTGCTACGGATAAGACTAAAGAAGAGGTCACTGGAAAGGATTACAAGGTGCAACCATCAATCTTGGGCCAGCTTCTATGGAACAAGATATTGAAGAGTATGAAGGGTCCAGTGTAGTAATAATTGGCAAATTAAGAAAGGAAACTCAGACCAAGCATGAGCTTAGAAAGGAAAATGAGAGGCTTAGGAAGTGCTTGGAGGATGTAATGAAACCTCTACAGTCTCTTCACCCGTCTTCCTCTGCTACTCCTAGTTTCTTGCCCAAAGAAACCATTTCTAAAATTGAAAGGATGAAAACCTCTGCCCAAACTGCAATAGATTGGTTGAAGAATGTGCAAGTGAGAGGGGATAATGCAATAAAGGATGTCCTTTCGGTTGGAAAGGATGCGGTCAGAGCCAAAGATTTGTTGGAGCATGTGTTATCCCAGGACGAGGAGGATATTGATCTTCTGTTGCAGAAATCCAAAGTGATCATGGAATATGGAAAAGATCAGTTGGCTTCGGAAGAGATTCTTCCTTCCTCTAGACTTAATGAACCTTGGGAATGGTTTGAGGCATTGCAGATTCGGCAAAAGGCCATGAGGAAGATTCATAAGCGAAAGAAGCTAATAGACGGTGATTTGACTGGAGTATATGATGGTTGCATTGCATTTTTTGAGATTATGACTGGCAGGAGGAAAATTGCTCCTAAATACCTGAGCTTAGAACAATTAAGGGAGTGGTGGCATGATGTTTATGACCCAAAGTCTGAGAATGTCATAATAGGGCACCAGTTGGATGATGCAGCAACCTACTTGGTAGTGATGGATAAGTATTAGGCCCACAAGGATGATTGGAACAAAGTTGTCAAATAGTCAAAAGAGGAGATTAGCTCCATTGAATGTCAGCTTAGGATCTTGCCTTTACCACCTATTGACGAGCAGGATAAGTTATTTTTGAAGGTTCAAGATAGAATAAGGATAAGGGAGGCGGTAGTTAATGCCCATTTTGAGATTTGTGCTTCCATATTATTATGGGGCATATGTTGATCCAGGCTACATTGGGGAATGTGTCTAGGCTGACCTTGATAGTGTATCAGCATTTAATGTGTGCCTTATTTTGAAATTCCTAAGGCCAACTTGTTTTGGCTTATTTTATTTTGTAAATGTTTGGCTGGACCGACATGTTTTATGAATTCTCTATAAAAGGAATTCCTGCCTCATTGTAAGGGAGATAGATATATAGGAGGATAGAAGAGTAAGAGTCAGAGTTCAATATAGTTGAGTTAGATTAATTTGCAGTATTTAATTCTTGAAGAAAATATTGTAACAGAACAGTGGAATTGTTGCAGCATTTTGATAATCTAATACAATTGAAGGCATTGTGGTTTTCCTGGTGAAATCTCTTGTGTCATTTTATCTTGCATGGTTCCTATTGTTCCATCTTTCAAATTGATTAAATATTTAGGATTTAGTGTTTAGAATTGAATTAAGTTTGGTGAATGATGCTCATGATTTCATATTTGGAATGTTTGTAGCAATCTCTGGTCTATACTCCCAGTAACTATCTGATTGTAGTAGGCTGGTGAAGTCAACCTGGACCACATATTTATTTGTGCTTAGTTCAATTGTGGATGAATGTCTATAATTTGAAAATCTATGTACCTTAGAATATTGCACTGTTCTTGTGATATTACATTGTGGGTTAAACAAGAATTGGTAATTTGAGATTGGTCCATTCCAGATATCTGTCATTTGCATTGCTCATTCTAGGAGTAGTTTAGATCTCATCACATCCTTGCACCCTTATCTTTTGCTATTTCTTTATTATCTGGTTAGATTTAGGATTTGAGGTCATCATATTGCAAAGATCTGATAAATTGAAGAGACACAGTTTGCTTGTAGTAAGGTCCGATTGTGATTACCAGCATTTCACATATTATCTGAGTTGTTTATGCATTGTCATGACCTAACACCCGAGAGACCTTGGGGTGATTTTCAGTAATTTATTGTTGAAGATTATCTTTCAAGAGATATAGAATATCATCTTCTGTCTGAGTTGTTGCTGTGCAGAAAACACCATCAATATGACTAAAGAATGTTCAGGCCACCTACCAAAGAGCTATGATGTTAATCTTTCATGACATGATCCACAAAACTATCAAAGATTACATTGATGACATAATAGCGAAACCCAGAAAGAGGAGACATCACATAGCAACCTTGAGTGCTATTTTTGAAAGACTGGAGGAATACAAGGTCCATTTGAATCCAAAGAAGTGTGTCTTCGGCATATAGTCATGAAGGTTGCTAGGATACATAGTGTCAATGAGGGGTATTGAAATAGATCTCACCAAGGTAAAAAAAATCCTTGGGATGGAGGCACCCAAAACATTGAAACAATTGAGAGCCCTCCAAGGCAATCTTCAGTCCATTCAAGAATTCATAGCACAACTGGTAGATAAGAAAAACCCATATTCTCACCTACTTCACAAGGGAGTAGCGTACAAATGGGATGACAAGTGTGAGGAAGCATTCAACAAAATCAAAGAATATCTACTCACACCTTTGGTCCTCATGCCACTGATCCCAATCAAGCCACTAATCATTCATGTGTCAACAACAACAACACTCAGTGCTCTTTTGGCTCAACACAATGAAAATGGGACAAAGAGGGCCATATATTACATTAGTCGCACAATGGTCGGGCATGAGTTAAACTACTCATTCATCAAAAATCCTATCTAATAGTAGTGTTTGCTTCACAAAAATTTAGACACTACATGTTGGTACACAAAATCAAACTCATCACCAAGATCAATTCCCTAAAGTACCTATTATCAAAGGAAATTCTCACAGGAAGGATGGCCAAGTGGGTCATGATTCTATCTAAATATGACATCAAGTATGTGGAATGAAAGGCAATCAAAGGCCAAGTTATTGTAGATCAGCTTGCAAAATCACCCATGTATTCAGAAAATCCACTCATATCAAAGTTTCTGGATGAATCCATCTTCAATCTCAGCATAGCCGACCACTGGAAACTCTACTTTGATAGTTCCTACACACAACATGGATCAAGAGCTGGTGTCTTCTTCATCACCCCACAGGGGGACTGTATACCTAGATCCTACAAATTGACATTCCCCTGACTAATAACATTGCAGAGTATGAGGCATTAACCATAGGTCTTAGAATAACAGTGCAGTGGTACATCATGGCCCTCAGAGTGTATGGAGACTCCCAACTGATAATAGATCAAGTGAATGACGAGTACTAAACAAAGGATGATAAACTGAATCCATACAAAAAGTTGGTAGAGAGCCTCAAAGAATCATTCATTGATATCACATTTGAACATATTCCTAGAGCCAACAACAGAGCAACAGATGCCATGGTGACAATTGGATCCCTACTGGACATCCCTCACAACGTCCAGGGACATGAATTCTTGGTAGAGCAGCTTCTCATACCTACATTCGAGGTACCGGAGTTAGACTTTGTGTGTGAAATCATTGGTCCGAGTGATCCCTAGTACCATGACATTTATACCTACTTGTGAATAGGGGTCCTACCTATTGACTTACCCTCAAACCTAAAAAAAAAATTGTCAAGAAAGCATCTTGGTTTGTCATCTTAGGAAATACCCTTTAGTGTAGGAGCATAGAAGGAACCCTACTACATTATTTAAATGTTGAGGATGCATTGACCACCTTAACCAAGGTGCGTAATGGTATTTTTGGTTCACACTCAAGCAGAATGACCTTGGCCAATAAATTGTTGAGGATGGGGTATTATTGGCCTACAATGGAAAGAGAAGCACATGACTATGTCAAAAGGTGTCTACAATTTCAGTAGCATGGGGACCTCATCCATGCTTCAGCTCAAGAGCTTTATCCTATTGTCACACCATAGCCCTTTTTTGTAGTGGGGTATTGATATCATTGGAAAGATCACTCCCACCTCATCTAGTGGCTACAAGTTTATCATTACCACCACTAAGTACTTTACCAAGTGGGTAGAAGTCATCCCCATGACATACACCACTAGAAAGCAGATATAAAAGTTCATACTGAATTACTTAATATGTTGATACAGTGTTCCCCAAGTTATTATCTTAGATAATGGGACACCATTCAAAAATCAGGATGTTCATGACCTATGCAAAAAATAAAAATTCAACATCTCTTTTCGGCTTTATATTATCCCCAAGGCAATGGCCAAGTAGAAGCTACCAACAAAAAAATTCTAAAAATACTCAAAAAGACTCTTAATGACACAGGTTGTGACTGGCATCTGCAGCTAAATACCACCCTCTGGGCCTATTGAACCATTATCTGCACACCCACAGGTGCCATCCCATTCTCCCTGGTCTATGGGTTAGAAGCCATATTACCCATCGAGATTGAGCTTTTATCACTAAGGATATCACTGCAAAACCTCATCACAAATGAAGAGTACCAAGTATCAAGACTCAATGAGTTGGAGCTACTGGATGAGCAGCATATGGATGCCTTAAATCATTTGCAAGTCTATTAGAACCGACTCAAGAGTAGCTATAATAAGAATATCAAGAGTTGGACATTCCAGGTCAGAGAACTTGTGCTAAAGGAGAATCAGAAGAACATCCCAAATCCAAATGGAAAAGGAAAATTTGAACCCAAGTAGTTGGGCCCATTTTTTATCACAAAAAGCTACAAGTTAGGGGCATATTGGTTGTCAACACCCGAAGGTGAGCCTTTGTAGGAGCCCATCAACAACTCCCATCTCAAAAAAAATTATGCCTAAATCTTTCAAGGTATAGAACCAAAAATTAAAAAAAGTTTAGAAAACATCCTAAAAAATGGTCACCCTAATGAAAACTTGGAAAAAAAGCATCTTGGTGACAACAACAAAAAATAAAAAAATAAAAAATCTAAAAAAATTAGAAAAATGATCAAAAAAATAGTAAAGAGAAAAACCGTCCTCTAGTGAAAACCACTTTGGTGGCACTTTGGGCAAGTGCCTCGGCAAAAACCTAGAAAATAGGCACCTTGTGTAAATAAGCACTTTCCATCCACTAGGATCTTCACAACTTGTTTTGCATCATCCATCCATTATGCTTACATCATCCATCATATTCCATATCACCATCCATCATCCGCTTGACATCGGCATCATAGCTTGGTCTTGTGTTCATGTCATGATCCCTCAAAGTACTACTTGGCTCATTCTTAAGGTCAGTTTGTCCTACCTCTATCAGAGTAGTCTACTATTTCATGTTGGGGGAATGTTCTCATCAGATCAGATTCGTGTATGTCCTTAAGTCCCCTAAATCAAAAAATCCAAAAACACCAGAAAATTAGAAAATCTAAAAGTATCGAAAAATCAAAAAATCCAAAAAACATTCAAAACATATCAAAATCCAAAAACAAGTCAAAAAGTCAGTAAAAAAAAAACAAGAGTCATCTTGTCAAACTACGGGTCTCTAAGCCTTGAACATAGGAAAGGTTGATCTTTGATCATCCTTTGAGACACTTAGGTTAGTCCTCTAGGAGTCCACCATAATAAACTGACAATCCATTTGTTCATATCTCATCAAATAATTGAGTTTGTTTTAGTTGAACTACGGGTCTCTATTACTTAAATGTACACAAGGTTTATCTTTGATCATCCCATGAGACACTTAGATCAGTCCTCTAGGAGTCCACCATAATAAAATGACAATCCATTTGTTCATATCTCATCAAATAATCAAGTCTGTGTTAGTTGAACTACGTGTTCTTTGCATGTATAACATAGGAAAGGCTAATATGTTGATCATCCCCCAAGGCCCCTAGGATAGATCTTTAGGTTAGTCTCTTGGTCAAAATTTTAGAAAACCCCAAAACATTTGAAAATAAAAAAATCAAAACATTTGAAAAATCTCAAAAAATACCAAAAACAGCCTCAAAACATTTCAAAAAACATCAAAAACATCCAAATATTTGAAAAATCCACACGTCTCATCTTTCTTTCACCTGAAATAAAAATCATTCATAATAAATCATCATCATCCTCAACCTTTGGTAAAACAGTTGGAAACAAGTCTACCAGTTCAAAAGTGAGAACTCAAACACCAAAGTTTCAAGTCTAAGTTAGTACGTAAACAAGTTGGTGAACTCTTTGTGTCAATAGCCTATCATCTAATCATTCCTATATCAAATTATTTAATATCGTCATGTCCTACGATGCATCCTTCCTACAATGGATATCAACATTAGACATCACCGTAGTTTAGTCTTGGCTACCGGTATTGAAGAAAATTAGCTTGTTTGTTTACTTTATCTTTGTCTTTTGACTTATCATTTTGCACTCATTTCAATGACCTCTCGATGATGTCCAAAATGAAGGATTTAGAGAGAAAGGAAAGGGGAAATGATCATTATCTTTTATCTATTGTGTTTGTTGGATATTATTGTAATATAACCTTGGTCATGCATGCTTTTTTCGGGTGTGGGGAGGATGTTTTAAGCAACTTGTTGACCACATGGGAAGGCTTGCTTTTCCATGTTTTGGTCTAAGATGTTTGGAATATTTGAACTACATTTTGAATAAGGTTTCATATGATAGGTGGGAACAAGAATACTCCTATCTAATTGTCAAGTCAAAGTCCATCACACTAGGTGCAACACCATCCTAGTTCTTTATACCTTGATGCATTGTACTTATGTGTGTAATCAAACATAAGGTAATTGGCCCTTTGAAAATCCCAACTCCTTGGCAAGTAATAATCATCATTATCATCATCTCGTGTCTTGTTGGAATCTCTTGCTTTCTTCTGTCTCTTGCTTTCCATGCTAACATAGTACCATGATAGTTAATTGCAAATCATCATCACCATTACATTTACCCTACATTCACAAACCATCAGCAAATACATATTGCATATTACATATCATATAGGAAACATTAAATGATATCATAACATTGCATTCCAATTCATATTTATTATAGATTGGTTATTCTAAGTATCTCATGAATCATTACATTAACGTTCATTTTCATAAGTATTGCATAAAAATTTCATAATTCATGTATCATTACATAATCATCCATTACATAAACAAAAAATCAATCATCCCATAGCATTATAAACATTTGCATCATCATAGCACCATTTTCATTCATTCTATCATAACATTCATGAACATCATTACACATATCATCATCATATCACATCATCATAAGTGCATATCATACATAGAAAGCATACATTACATCATACCATCCATCATTGCATAATATATATTTTTTAGTCTAAGCATTCGCACATCATAAGATTTTGCATAAATCATTAAAAATGCATAAGAAAAGGTACTAAAAAAGAAATGCACCCATACATCATCACATAGCATATTCATCACATAAACATCATAGCATCATAAGATATAATCATTGCATAGCATATAGAAATGAGATCCGTCCATAATGCATAAAAAATATAGGACATAGCATATCACATCAAAACATCATCATCTCATATATCATTAGAATTATACACTATCATGGTACCAAAAATCAGATCAATGTACATGTGTATGTCAATGAGTACAATGGCCCATGGGAATATAAAAAATGATCCCATGGGGTGCAAAAAGAATCATGTCTCAATAAAAAATAGGCCTAACCTTGTTGGCTACTGACCTCGCCACCCGCTCTCTGTCCATGATCCTCTACAGGTCTATGCCCTGTCCTTTGTGAAAATTCTAGGACTTGGGCTACTCACATAATGGCTTGGTAATAATACAATATGTAATAATCAACCTCCAGGATGGCCTCCCTATATGCTCGAAGAGATATTGTTCTCTAGGAGGAGGAAGTAACAATTCTCTCTAACTACTTACATTGGCCCATCTTGGCCACTACCTATAACTCTACAACCTGTCTCTATAGGACTGCTTGGTCCCGCTCTACCCATAGCTGATCTCTCTCAGCTATTAGTTCCTACGCCTAGGCCTGCAACTACAAAATCTTCCCATCTCCAGAATCTGGCTAAGGTGGTAGCTATATAGGTGGCTAATCCTGATCCCCATCTTTGGGTAGTATCAGTACCCTGTCCTGATGTGCCTAGTCCTAGTCCTACCGTGCTTGATCCTGTTCATCCTAGTGGGGCTGATCTTGCTGATCTTGAACTTGATGAACTAGTGGTGGCCCACTACCTCCTTGATCTTGATCTCCATCCCCCTGGCCCCATCATGCTCCCCTGCCTTTAGCTATCCATTGAGAAAATGGTGTCCTTAAAACTATAAGTCTCAATGGTGACAAAAACCAATCTCTATAGGCCTGCGTGGTCCCTAGTCATACGGCCATGGCTGGGCCACTAGCTGTCTGAAAGAATCAACCATCTCCTGGGCTAGTATATAATGGCCCCAATAACTCTAGCTCATAGTCCTCACAAAAATATCCACGTATTGATCATCGGGCTTGTCCTGTGGCTCTCTAAACTGCCTCTGTACCCTGTCGTCAGTTATCTCTCAATCATCATGTGCTCTCACCCCTGCATCATTTGGTCTTGCCGAGCAAAGAAAAACTATTAAAAATCATCAAACCAGGCGGGGTGTCCAAGGTATGGTTGCCATATGAAGACTCACATATCATCAAGGACCCTCCTCCAATGAGGAATCTCGTGATGTCCTGTATGTGTAAAGAAGAGACCTCCTTTGTATCGCCAGACAACCGGATCATCTGGATCCATCATACCTGGTACTGCTCTTGGATGAAGCATAAGGATGTGCTCCCATGCCTAAAACTATAGGAGTGTGACTCCTGCCCCAAGTGCTCTGCCATCCAAATAAGAAACCTTGTGAATATCCTTGTACAGTGAGGCTAGTAGAACTGGCCCCCATGCAAACAGTGTATGTCGTTGAACCATCTACTCCCAAGCGAGCCCCTATCTAGGATTGAAATATTGACCCCACCGATCTGGTGCAATGAGACCTGATATGATGGCTACAATGACTAAATGGTAGGGTGATATGGTAGGCCTGTGATGCTCTAGCTTGATCTGGCCCTTTTAGAATACAATTTGATCGATGCCCATAATGTCAAAGCAGGCCTTGCTCCTAACATTCGTATTGTAGATCACACACTCTCCAAAGATGGGAAATCTAAGAATCCACCACACGTCCTCTAGTGTGACTATGGCCTCACTCATTGGAATGTGGAATGAGGATGTCTCACTGTGCCATCTCTCTGCAAGTTCCTTCATCATGCCTAAGTGTGTCCACACAGGCAATGCGTAGGAAACGTACCAGAGTCCCATCTCTCCTAGGTACTCCTACTATTGATCAGACAAGTCATTCAAAAGGTCAAAAATATCTCAAGACCTATGCTCATGTGAATAGATCTCTCTCACCTCCTCCTACATCAAGAAATTCACCATGTTAAAATTCATCAAAAAAATTATGATCCTGGCTTGTCTTGACATCCCGAAACAACCTCAGTGTCACTATCTATGATGGCGGTGCAGTTTGCAAACTTCAAACTATGCCATTACAAGCTTTAAACTCCCAAATCACACCATGATGTCACAGTTTGGGATCATTTTTGAGTTTAAGTGAAAACCCTAATACTAAAGAGCACCACGGTAGTGCACCTTTCAAAAGCGATTGAGTTTGGAATTTAACCCTAAACTCCAAACTGCACTATAGCATCGCTACTCGTGATGATGACACAATTTAATGTTGAGAGGTGCTATTTGAAAATTCTAGTGGCACAGTATAGCACCACTCCCAGAGACCTAGATTCCTAATGCATTAAATGAGCATGAAAATGGAAAAAAAGCTCAGGTCAAGTTGACTCACCAGTGGTCTAGTGCTAGGAAGTCTCTGATGTTTTTGTACCCTGTCGGAAATGTGCATAGGGAGTTGTTGTGCCATCTTGTGAAGGTGTTAGAGCTCAAACTTGCAAAATATCTCAAGGTTGAATGTGAATATGAATTGGAAGTGGCCCCTCAAGGGCTATTTAAGCCTAAAAATTGGGGTTTTTTTCCCAATTTAGCTATCCTACTAGGGTTTTTTCCCCCTATCTAACTAGAGTCCGTCTGAAAGTTGTTTTGCACCATTTTTTGCATTTTGTCTCATATTTGACCTCCTAGAGCCTTTTTCAACCTGTTGGGCACGTTGTCCTCTTTTTTGCAAGATCACCCAAAAAAAATAGAATTTTTGTCTGATCTCTTGAGGGGGTAGTATATTAGCATGTTTTCTCTCATCGAGGTAGCAATGGGGAAAATTTTGACCATTTGATCGAGATAGTTTATTCTTTGAAACAATGCAACAAGTACTTTGCTTCAAAGAGGGGAAAATTATAGACACGCAAAATGTACTGATTGGAATTACACACTTGATCTTGATTACTAACACCAGTTCATACTTAATCATCCCTCAGTCTAACCATTTAATCAAATACCCTTATTTGATTAAATTCATTAATTTTCCTCCCATGCTGATATGGCATGGTATGATGGTTTTTAGGTGGCATTGTTGTTCTTGCTACCAAGGTTCAAACCCCGTTGGGGTGGTATTGTTGAATGTTTGTATTCCGGTTCATAGCTCTGATAAAAAATGTTTACCCCTTGAATACAAAAAAAATCATTAATTTTCCTCCCTTAATTAAATAAATCATTTATCTGATTAAGTCATTCTCTCTTATTCATTAAATCAATCAATCTGATCTAATTATCTCTATTTAATTAAATAATTCATTTTATTTGATTAAATCTCTAAATTCATCTTATTAAATTAAATAAATTAAAACCTTATTTGATTTAACCTAACATTCATCCCCTTTAATTAAATAAATAAAAAATATTTATTTAATTAATCTTTATATCATATTCTTCTCATCTTTTGATTTAAATCAACCCATAAATCTAAATAAAATTGTCACATCATCTAATCCCTCATTAAATTAACTAACCCTTGATTAATTTAATCTTAATTCATGTCCCATCCTCTAGCTTTTTCCACTTGCACATAAAAATAGATTTAATTCATTTATTAAATCCCTATTTTCTCTCAACATGGCATAATAGGGGAATATTCTTCCAAATTTGAAATCCCTCCAAGTGGACTTAGTCCTTCCAAAAAGACATGTATTTCATCTTACAAGTCCTTTTTCCTTGAGCCAAGTGACATTGAAGGCATTCCTTTTTCCCTCTTCATGTCATTTCACTATTTTTAAATTTCACCTAATTGCATTTATGGGCACATTCATCAAAATGTTTGCATCCTTCATCCATCCATCTCTTGACAAGTGGCATCTTGCCATTGGTTGAAAGTTAGTCCCACATTGTTTCATTTTGGGAATTTCTCCATCTTGTCTTTCTATAAATAAGAGGTTTCTCTCCTCATTTGATCATCCATAATTTGAGAAAACTTACTATACTCATTTTCATCTTCAAGCATTAGCATTTTCATCAATTTCATCAAGGAATAGCTAGGTTATTGCAGGTTTTCTCCATGGAGTTCATTTGAAGCAATCACCAATTAGATCAATCATAACCAATTGGATCAATCATCACCAAATCATCAAATCTTGCATAGGAGTTGGGAAAGGGCCAATTTCCACATCAAATTGGCACCAAATCACCTATAAGATCAAGAGTTTTCATGTTTTTAATAGGATTTGATTTATCTCTTTGCTTTCTTATTTTTTTCTTTCTTTTATTCCTATTTTGAGCATTTCCAATGGATTTTATGGGGAACTTTGATCTTGGCTTGCATTTGAATCTTCTAATGTGTTTGTTTGTTGTGTTTTGCGGGTACTAGGATTCGGGTTCTACAGTATGTATTCCTAGATGTATATACCTATGTATGTATGAATGTATGCTTGTATGTATGTATGTATGTATGTATGTATGTATGTATGTATGTATGTATGCTTGTGTGTATTATGTATGTATGCATTCTTGTATGTATATATGCATACTTGTATCTATGTATGTAAGGGTTTTTGGTTTAGGGTATATAAGGGTGAGGGTATAGGGTATAGGGATGAGGGTTGAGGTTGTAGAGTTTAGGGATAGGTTTTAGGGTAGAGGGTTAAAGGATAGGGTTGAGGGTTGAGGGTTAAGGGATTAGAGTTTAAGGGTTGAGTGTTTAAGGGTTTAGAGTTTAAGGGTTAAGAGCTTAGGTTTGAAGGGTTGAGTGTTTAAGGGATTAGGGTTTAAGGGTTGAGGATTTAAGGATTGATGGTTAAGATATTAGGGTTTAAGGTATAGGGTTGAGGTTTTATTGTATAGGATAGAGGGGTGAGGGTTGACAGTTGAGGATTTAAGGGTTGAGGGTTTAGGGATAGGGATTAGGGTTGAGGGTTGAGGGATTAGGGTTGAGGGTTGAGGATTTAAGGGTTGAGGGTTTAAGGGATTATGGATTAAGGAATTAGGGATTAAATTTAAAGGGTTTAAGGGTTGAGAAATTTGGCTTAAGGTTATAGGGCTGAGGGTTTATGGTTGAGGGTTCAAGGTATAATGTATAGGGTAGAGGGTTTAAGGGTTGAGGGTTGAAGGTTTAGTGATTATAGGTTTAAGGGTTGAGGTTTGATGGGTTAAGGGTTTAAGGTATAGGTTTGATGGATTAGGGTTGAGGGTTTAATATATATGGTAGAGGGTTTATGGTTTAAGGGTTGAGGGTTGATGGATTAAGGGTTTAAGGTATAGGGTTGAGGGTTTAATGTATAGGGGAGATTTTAGGGTTTAATGGTTTAAGGTTTTAGGGTTTAAGGGTTTAGGGATAGGGATTAGGGTTGAGGGTTGATGGATTAGGCTTGAAAGGTATAGGGTTGAGGGATTAGGGTTTAAGGTATAGGGTGTAGGGTTGAGGGTTGAGGGTTTAAGGGTCAAGGATTTAAGGGATTATGGATTAAGGTTTGAGGGTTTAAGGGTTGATGGATTATGCTTTAAAGGAATAGGGTTGAGGTTTGAGGGTTGAGTGTTTAGGTTTGAGGGTATAATATATAGGGTAGAGGGTTAAATGGTTGAGGGTTGAGGGATTATTGGATTTAAGGGTTGAGGGTTGATGGATTAAGGGTTTAAGGTATAGGGTTGAGGGATTAGGGTTGAGGATTTAATGTATAGGGTTTAGGGTTTAGGGTTTAAGGGTTGAGGGTTTAAGGGTTTAAGGGTTTAATGGTTGATGGAGTAAGGGTTTAAGGGTTGAGGGTTGATGGATTATATGGTAGAGGGTTTAGGGTTTAAGGGCCAAGGGTTGAGGGTTGAGGGTTTAGGGGTAGGGATTAGGGTTGAGGGTTGAGAGATTATGCTTGAAGCATATAGGGTTGACGGATTAGGCTTGAAGGGTATAGGGTTGAGGGTTGAGGGTTTAAGGGTTTAGGGATTAGGCTTTAAGGGTATAGGGTTGAGGGATTAGGTTTTAGGGTTTAGGGTTTAGGGATGAGGGATTAAGGTTTTAAGGGTTGAGGGTTGATGGATTAAGGGTTTAAGGATTAAGGTTGACGGTTTAATGTATAGGGTAGAGGGTTTAGGGTTTAAGGTTTTAGGGATTAGGATTTAAGGGTATAGGTTAAGGGTATAAGGTTGAGGGATTAGGTTTGAGGGTATAATCTATAGGGTAGAGGGTTTAAGGGTTCAGAGTTGAGGGATTAAGGGTTTAAGGGTTAAGGGTTGATAGATTAAGGGTTTAAAGTATAGGATCGAGGGAATAGGGTTGAGGGTTTAATGTATAGGGTAGATGGTTTAGGGTTTAATTATTTAAGGGTTGAGGGGAATTAAGGGTTTAATGGATGGTTGATGTTTAATGTATAGGGTAGATGGTTTAAGGGATTAGGGATTAAGGATTTAGGGTTTAAGGGTTTAAGGATTAGGATTGAAGGGTTGAAGGTTGAGGGATTAGGGTTTAAAGTATATCATTGAGGATTGAGGGTTTAAGGGATTAAGGATTAAGGGTTGAGGGATTAGACTTTAATGGTATGGAATTGAGGGTATAGGGTTGAGGGATTAGGGTTGAGGGTTTAAGGTTTGAGGGATTAGGCTTGAAAGGTTGAGGGTTGATGGATTAGGGTTTAAAGTATAGGGTTGAGGATTGAGGGTTTAAGGTATTAGGGTTAAAGGGCTGAGGATTTAAGGGGTTAGGGATTAATTGTTATGGTTTAAGGGTTGAGGGATTAGGCTTTAATGGTATTCCATCACCATGAGACCACATTTCTTTGAGGCATTTTTTCAAATAGTTCATTTCCTTGTCTATGTTGTATCTTACTATTATACTTTGATATATTTTTTCCAAGCATCCATAGCTTTTTCAAAAGCACCTATTTTAGGATTTTATCCATAGCATCAAGGTAGTGAGTTATTTTATAAGATGCTTTGGTAGAAATGTATGGAAAATTTGGTAACATAGAAAAGGTAGTGAACTATTTAAAAAAATGTGTCAAAGAAATGTGGTCTCATGGTGATGGAATCTAACACTATGTTGTCATATAAAGAGAACTATATTTTTATATAGCATAGGATACCACACACCAAGGTATAAAGAACCAAGGAAAATTAGTATCCAACATATAGGACTGACACAACAAACAAGAAAGTTAATCCAACGTCTCAAAGTCATAGGGGCTTTGGTCGGGCAAATTCTATAAAAACTACAAGAACAAGAGGTTTCCCCAGTGTAACACAAGACCACAAGGATCTAGGTGGGTACCACATAGGGCAACCAAGAAAACATGATCACACTAAAAAAAAGATATGCCCTTATGTATCCCAATCAAAGCACACCATGATATGATGAATTGTGGTGACCTTGGGTAGGTATAATAGGAAGCTCAAAAGATAAATAAAATAAAAAAGCACCAAGAAATCACAATAAATCTCAAATATTCTTTGCCATGATGATGATAGGTGGATGGGATTGATATGGTCTGATGTGAGGAATGATATATCCTATCAAGATTGAAGATGCTAGATCATAAGATCGACATAGCTTTGGATAATTGAAATAGATTGGGGCTTCGAGGAACTAATGGATTTTTCTTGTTATTTCCAACAACATAGGAACACTCTCAGTGACACCATAAAGATAAGGATAGAACCTAAAAGACAACCTAAAGCCTCAAGGGATCATCAAATATGGCCTTGCGTATGTGAAAGTGTAGAGGAAACATAGATCAATAAAACTGAACAATGACAAATGATGGACAAAATATGGAAGGGAAACAATGATAGAAACAAAAAGATGGGCCAAATCCTAGAGGGCTCATCAAATATGTCCTTACATATGTGAAAGCATAAAGGAAATGTAATTTGATAAAAAGACCAACATAAAAGTATGATGTGAGACCTAATGATAAAAGACACAAAGATGGATCCTAGATGGAGACAAAAGACCGACCTATAGGAAAATATATACAAGTGATGAGAATCAACCAAATCCCAACTGGTATAATAACATGAGACCAGGATACCAAATAAGACTTATAGAAGCTCACCACCAACAAGTGGGAGAAGCTTAGGACTTGGGATAGTGAATCCATATCATCTAATTCTCAATCAAAATATACAATGTGATAGGTGATAGGATGTTGATGGGACATGTAAATGATAGGATGTGGAAATATGATGTGTAGATAGGATGGGATGGATATGTAAGCATATAAGAAATTGGGATGTAAGGTAGATAATGATTAAGCCCATTATGAATGATTCCTATTTCTAGGTTTTCACCAAATTTAATTATCCAAGGTGCCACCAAGGGTGGTTTTCACCACAGGACAATTTATTTCTCTTTACTATTGACAACTTTTTTTTGTTTTTTTATTTTTTGACATTTTTTTAATTTTTTGTATTTTTGTGGATTTTTTACTTTTTTTTTGTTTTTTATAGGTGTGGTAACCCAACTAACTTAGGTATAAAACTGATTTAGGTTCACAATATTGATGGGTTCTTCCAAGGCTTCCCCCTTGGGTATGGTAAGCTAATACATTCCAGAACCATACTTAGTCATGATGACGTAGGGACCCAACCAATTAGCTTCAAACTTTTATTTCTTCTCTTTATCTTGTTGGGTGTGTTGATTTTCCTTGAGTACAAGATCACCAATCTGGAACTAGCAAGGTTTAACCTTCTTATCATAGCTTCTTTTGAGTCAATTTTGATATGCATGCAAGTGATTATAAGTGTTGAGATGCTTCTCATCAAGAAGCTCCAATTGACTCAGGCGTGCAATTTGATACTCCTCATCATTAATCAGGTTCTTCAAAGAAATACAAAGCGAGGAGAGTTCAACTTCAATTGACAAGATTGTATCAGTGACATATATGAGTGAATATGGTGTAGCACTAGTGGGGGTATGATTGGATGTGTGGTATGGCCAAAGGGTGGGATTGAGGTGAACGTGCCAATCTCAACCAATATTGTTGACAACTTTCTTTAGGATTTTGATTAATATTTTGTTCTTGCTTTAGCTTGGCTATTACCTTCAGGGTAGTGGGGCATGGACCATCAATGTTGGATGTGGAAAGTATCACATATTTTTCTACAGAGAATATGGTAAAGGATAAATTTGGATATTTGGGTGGAGGTAACGAGGGAGTGGAATTTATTCCACCCATTTATTGAAGTACTCAATTGTGGTAATGATGAAGGTATGACTTAAGGATGGAGGGTATATCTTGTAGATTAAGCCTAAACCTCGTTATGAGAAAGGCCATAGTGTTGTGATCGGTTACAAGTCTTGCATAGGAGCATGAATTGAATCTACATGTTGTTGATATAGTACACACTTCTTGAAAAATTCATAGGCATCACATTCCATAGTTGGCCAATAATACCCACTTTGAAGAAGCTTCTTTGCTAAGGGAATTCCATTAGTGTGTGCCCCAAAAATGCCACTATGTACTTCACCTAACACTACTTTGTATTTTTATTTGTTCAAACATCAAAGAAGAGCTCCATCATACCCTCTATGATAAAGAGTGTCTCCTAAGATAATGTAGCCAAATGCTTGTTGTATGAAGGATTTGTGTTGGTTACAGTTTAGATCATGTAAAAGGATGTTTTCATGAAGATAGATGTATATGTCATGATACCTTGGGGATTGGAGACCTATGACTTTGAACACCATTTCAGTATCAAGAATGTTGTATGCAAGGATCAATAATTTCTTGAATAGAAACTCACAATCTGTATGATCTTGAGGCATATCTATGAGGGCACCAATGGTATCCATAAAATCAATAGCCTTTTTTTTCACTATGGGAACATGTTCAAACTAAACGTGACAAATTTTTTTATTAAATTCATCCACCATGTGTTTATACAAAATAATTTTATCATTGTTTTTTTGGAACTCATCATTGACTTGTTTGATTATAAGTTATGAGACACCATAATCATGGAGATAAGAGATGTTCCATTGAACTACAATTCAAATATCAATGATTAAAGCTTTGTATTTAGTAATGTTATTTGTTCATTGGAAAGCCAACCTGAATGACTTAGGGATATAGTCACCTTGAGGAGTGACAAAAAGGATGATAGCACCAACCCCATTCTATGTGTAAGACCAATTGAAGTAAAGTGTCCATATTTTTTCTTCAAAAATGGTGAAAACTAATTCATCTAGAAACTCAGACACTAAATGATATGCATCCATTAAATGGGCATTAGCCAATTGATCAACAATGATTTGTCCTTTGATTTCTTTGTGGTCTATGTACTCAATATCAAACTTAGTAGCATAACCCACTTAGCCATGTGACCTATCAATGATGTTCTAGATAACTGATACTTAAGTAGATCAACCTTGGAAATCAACTTAATCAAATGACAACATGTAATGGTGATGCTTTTGAGAGTTAAAGACATCTGAAAGGTAAGCCTTTTCCATAGGGGTATAGTTGAGTTCATACCCCACTGATGTAATAAATATCCCTTTCCTTCCCATTGTCATCATGACCTACTAAAAGTTCCCCCAATGCAACTAATGTAGCAAAAATCTAGAGCAACAATGATTTTCCTAGTATAGGAGGCATCAAAATGGGAGGATTGGAATGACATTATTTAATTTTATCAAAGCCCTACTAGAATTTTTAATTCCATTTGAATACAATATCTTTACGCAAAATATGTGTAAAGGGTTGAAATTTATCTGCAATTTGAGCAATGAAGCACCTGATTTATTGTAACTTTCCTTGAAAATTCCTTAATTGTTTTAGATTTCTCGGTGGGAGCATTTCCATAATAGCTTTCACCTTAGCAAGATCAACTTCTATACCCATTTTGGACACAATGAAGCCCAAATTTTTTCTTTAAGTGACCCCAAAGACAAATTTCTTTGGATTTAACCTCAACTTATATTGCTCTAACCTATCAAAGATTTGTTTAAGGATCTTTGGATATTCTTCTTTAGTTTTGGATTTCCCTAATAAGTCATCAACAAAATATTCCATTATGATGTGAATTAGATCATGAAAGATGACTATCATAGCATGTTGATAAGTTTACCTTGCATTTTTCAGACCAAAATATATGAAATTGTAGTGAAAGGTTCCCCAAGGAGTAGTGAAATTTGTTTTGTGTTGATCCTCGAGTATAATTTTAATTTGATTGTATCTAGAAAAGCCATCCATGAGGGATAGAATAGCATGTCCCACTATCAAATCAACAAGCATGTCAATGTTTGGCAATGGGAATTCATCTTTAGGAAAAACTTTATTAAGGTCTTTGAAATATATGCAAATGTGGATGCCCCGATTAGGATTATCTATATGGAAAATGTTGGAAATCCAATTTGAATAATCAATTAGTTTGATAAATCCTACTACTAGTAATTTTTTTAACTCAACATTAACAAGGAGAGCAACTTGGGGATGCATCTTATAGAGCTTTTTTTTCACTGGTTTGACATTATGATGGACATCAAGGTGATGCAACACTGGTGTTGGATCCAATCCAAGCATATGAGAATAATCCCACAAAAAATTAATGATTCCTTCCTGAAGCAGATTGACAATTGCAAGATACTCATCTTTAGTCAAGGACTTAGCTACATATGTGATATTTGGTTATGCTTCTATTCCCAAATTTATCTCTCGTGTTTCCTTGATTAAGATGGAAGACTTTTCTGAGAAGTGAGTACCTATGAGTGGAAGATGAACATCCCCATCCTCTAATGCATTGGGGAGGTTTTCATTAAAGGATACACCCTTTGTTTTAACTTTTCATTGGCCTAAAAGTGCCTCAGGGAGGTTTTCACTAGGAGACCCATTTTTATTTTGTTTCTTTTTCCTTTTGTGGTTAAGGTGTTCATCTTCCCTAGGGTAAACACCATAGTCTTCCTCTAGTCGCATAAACCTCTTTAGAAGGGAAAATTTCAATAGGTCCACTTCCTTGTAGGTCCTAATCTATTAGGTTAGGATGGTGTAGGGAAAGGCTTATGGTGAAGATGCAAGTGGATTTGAATAAAGAGGATACATCCAAATCATCTTAAGAGAGTATGATAGTTTCCCCTTTAGGGATGTCAACAACTATATTGAATTTTTCACTAATGTTATGTGATGTACTAGATGATGCAACAATTTTTTTTATTTCTTATCATATCCAAGACCTTGGTGCTTTGGACACTTGGTTGTGTGAATAAAGATTTTTTCTTCCAAGGACTTTCTAACATTTCTAGGGTTTTTCACCTAAAAGGAGAAAGATGGGCCAAATTTCAAGGTACACATTCAATATTAATGTATGAATGGATGAAATATTCCTAAATGAAATTTTAAAATGCAATAAACTAAAAAAGAAAGATGATTAATGATGCAAAACCTAAGATATGCAAGTTTTTTGAAAACATAGTGATGTATGCAAAAACACCTAAAAATGCAAGTAAACAATAATAGAATTAAAAAAGATAGTAGAGGTACACTTGGAATCTGAAGTCTGATGCAGAGAGGCCCTAGAATCCTATAAATTTTACTAGAAATGTTGATTGGGACACTTACACCAAGTTAGGGAACTTAGTCTAGTTTCGGGGAAAACCTGTCAGAACATGAATTTGCCAAATGGGTACTTAGAAATGTAAAAATCACTTTTCAGGCTTGGCAGTGGGACTAATTTTCCATAGATGGTGACTTAGTCCACCTAGGAATCTTAGGAAATTTAGGGCAGTATTCTATAGCTTTTTGTCTGCACTTCCCTTCCTGATAGGTGTTTGGTCTAGATTTTGCAGAAAACGGGCTAAAAGTGGTCTCCAAGCTTCAATTATGGATTTGTTGATTTTGATGACTTTGATGGATTGAAAAAACCTTTTTGACACCTTTCTCTTTGATAAATCTGCATAAAAACCTGTAAACACACATGCAAAGAGGGGGAAAAGGGTTAAGGGCTAGAGAATAGGGGTTTGCCTTGGTCAAACCTTGATTTGGTAATCAAACCCTAGATAATGAAATGAAAAAGGAAGAGAATTATGAATAAACAACATGCAATGTCGCAAACTCACCAAACCCTGGATGTAGAAATCTAAAGATATGCAATGAAGTGCTCCAATGGATGACTTGATTATGCTTAGACTATTTGAATGCTTGATAATTGCTTGATTGATTAAGTGAATGAATGATTGAATTAATTTGGGTTAAAATGAGAGGAAAACCCTTTATTTATACTTTATTTTCTAATATTTCTTGAAAATAACACGTCATAGGATGACCTTAAAGATAAGAGAATAAAATCCTACCAGAAAATTAAAATTATTTTAATTTTTGTGCCTAGTGGGACTAAGTCGCCCCAAGTGGCAATTTGGTCTCACCAAGGAAATTTTAATGGGTGTCGGGGATTGAAGTGTATTTAATGAGGTTTAATGGTAATATTATAAAAAATAAACTTAATTATGGTCGAAAAGTGTATTAAGGGGTCAGTTAAACATAAGAAAGGGTTGAATTAATGATGACAAGTCTAGAAAAGCATGAGAGTTTGTTATAACTCTTTACAAAACTTTGAAATAAGACTTGGTAAGTGATAAAAAGGGGTTATTTAAGTGAATTATAATGAAAGGGTCCTAGAAAAGTGTGAAAGTGGGTTAAAACACTTCACAACACTTTTACTTGACATCCTATAAATCTTAATGATTCTCAAGGGTCCAAAACCTAATGTGAATGTGTTAACCACATTACAATATTAAATCTAAGAAAAATCAATCCAAAGTCCACTAGGCGGGCCTAAACATGAGAGAAAGTAGAAGGGTTACTTTTTCTATGTCCACAATTAGCCCCCACTTTAGTGAGAGGATGAACTTGCTTCAAACTCACACTAAAGTATCTGAAAATGCAATCAAGAGAGATCCAAATGCATTGATGCTAGTAAGATGAGATAACAATAATCAAAAGGGACGATCAAGCCCCTAGGATAAAGATCCCATGGAAAACCAAACATAAATACAAAGCAACACACATGAGATTGGTGAAAGAGAATGAAAGAGGGAAGTTGAAAGGAAATAAGCTTTGATCATTTGTCTAGCCCCTTATGGATTAGATCTAAGTTGTTTTTCTAAAAAATAAATGCATACTCATTTTGGGGTGATGAAACTCATGGATTTTTGTCAGGTGAGAAGGCCCAAAAGGTGAGAAACATACACTCATAGCTAGTATGCACTCACACACATGTAGGTGGCTATGGGGAAGAGTCATGCCTCAAAATGGGCTTCCCACTCAGCAATACCAAAGTTATACCTCCTAATAACTTTAATAAGGCACCACAAAGGAAAATTTTGTTTCGTGCTTCATTGGAAAGGAAAAGCTTTGTATGCTTAGAAATCATCAACAAATGTGATGGTACTATAGGCATGCAAGTTGTGTTATGCAAGGTGGCCATATGCAAAATGCAACATGAAAAAGATGTTCAAAGGAGTCTTTCTTATTTTGTGCGAGGTCTATAACTTAGGGAACATTATGTCTTTTCTCCAAGAGATGACTGATCCAAGAATAGAAAATTTGTAACTCAAGGGATGCAGTGTGTCACATCAAGCCACCAAGAGGAATGTAATATGCTACGATAGATCACACTCATGAAGAAAATCACACCCAATGTCATCCACAAAGCAAAAAAATGCATCGTATGAAGTAATAAGGCTGCAATAAGAACCAAGAAAAAGAAAAATGCAAATGAATAATGTCAATGTATGCCCCCACTTTAAAGGAATTACTATACACCATACTATGAGAAATTACTTTAAAGTAGCAAATGAAAAATGCAAAAAAAAAGAAAGAAGACATGAGAGCCAACTTGGAAAGCCCCTATGCCAAGTCATACATTTCTGAGTAGGGATACGTCATGCTAGAGAAAGGAAAAAAAATAAAAAGGAAGGATTTCCCCCTAAATGAAAACACCAAACACATGAGGGATCTATGGATTTGGGGTTAGTATGTTCTTTGTTGCAATGTTTTGTGAAGAGTTTGGAACTGTCATCATTCCCCAAATACATAGAACTAGAAGAATGACACAAAGAGAGTGAAAAAAAAGAAAAAGAAAGATCTATTTGGGTCAACATGGAAGAGACATAGGGTGTTTTGACACTTTGCATCATCCCCAAAAGGAAACACAAGAAAAATGAAAACAAAAAGGTGAAAGAAAATGAAAAAGCTTTTGGGTCAACATGAAAGGGACATTGCGGTCTCAATGCCTTGTGTCACCCCAAAAGGAAAACACAAGAAAATTCAAAAGAAAAGGCAAAGAAAAGGAAAAGGGGCCCTTTTGGGTCAACATGAAAGAGACATTGCAGTCTCAATGCTTTGCATCATCTCCAAAAGGAAAACACAAGAAAAGTCAAAAGAAAAGGAAAAGGGTCCCTTTTGGGTCAACATGAAAGAGAGATTGTAGTCTCAATGCCTTGCATCATCCCCAAAATAAAAAGGAAAAATAAAATTGAAAAGTAAAAGTAATGTACGACATATAGAAGAATGAAGGTAAAAATAGAAGAATATCACAAAGAGAGAGAGAACATCAAATGACACATTTGTAGGGGAACATGATACACACATGCAAAAGACAAAGAAAAAGAAAAAGAAAATGCAAAAGACTAGTAAGGAAAATTAAAGTCAACCATTGAGAAATTCATCCAGCTCCCAATCTCAATTGGTACAAGTGGAAGGTGAATAATGTAGTGAAGGAGAAATGACAGATGCTTTACTATGACAAGGCTAACAACTTCTTTCCCCCACTGATTGCAAGAAAAGAATGAGCCGAGGTAGGTGATGGGAAAGGTCATGTAATGGTGAGAATAGAATGTTCTACAACTATTACATTATAAGGTGTGGAAGGATGGTTTATGGATATATGGGATAGAAATTATAGCCATCAAAATGATACTTGCTTAGTATTTCTTTTAATTGGTGACACTCATCACTTCTATGTCCAATAATGCGATGATATGCACAATGTGGAATGTTAGTGTCTTTAGGATAGATTACCAACCTATTCATAGGTGGTAATAGGATGAGTCCTTTGTTTAAAAGGATTTGTAATTTCCTTTCACATTTGGGTGGTGGACAAAGAGGAAACTTGAGTTTTTGTAACTTGTAAGGCCTCTTGCATTTACTATATTCTCCAAATTCTCAAGAGGAGATTAGGGCAAGAGGTCATGAGATCATTTTATTGTTGTCCTTTCTATCATTATGAGATGATGATTATTCTTTAGGAAGAAGGACATTTAGATCAGGAGGGGAATCAAAGATCGCAGTGCCATCATCATGAAGTATCCAATATTCTAGAGGAGGCTTGTTGTCATGAGGATGATCTTGATATCCTAATTCGATTGTGTTTTCATCTTTTGGATTTTTTTTCTATAAGTTGATGAATGTCATGTTCAGTTGTGTCACATCCTTGTTTTCTTAAGATGGTAAAACCTTTTCCATAAGTTTCTTCAAGGTTGATTGGAGTACTAGTGACTTTGTTATCATAGTATGGTTGAGGGGTTGCTTGTGTTGAAGAACTAGGTCCACTTGATGGAGGGAACTTAGGTCCTTCATTTATTTCAGGATGTAGGTAACCAAACATATCAGGAGGTGAGACTATAGGAAGGTCTTGTTGTTTCATGGAGGGATAAAAGGATGCATTAGCTTCAAGGTTGTCAAGACATTCATTTAAGAACTTATTCATGTTGTCATCATCTTCTCCAATAATGCCAACATCACGAGGAGTACATTCATGAGGAGTTGAAGGAGCATGAGGAAGCTCAAGGTCATTAGGATTAGTTCCAAAGGCATAGTTTGACATGTCAACTAAAGATTTTAAGGACATCCAAAACTTATTAAAACAGAAATCTATAATGTAAATGTATGAAAGAAAACCAAATGGAATAAAACATCAAATCTGGAAATTGTGACAAAATGCAATAGTAGAAAACAAAAATGCAAAAAATGATAAAAATTACAGTGTGAAATGTGCAGAAGGACTAAGTCGCCCAGTGTGGAGAACTAGTCCTAGTGATGATTTTTTTGAGATTTTAGATGCAAAAATTCAATCTATATGAGCTTTTCACTAATGCAACTTTTAAAACCATAGGATGCAAAACCTAATGCACTATTGATGCAAGTTAAACCTAGGATGCACTTGAGATTAGAAAGAAAATGTTCAAAATTTGGGTTCACCAAAATGTGAACAAATATTTAGGCTTCCAAGGGATTTCTAGCACTTCTAGGGTTTTCAGCTAAAAGGAGAAATATGGGCCAAAATGCAATGTACACATTCAATATTAATGTATGAATGGATTAAATATGCCTAAATGAAATGTTTAAATGCAACAAACTAAAAAATAAAGATGATTATTGATGCAAAACCTAAGATATGCAAGTTGTTTGAAAACATAGTGATGTATGCAAAAACACCTAAAAATGCAAGCAAACAATAACAAAATTAAACAAGACTGGAGAGGTGCACCTATAATTTGAAGTCTGATGTAGAGAGGCTCTAGAATCCTACAAAGTTGACTTGAAATATTAACTGGGACACTTACACCAAGCTGGGCGACTTAGTCCAGTTTCAAGGAAAATCTACTAGAACAAGAATCTGCCAAATGGGTACTCAGAAAATGTAAAAATCACTTTTTAGGCCTAGAAGTGGGACTAATTCACCATAGATAGTGACTTAGTCCACCTGGGAATCTCAAGAAATTTGGGGCAGGATTTGTAGCTTTCTGTCTACACTTCCCTTCCTGATAGGTGTTCATTCTAGATTCTGTAGAAAATAGGCTAAAAGTGGTCTCCAAGCTTCAATTAGGGCTTTGTTGATTTTGATGACTTTGATGGATTGAAAACACCTTTTTGACACCTTGATCTTTGACAAATTTGCACACAATACCTACAAACACACATGCAAAGAGGGTAAAAAGGGTCAAGGGTTGGAGAATAGGGGTTTTCCTTGGTCAAACCCTGATTTGGTAATCAAACCCTAGATAATGAAATGAAATAGGAAGAGAATGATGAATAAGCAACATGCAATGTCACAAACTCACCAAACCCTTGATGTAGAAATTTGAATATATGCAATAAAGTGCTACAATGGATGACTTGATTATGCTTAGAGTACTTGAATGCTTGATAATTGCTTGATTGATTAAGTGAATGAACGCTTGAATGAATGGGGGTTAAAATGAGAGGAAAACCCTTTATTTATACTTTATTTTCTAATATTTTCCAAAAATAACACATCACGGGATGACCCCAAAGATAAGAGAATAAAATCCCACCAGAAAATTAAAATTGTTTTGATTTTTGTGCCCAATGGGACTAAGTCGCCCCAGGTGGCGACTTGGTCCCACTAGGGAAATTTTAATGGTTGTTAGGGATTGAAGTGTATTTAATGAGGTTTAACGAGAATATTATAAAAAATACACTTAAGTATGGATGACAAGTGTATTAAGGGGTCATTTAACATAAGATAGAGTTGAATTAGTGATGACAAGTCTAGACAAACATGAGAGTTTGTTACAACTCTTTACAAAACTTTAAAATAAGAATTGGTAAGTGATAAAAAGTGGTTATTTAAGTGAATTATAATGAAAGGGTCCTAGAAAAGTGTGAAAGTGGGTTACAACACTTCACAACACTTTTACAAGACATCCTAGAAGTCTTAATGATTATCAAGGGTCCAAGACCTAATGTGAATATTTTGACAACATTACAACATTAAATCTAAGAAAAATCAAGCCAAAGTCCACTAGGAGGGCCTAAACGTGAGAGAAAGTAGAAGGGTTAATTTTTTGTGTCCATAGGTTGCATCAATTGTCTTGTGCATTCCTTTTTCATCTACACCCAATCCTCCTCCTTGATAATTGAACTTTTGTGCCAACTTAGAAGCCTATTGATAGACCTATTTGAAATACTTGAGGAGAGGAGGTGAAGGATCAGGTTCCTCTCTATATACCCATTATTTGATTTCATCATCAAGTTGATCTTGTAAGATTCCTATGGAATTGAAAGTAGTGGAACCCACATTCTTGGAGCTTATTTTCTTGGTGGTTGGTTCCCCTTGTCATGGAGATTCAATAGGTTGTCCATAAGTTTGTGGAGAAGAGGACATTGTGCCCACATTAAGTATATTTCGCATTGCATATTCTCCATACCCTTTATCAATGATTTGGATCTTAGTGATGGTGGAATCTGAAGTGGATATGGAGTAGATGAAGCATTGGGATCAACTTGAGATGATGATGGATTGAGGGGTTCCACTTCAATTTTAGGACAATGGCGGGAATGTGGGAAGGAAACCTCAAGAGCATGATAGTACTCAAAAGGATGTTGATTAG
Organism: Sequoia sempervirens; assembly: GCA_007258455.2. NCBI lineage: Eukaryota > Viridiplantae > Streptophyta > Pinopsida > Cupressales > Cupressaceae > Sequoia > Sequoia sempervirens. The sequence goes on from VDFB02058242.1 coordinate 478,810,293, forward strand.
TGGGAATGGTAACTGTTGACGCCAAAAATTGATGAGATAACAGTGCCTTTATGGGAAACTCAGTTCAAGGGGGACCCCTTTGCGCCAAACTGAGTGACCTCCGGATTTTAAAGAAGCCAGCTTCTTCTATATAATGGTTTTTGGAAAGGGAAAAGGAAGCAGATATAATGAAACAAATATTAATCTAAGGCGATGTGCCAAAGCTCTTTGATAGGCACGATAAATCATAGACTCAAGGGCCTGAATGTTATTGATATGTTCCAAAACACCGGAAGCTTAAAGAAATAGCATAAACAGTTCATTTAATTGACATAAAACAGTATCGCATACATTCTTACTGCTAAGAAGAGTCATTAAGACATGATTTAGGCCAGCAAGTTTGCGTTCAATATATAGAAGTCTCCTCAAATGAAATGCTTAAGACAATAAGAAGCACAGTTCACAGTTTAATCAAGACATAAAAAGCAGAAAGGCCGAACAATAGGCACAGTCTGAAAGTATCTTGCAAATAAACATGCAAAAGAGGCCTGGCGTCTCTTGCTAAAACCAGTATTCTTCCTATAAAATCTTGGACCATTTTCCCTCAACAGAGGGAGTATATATAGCCGGAGAGCAAAATCCCACCGCCTGGAGAGTTGTAACAGAATGATTCCACAATCCCCCGTAATGATGCCCGGATAAGAATATTCCCAATGCCGTTATGAGAGCAGCCAATCAGGGTACAACATCCAGTTGGTTAGTTACAGGCGTGCCCTTTTGAAATGATGGCAGTGGTCCCAACCAGGCTTCGAAGCGACGAGTGTCATCCACCGCCTTAGAGAACCATGGCGAGCAGCAGTCAATGACACCATCCCGCTCGGCCATCTCACAGCTTGCTTTGATAATCGATGTAAGGCACGTGGCAGCAAACCGCGGCCCGAATGAAAACTCCTTCTCCATTGACCGGGAGCTTGCGGAGAAGTGACACGTGTTCAGGGGACGGAGGCTACTTTGAAAACGGGGAAAGGCCACATGAAAAGGGGGCAAAAGACGCGTGGCCGCGTTTCGCAACCCGTGGTGCTCTCGTCCCTGCTGTTGTTTTAAAAGCCGCGAACCGCTGACACGTGAGCGAGGGTGGGCCCCGCCAGGAAATAAAGAAGGCCAATAGAAATCCTTCGCAGCCCGCCGCAGCATACTCTACTCCTGCTAGGGAAAGATTGCGCTACACCGCCACGTATAGAGATGTGGGCCCCGTTTCACAACCCGTAGGAAACATAAAGCAACAGAAAATGAAAAACCCCGCAGGCAAGACACGTGGGCGCCCAGCGCAGCATCTCAAGAGCCAAAAGGGAAGCCGCTTGCCAAAGTTGTGAAGCGAGGAATGCACCCAAAGGGAAAGATCAAAAACCTGCCGGGAAGCCGAAGAAACGCGGAGACGCGCAGGCCAGCGCATGAACATGCAAAAAAAAGGGGAACCCGAAGGGAGCTGAGTGGAATATTATTTCAACAGCTTTTGGCGACTAACAGGGGCATTTCGGATAAGGAACGGAGAACCCAAAAACTCTCTGGTTCTGCAGACCAGAGCCTTCCTCTCTAGGGCAAATGGAGTTAGAGCTTTGAAAGTGTAGCCTGCAAAGGCACCCATTCAATTTCGGATGGCTTTGCCATGCTGCGCAAATTCTCTTGTGCTCCGCGGAGATCAATAGCTTCCTTATGAGGCAGCACCTCTGGCAGGCCAGCGCCTGCATCTATGTGGAACAGCAGCTGAGAGAGAGGATGAATGATTGCCTCGATATCTACTGCTGTTGGGGGGCTGCCGAGTTCCTTGAATGCCTCCAGATCGTTCTCCTTCTGCTCAATGATCTCGGTAATCTACGCAGCCGTGGCAATAGTGCCATCCTCAAGAAATGGGGACGGTAATCCCAACCTGCCTAACTCAGAGAAACTCCCTCGAATGCCATCCAGCGCTTTGTTTAGAAAAGCCGCTGGTGCCTTAGTACGCTGGGAAGCGGAGTGGCAATGAATGAACCTATTTGCCATTTGAGCTGCGGTGTCCCTATCTTCAATACCTGCCCCAGCGAGGATCTCGTCTGAGACCGAGTATAGCTTATTTAACAAGTCCCTCGCCTCAAGAACCTTTTCCAGGATGAAATGCGGGAACTGTTCCATTGTGTCACGGGCCTCCTGATTGAGTTTTAACGCCCTGTCGATGAACCGGAGGGTAGGCTGCAGATTTAGGCAAAAGGCTTTGATTTTCTCCCAGTGAGAAATGTACAATTGCCTGACCAGTGGGATGATATCCGGTTGGGCAGGGGCTGGTAGCAGGGAGGCCTTAAGCGAAGAAATCTCTGTGTCTCGTGAAATGAGAGCCTCGGCAAATTCTGCCTTCTTCTTCTCAGATGTCCACAGCGCTTCATAGTTGTTCATTTGTTTGTGCCAATTCTGTTCAGCTCTAGAGTGGTTAGCCGATTGCTCTTCTAATGAAGATTTCGCTTCTCGGAGCTCATCTTCTAGCTTGGTCTTCGTTTCTCGGAGCTCCTCCTCCAGTTTATTCCTCAAATCTTTGAATTTGGCATCTTTTTCCTGTATCTTCTGCTGATGCTGATCTTGTAGGCGTTTCATCTTTTCGCCTTTTTCTGCCAGCTTCTGACTGAACTCAAGGCGGAAGCGTTCAAGCTCTTCCTCCATCGATTGTAAGCTCTGTTGCACCGCTTGGTTTTGATTCTGCAACTCTTTCAATACGGCTGGGTCGGCTACTCGGGCCTTTGCAATTTCACCTTGAAGCCTGTTCCTCTCATTCTCTGTTGTTAGCGCCCTTTCTGTCATTTGGGCGACATCCGCCTCTAAGGATTTCTCCTTTGCCTCTAGAAAATTCACCTTGTCCTTGGCTGCCTTGAGCTGTTCATCCTTCTTTTTCAACTGGCGACCAGTCTTTAGGAAATCGGAAGTGACCATCCATTGTGTCTCCTCCATGATTTCGATTTTATCTTATGGCCGGGCCATCTTCATGTCCAGTCCGACAGCATAAATATCATAGTCCTCTGGTTGCATTTCTCCCTGAGGCTTGTTTATCCTTGGGTACATAGTTGCAAACTTTAATTCTTGGCGGGCCTCGTCATACGAAGCCTGTACTCTCGGTTCGGCGGGGGCATTGTCATCCTTTGCCCTTCGTCGCCTCATTCTATTTGTGCGAGCCTCCTTCCCACAATCTATCTGTGCAATGAACTCAGCTGGTGATGAAACCAGCCCACCTGCGAAGGGAACACCGGAAGGTAGGGCGTAGGGATAGGTAACTTTCATAGGCGCCCGCATTTGCTTCTTCTGGAGGGTGACGGTTTGCGGAGAAAAGTGTGGCACGTTCCATAGCTTAGCCTGGGGGGTTTCAGCCTGGCTGGATAATTGCAACGGCTGAACCGGAGATTCAGTCGTAAGGCCTGTTGGCCGAGGAAAAAGAGTCGCTGCCTGGGGCTCAGTTTGCTGTGGTGGGAAGGGATCTGTAAGCATCTCAGAAAAAGAGTGGGGGCCGATGGGAGGAATATCTTCGGATAGCGAGGTGAGGAAAGTCTGGGCGGCAGCAGTAGGCGTTAGCATGCCTGGAGGGGTGATTATAAACGGTTGGGCTTGCGAATATTGGGCAAACCCCCCGGAATAAGATGGGCTAGAAACAGAGGGTGGAGGGCTCGGACGAATGGCAGGAGTTGCCAATTGAGCAGGAGCAGACGTGAAAGAATGAGATGCAAGAGAGGAAGGAGCGAAATGTACCTGCTGACTGGTCGGCGGTAGCATTTGGATCATTTGGGACTCGACCGCAACTTCTGGCATTTGACTAGCAGCAGGTGTTTCCCCTTCGGCCGGTTCATGTGAAACTGTCCCGATAACACTTTCCGTGCGTTGTCTTTTCGCGGGGGGACACTCACTAACCTCGGCAGTCGGATCTTTCTGCTGGGGCACTAGCCTGACCGGTTTAGCGGCCCATGTGCGCGTAAGTGAGCTCCTTGATATGTTAAAGCGCACATTAGTGCCGACATAGGCGGGATGCTCGGGAGCATCACCTTCCTGCGAAGATATCGCCCTCTCTTCCTCCTGCTCATCGGAACCCTCTGCTTCGCTCTTGTTAGCGCTGGAGGTCGGGCTGGGGTGGCCTTCATCCCAGTGTCTTTCGAATTCCTGGTCGTCCTTCAATTTATTATAAGGAGCCTTCAACTGCCCTGTTTCTTGGCGGTATCTCCAGAAAGCTTTTATTTTTTCATCGTTCCATTCCTCGTCCACCTTCAACTTGTTAAGCATGCTGCGCTCTATCGGAAGGTTGTCCCTGGCCACGGCCACTGGGAAGTAGAACTTGTGCCATGGGCCTCTGGTATCCGGCGTAGGGATTTGTGCCAATTCAACCAGATCTTCATCTTTATCAGTCCGGTTATTACGCCGCTTCTCCCAGTATGGTCGGGAAACATGCGTAACTCTCATATGCAGCTCAGGTAGGTCATTGAAAGGGTTGTAATCCCACTTATCATTTACTAATACTAGCCCTAGGTGTGCCAGCTTGTCGCCTAGCAGCTGATGAGATCGCTTTTTGACAAGCGTTATTGACTTGAAACTCTTCGGGCAACTGAAGAATCCCTTCTTTTTGACCCTTTTGCTGCTACAAAACATGAAATCAATGACGCATACCTGCCGGTAAACCTCCAGCGCGAGCACTCTATCGGTGATGCAAGCCGGGAGCAGGAAAGGCCTGTCAATAAAGCCCCTCATTCGAAGGATCGTGAAATCCTTGCCCAGGAACCAGTCGCAAGCGGGGATGTAGCTTTGCAGAAATCCAGTCTGCTCAGTGTTAAGCCGGACGATATCACCCTCTCCGATCAAATCATTCAGGACCGGGGCTATGAAATAGTCCGCGAAGGCATAGTAGTCATATGTTGCGGAAAGGTAGGGTGTCCATGTAGATACCGGCTTTCTTTTATTCTGCTCATCAAAAATTGATAGTGGGAAAAATCGGGCGAAGAAATCCGGATTCTGATGCAGGAACATGTGGACCAGGTAGGAAAGAAATCTAAATTTCGTCTCCGCCTGATAATTCTCTATTTGCTGTATCATTTCCTCGACCATGAACTCGGCAAAATCATACCAGAAAGATTCATGTTGCCTGCGAAACTGTATTGCAGGGCCCAGCTGAAAAGCCTCGATCTTTTCATCAGAATCACGGCCGCAAACAAATGCCAGCATGGATATGGGGTCCTGAAGGTCGTCGCGGAATGAACCGCGCAACAATGGGATGCTTGGTGCCTTAGCGGACACAATACCCTTCTTTTTAGTCTCCTCTAATAGGAAATCGGAGCCGGTTTTCATCCTTTTCCATATCTTTTCCCCTTTGCTTGGGCGGAAATATTCGATTTTCTCCTTTCTTGTCCTGGGGTCAGGAATGCATAACATATGCCAGATGGCTTCCTGGCCGATATGAACCCTTAAATTGCGACCCTCAATGCAGTGGGTTTTTGGATTATAGCGTTGAACAGCTGCGTCGACCACCTCCGGGCAATAGTGCACGAATGGGACCATGTATTGTGGCAAACCGCTATACCAGACTCTACTTGCCGTTGCCTTCTCCGCCGCTGGTGCTGATAATCTTGCACAAGCCGCCTCTCTAAGAGACTTAGGGTTCCTAGCAAGCTTTGGATCGTAGATATTAGCCCACTTTTCTCCAACCTTTTTAGGGTTATTCCACTCTTTGGGCTTCTCTAGCTCCTCTGTGTTGGGTCTCCTCACCTTCTGGGGTATACCAGGAGTGGCATACGCTACATCATCGTACACGTAAACCTCGGCCGAAGAACGAATAGCCGAATACAGTTCCTGGCTAATCCCTTCCTCTGCTGGCTGAGCTGAAGATTCCGCCATCTTTCTTCGCGGCAGAACTTGAAGGTTCGCTGGCCTTTGAATACGCTTGCACTGGAAATACAGACAGAAAACACTTCGCGCACTCCTTAGCTTTTTGGAAAAAGACTTAGGAACAATAAGCGTTATCATGCAATAATAGCAACTTTCCTCAAGGTGGTAGGCGAGCGCGAGCCCTTGCATTTAATTCGGCATGTACCGTTAACTCCACAACTCGTGCAAGATGAGCTGATTGCTTTTTCCGAGGTGGCCGGATTTCATCATTGCTTTTAGGATATCGTGTGATACGCCCTGATTTTTCTTGGAAATTGAGCTTGCAACTGGCCTCCTCGCGTTGTGTTAGCATGTACCGGTAATTAATATCCCAGGCCGGAATGATTACGCCAAGCAAACGATCACCGCCTGAAAGAGATACGAATATCGCCTCGGGCTCTGGGATGTGCTTGAGATTTGACACCATAGCATACGGCCATACGTCCCTTCATCAGCAAGTGCCACCCTTTTAAAGCTCAATTAATTAACTTGATTTAATTAAGCATGCCTTGAGCCGTGCTACCATGCGTGTGCCAGCCCAAAACGTGAACAAACGCAGACTCGGCCCTCGAGATTGTAGCCAATATACATCACGTTGCTTACGGCGGACTGGCGTATGTCTTGTCAATTTTCTATAAATAGGCCAGTAGATAGCAAACATATACACTTTGCGTCAAGAAGTGATAGGCAAGTAGAATACTGCTAAGCGAGTCTTTTCATAGGTTAGGTAATAAGCAGCTTTCGGCATACTTAGCAGATTTAGGAATAGTCCTAGGAGAGATGGATACTCCCATTCACTTAACCTCCTTCAAATCACAAACAGCATTTGTAGGTGAAATCTCCACTAGGAGGCTTAAGAGAATGACGAAGAACAAGCACTCACTGGTTTTAGTAGCCATTAAGTGGGTTCTCGGCAAAGACTGTGTGGAGTATGAAGATAAGCATCGGGTGAACACCGATGTGTGCTCACACTTTGTGGCATCTATGCTAGACATTTGTTTCCCTCGGCCTCTTGTATTGAAGCTAGTCAAAGAAATCTTCCCGAAGAAGTACCTAAACGGGCTTGGCGAGGTTGTCACACACGCTGCGTATGGAATCGGCCTGCCATCAGCCAGCGACTTACGTCGCTATATTGAAGAAGAAGCTGTCGTGGCTTGGCTACCATTCCTTAGTGGATTCCGCCTGCAGACCCGTGGTCAGCATCAGCAAAGGGTTACCCAGGCTCTTCACTTCCTGTTCAGAAGCTACAACGTGATACCATTCTACGACGTAGAGTGGTATACTGACTTCAGGGACCTGGTGTACCCACCACCGACGACAGCCGCGCTTCATGATGCTGCCAGTGCCGCCGAGGAACCTGTTGCTGAGGAAGAAGCGGACGCTGTCTTGAATGCGTCGGTTGCTGCTAGCCACTCCTGCGGATAGATGGTCCTCTTGCCCTGGTGTTTGTTGATGTAACCCCCTTGCTCCGTATCAGCCTGATAAAAGGCCAACGTATATATATATGCTCTTATACTTTGTATATTTTGAAAATCGGCATTCATGCCATTTTGTAACTCAGAAACATGTATATAAAAATATACGCCTCTTTTTGTTGTGAAATTTTATGCTCCTGTTTGCTTCTGCGTGCAATTTTTCTGGGTTTGCCAATTTTGTATGTTTTGTCTCTGTTTATGAGCATACTTTTGTGTTTTAAGAACTCCGGTGCTTCACCTACCAACGATGATAAGCGAATACATAACAAGTCAATTGGTTTTAGCAAAACGATAGGCCAAAAACAGGAAAGGAAAAAGAAAAAGCGTTATTTACAACTGTACAAGGTAGGGCTTGACGCTTAATGGAACAATTTAAGGTGAATCCCATTAACCGGGATTCCTAGGGGCTCCTGTTCCATATTTTCCAGCTCGAAGGCATTGTGTTGCATGCACCGAATGATTTTGAAGGGTCCTTCCCATAGGCTATCAAACTTACCATGCTGACCTGGCTTCGCAGCCCTGCTGTCGTATTTTAGCACCAAATCTCCACTTTTTAGGCCTTGGTCGGAAGCCCTTTTGTCAAACCACCGTTTGACCACCTGTTGACGGCCAGTCATGGCCTTTAGGGAATTCTCCCTTTTTTCTTGTACTTCTAATAGTTCGGCAAGCCGAACTTCCATGGCGCCATTTTGTTCTATCTCAAGAGATTTCAACAACTGTATCGCCGGAATTTCCATAGAGATAGGTAGCAGCGCTTCTTTCCCATATACTAGCTCATAGGGCGAAGTCTTGAGGACTTGTTTAGGAGTTATGCGGTTGGCCCAGAGTGCTTTTCGGAGATTTTTGTGCCATTCCCTTTGGTGTTCTGAGCCCACTTTTTTGAGAAGTCGGACTAAACTTTTGTTTGTTGACTCAGCTAGGCCATTTCCCTGTGGATAGTAGTTTGAAGATGTTTTCAGGAATATGCCATTTTTCAATGCAAAGTGACATACCTTTGTGCCTACAAATGCTCTAGCATTGTCCGAAATGATCGTCTTCGGAGGGCCGAACCTCGTCACCAGAGCCTCGAGGAAATCCACAATCTCTACCTCCGTTGCCTCTTTAAGGGGAACAGCTTCAGCCCACCTTGTGAAGTAGTCTGTAGCTGTTAAAATCCATTTATGTCCCGAACTGGAAACCGGGTTGATCATTCCGATAAAGTCCAAGCCCCATTGAGCAAATGGTTCATCCGCCACGATAGGTTTGAGGGGCATCGCTGAATTCTTCCTTCGGTCGGAGAATAACTGACATTTTTTGCAAGTCTTTACCAGAGAGTAGGAATCATTGAAAAGTGTGGGCCAGTAATATCCAGCCCGCAGGACCTTGATGGCTGTGGTTTTAGCGGAGAAATGTCCACCTTCGTCGCTATTGTGAAATGCGTCGAGGATCTTCTGCGCCTCCCCTGAAGTAACACATCGTAGGAGCACACCATTAAAATTTCTTTTGAAAAGGACTCCTTCTATCAGCGTGTATCCGCAATTCTGGAGCCGGTAATACCTTCTTTTCTGGGATGAGAGGCCTGGCGGGTACCTTCCGGTTCGCATGAAATTCATTCTATCTTTCAGCCAATCATCCTCCGATCCCGATCCGTTTATCAGGACAAGTTCTGACTGTTCCTCTTTAGCAGGCATCTCCACTTCCTGTGTCATATACTCACACAGACCTCTGCCTTTAATAGTCCTGGTGGGCCTGACCTCAATGTCATATTCCAGGATCTTAGTGATCCAATTAGCCCTTTTTTCTGTGATTTCTCCCTCCATGATGTATTCCCGCACACTAGAATGTGCGACATATACTAGGACTTTGCTACAGGAAATTAGATGGCGGAACTTTTTAAGCCCCTTTACTATTGCGAAAGCCTGTCTTTCAACGAAGTTATAATTCACTTCATATTCCTTTAAGGTTCGAGAATAGAAAGCAACTGGATGCTCCCCCTTTCCTTCTCTATCCTTTTGAGTCAGAACAGTAGCGATACTTGACTTGCTACTGAAAGCATACATTATAAAATCTTTATGTTGATCTGGATTGATCAACACTGGGGCTGATGAGATAGCTTCCTTGACCTTCTCAAATGCCTCCCTCGCCTCTGTTGTCCACTTGAAAATTTGATCCTTTTTCAACATTAGGGTGATCGGCCTAATCATTCCCGCAAAATCGGAAATAAATTTACTGACGAAATTTACTTTGCCCAGAAAAGACTGGACACCTTTCTTATTCACCGGGAGAGGAAGCTCCTTTATAGCCTTTACTCGTTCCGGGTCAATTGAAATACCTTCCTTCGACACAACATGTCCTAACAGCTTACCCTGAGGTACTCCGAACACACATTTCCTCGGGTTTAAAGAAATCCTGAACTCTTGGCACTTTTGAAACACCAACTCCAGATGATCGAAATGATCATCTTTAGATTTGGAGAACACAGTAAGATCATCCAAATAGATTAGGATAATCTTATTGATCAGCTCGCTAAATGCGACGTCCATAGCTCTCTGGAAGGTTTCCCCTGCATTAGATAAACCAAAAGGCATTTTAGCATATGCAAACGTCCCCCACTTGGTGGTGAACGTAGTCTTGTGCTGATCTTCCTCTCTTACTCGAATCTGGTTATAGCCAGAGAAGCCATCCAGTAGAGAGAACATTCCCGATCCCGCGACAGTTTGGAGGATCGACTCCATAGAAGGCAAGGGATAGTGGTCCTTCAGAGATGCTTTATTTAGGTCTCAGAAATCTACGCATAAGCGTATATCACCATTCTTCTTTCGGACTGGTACCAGATTTGATACCCAAGTACTATGTTTAATTGGGAAAACAATACGCGACTCAATGAGCTTGGTTAGCTCTTGTGCCATCAAGGCTTCAACTTTAGGGTTGACCGGCCGCTATTTCTGTCGGATTGGCTTCGCACCTTCTGTTAGCTCAATAGTATGTTGAATGATACCAGGATCATAACCTTCCAGATCATCGTAGGACCAAGCTACTACTCCATATTTCTCACAGAAATTCATAAGCCTTTCTCTATCTTGCTGTGAGACATCTTTTCCGACCTGAAGGTTCCTGTCATCGGAGACCCGAAGATTCTCATAATCACCTTTTTCCGCCATGAACTTCCGCTTATCATTTCGGGCGTCACTACAATCAAAATTTTTTTCGAGAGTAACCAATCCTTTCGGAAGCTTATTTGATTTCAGCTGCATAATTTGTCCCTCGTAGGCCTCAGCGATCTTTGGTTGGAGTTGATCGGCAAATTCCCCTGAGTTTTGAATAAACGAGGCGATGTGTTCATCGCTCTCAAAGACTTGCCAACTTTGGTCATTATCGGGTATTGCTGGTCTAACCAGCACTCGTACTGAATGTTTGTTCTAAAGCAAGTCGGAGACAGGATCAAACTGAGCTCCGATTACTGCCATGCGGTCTGCATCGCCATTCTGAGCTCGGGGAATGGTCAGGATGTTGAAAGCTTCAAAACTTTCTATAAGGTCCCAGATTCGATGCCGATAGGACCTCATGCGGATATTCTTTGCTGCTGAGACTCCTCGGACCTGATTAACTACCAGTTCTGAATCTCCGAATACAATCAATTGTTTGATACCCATTCGTTCCGCTAGGCTTAGGCCTTGGACTAGACCCTCATATTCAGCCTCATTATTTGAACAAGCAAATTGGAATCGGAAGGCCCTCAGCAACTTTTCATTCTGTGGGGATATTAGACATATCCCTGCTCCAGCTCCAACTTTGCTCCTTGCTCCGTCAAAATATAATGTCCACAGCTCACTTGCTTGGTCATCGTCGGGCTCTTTGACGACCTTCAGAAGAACTTGGTCTTCGTCATAGATCACATATGTGCCTAAACCGGTAGCATGATAATTTCCGAAGGGATCATTATTTATATGTTCACTCAACAGAGCGTCTTCGCTATCACTTCGGTCTCCGTTGACCTTCTCCTCCTCCAGCAGTTCAACATTGTACATGTCTTGCTTGGTGATGGAGGTATGTGCCGCTTCAAAGTTAATCAGGGCCTCGTTCGCCACATGTTCGGAATGCAGAGCCTCCGATTCTATCTTCATCTTTGTGCCATGTTTGGTCCTAAGTATTAGATGTGACCAATCTAAAGACAAATAGCCGCCCACCTTTGAAGTAAACTCTCGAGAAAGGCAAAGACCAAACATTGGCGGAACATCTATGATCACTATATCTTGCGGGACCGTGATACTCGGGCAGGCAAATAGAGTCAACGGAAGTGCTTTGATGACACCCATAGTATCAACCTTATTTCCATCTAGCTGCATCACCCCTTTCTTCATAGGTTCGTAGCTGAGTCCCAAAGCTTCGGCTATTAGTTTTGGCATAACCATGGTACTAGCGCCAGAATCAATCATAGCGTTGTGTAATAGTTTCTCCCCTATAATGAGAGTCAAGAAGAAGGGTTGAGGTTTTGGCCTACCTCCGCCTTCCGCATGGGATTCCATCACTTTGTTTGCGACAACCTTAGTTGGTGGCATTTGATAAACCGCCTCGGTACTGGCCAAAGGCTCGGTTAGTGTTGGGTCCATCTGTTGCTGAAACGCTTTTTGGAGTATGGTCTTCTGCTCCGGAATAGCTAGAATGTCCCATAAAGACATATTAGCAGGTGATTTCTTCAACTGCTCCACCACATTAAGAGGTGAGGAGCTCAGAGATTTCTGCTCCTTGGCTTTTGTTATAATAATTTCCTTCCGCCGTTGAGGAGACAAGGATTCGGTCGGGCCACCAGGAATTTGATCTGAAACGTCCTTGCACTGCGGATTGTCCGAAAGTGAAACCACGGCCTCACCGGTGAATCTTCTCTTTGAGCGTGTATTATAGTCAGACTTTACCTGCGGCGTTTCGGCAGTGGATGTGTCATTCGCAAACACCATTTCCTCGTCTTCCATCCATGAGAAAAGCGCATGATCAGGAACAATGTCGGACTCTTGCTCCAGGGACATTCCTTGTATTTGCGCGGTAAGGACCGCATTCTCCATTGCCGGGGCATATCCATATTCTTCGCTCTCTGTCGCAATCCCTTGACTACGTTGCTCTGCTATCCTTTGTTGTAAGTTGCCACGTGGACAATTTCGGGGCATATGCGCATCGTTGCAAGGGAAGCACCATGGATTGATGTCATCAATAAGATTATTTTGTCCCGCGGTTAATTCTCTGCTAGAGCTTGGCGACGCTCCTGCTAGTGGCGTAGGCACCGGAACTATTTGGTTCATAGCCACCGTTGGTGAGTTAGTGCGATGCGCATTCTGATATTGATT
>VDFB02058242.1:478823083-478864190 GCA_007258455.2 Sequoia sempervirens
TAGCTAACTTTTTGTTGATGAATTTATGAGTACTACCTAAGTCGATCAACACTGTTACCTTCTACTTCTTTAAGAACCCCACCACCTTGAGAGTTTGTGGAGCACTAAAAATTGAGAGTGCATGAAAAGAAATGATTGGTTGAGAATCATGTGATTCCTCATTTGACTCCCTTTCATCCTCTAGTATGGGTTCCTCCTCTTCTTCCTCACTTGGACCTTCAATATAGAACAATTTCTTTTCACTGCATTTATGTCCTCAACTATATTTGCTATCACAATTGAAACACAACCCTTTTTTTTCCTTTCTCCTCAATTTGTTGTGGAGTCAACTTAGTAGGTTGTGCTGAATATCCTTTCTCTCTTGTCACATTAGCCCCTTGCTTCTTAGGAATCAAATACTTCTCTACCCTACGTGCTAAGATAAAAGACTCATTTATGGAGCTAGGGCTAAACATGCATACCTCATGTTGAATGTGTCCCTTGAGACCACCGAAGAATAAATCATTCAAGTTTTCCTCCGTAATTGTATCCACTCTTAAGGATATATTTTGGAATTGTTGAATATAATCCTTAACTGATCCAATTTGTTGAAGTTTAGCCAGTTGGCTGAAGAAGTTGTCTATCATGCTATTGCTATATTGTGCTTGGAGTTCCTCTATAAAAATTGACCATGAGATGGTGAGCCTCTTTTTCCTTTGATGAGTGCAAAGCCAAAAATACCAAATGAATTGATCTGGTTCTAGATATAGGGAAGCCATTGTGACCTTTTGTCCATTTGGGATTTGGTGTACTTCAAAAAAGTTCTCCATTTGGTTTATCCATGTTAGAGGATCCTTGCCATCAAACTTGCACATATCCACCTTTGGAAATAAATTCCTAGATCCCATAGGAGTACTAAAGCTTGTGTCAATGGTAGCTAACCTAGAATTTTCACCTTGGTCACTTGAGAACTCCTTTCTTGGTTCAGCGATGTAGGTGCTTAACATGTTTCGCATGCCCGATATATCTCCTCTTAGGTCACACATATCCATCTTAATTGAGGAAATGTCTTCCTTGATCTTATTGATTTCCTTATTAGGAGTAATATCCTCTATTGTTACCCCATCCTTATTAGAAGTCTTCCCCAAAGTGACAACATTCTTTTTGCCCCTTGTTGGAGGCCCTGTCATGATGGAAACCACTAATTTTGAAATAAATCACACAAATGAAACTTAAATTCTCAAAAAAAATTATTTTACTCTCCTTTAGTATGTATTCAAAAACCCAATAAAAATAAAACTCCAATTCAACAAGATGTATGAGATATGCAGATTCCAAAAAAATATTGTAGAAACCCTAATTCTGCAATAATTTACTTAATTCTGCTCCAATTATTCTGAAATCTAGACTGTAGCTTCTTCAATACATTCTTCAAAAACTCTTTTAAAATATGAATGTTTTTTTCCAAAATCTGAGAGATATGCTCTTCCCAAAATCGCCTCTAAATTTGAGAAAAACCTTGCCTCTACAATGCCAAGATCATGCTCTGATACCACTTAAGAAATAAATTGCACAATAGAAGAATATGATATGAAATATGTTGCAAATACTTGATAATAACTGAGAATATCAAGCCACTTTGAGGGGGGAAACCTCCAAATATCTCTAATGAGATCACACTTCACAATTTGATGGTGAAATAAGACTCACAACCTCCTATAAATATCTATTTATGCCTAGGATATCACCTAGGCCGACTTAGACACACCTATATAAGTCAGGCCAACCTAAACAACTAAATAACAATATAATAATGATAATATGACTTAATAGAGAGTTAAGATAGCCACAAGCCAAGTATTTAGAACCTGATGTACACTAATATTAAAGGCATAGCAGAGGTGCAATCAATATTATGTGATGATGACATCGCTTATTCAACAAACCCTCTCGATATGATAAGGAAGACCCAAAAAAATGCAATGAAAAAATCCTTAAGTTGTTATTCATAGTGCCTCAAATAGATGAGATAAGAGAGAGGGTTAAAATATTGATTGAGAGATCACAAAACTTGGAAGTAAGCTATCATGAGGTCTTTAATTATAAAATAAGTTCATTCATGGTTTTATAGTTTGTACTCTTATGTCATGAACTAAAATATGTGTTGTTTTTACAGAATTTTTTGCATCCTCATGATGCTCCTGACCATGATCAGGGTACTGCAAGTGCTGCCCGAGGAGTAGGGGTTGGTACAAGTGTCCATCCTGATCTTCCTGTGCATACATCACATCATCTGACCCCATCATCCATTCCTATATTGTCGTCGCAAATGTTTGAAACACATACCATGCAGGTATTCGTTAGTGCACCCTCTAGCAGTGAACACATGCCAGAACATGTGTAATGACATGTACTTGGGGATGCATATGCCACTAGTATTGGTGATATTTTAGCAGCATTTCCTATATCTTCCTATATTACTAGTACATGAACATTTCCAGTCACATTTGTGGTGACCGAGGATTTCGTTCCCATAAAGATAGAGAAGGTCCCAGGTACTTTAAAATGTTTTAATTATTATTATATATAATCCAATTGAAATTTACTTATTGATCACTCTTTTTAGACTATTGATCCCATGATCATTTTGCAAGAAATGATGTTTTTTATAAACATCTAAGTGATATTACATTGGAGCTCTTAGAGCCTACCATACGCACACAGTGGAATGCCCAAAATCAAGATTTAAAAGATGAGCTCATTAACCGTTTAGTTGTGCTCTTCAGCGATAAAACATTCAACTGAACCAAGGTCCTTAAGAAAGCTGGTACCTATCTAAAGTATGTGAGGGACCAATATAGGTCACATTTAGAGAAGAAAAAAAAGTACGAGTGTCCCCCCATGATTCTAGAGAGGGAGTGGAAGGACCTGGTGTTGGATGGAAAGGAGAAGGCTGAAAAGAAAAAAGGAAAGACACCACCTGGCCAAGGAAGGTATGTGGTACTATCAAAAATATAATTATATACTGATTAATCTTTCTTTTTACATAATCTAACGTATTTCAAACTTTTTATAGGCTGCCTGACACATTGAAGGCAACAAAGGAAAGACTAGAAAAACACGGGCAACACAAACTTGACTCTGGTGGTTATATGAAATTAGCCGCATGAATTGTAAATATCAATAAATGAAATATTATATATCCAAATAATAAATTGAAAACAATTTTCGTATTATCAAAGGTGCTATAGAAGAAAAATTCATGATCTTATGCAAAAATGTAGGGCGCTGAATTCAATTGAGTTCCCATAGAAGATGACCTGAAGATTGCCTTCTAGCAAGGCTATGGAGTCATGGCTGAATGCCTAAGAGTCTTGACTGGGAAAACACAATCCTCCACTGCATCCGACACGCAGGTAAATAAACTCAATAAAGTTTATTTAAAATTGAATACTTATGCAATCTATTCAATATTAATTTCCACTATAAAGTAATTACATGCCTATTTGTTTTAAACATCCAAGCAATGATAATACTGCACATGACATTGGAGTACAGCCTAGTAAGAGTGGAGCACAACTTGTAGATGAATTTCATGGTGTGCATCTTGATACTTTAGATCATGTAGAGTGTGATCAACATGTTGAGCATGATCAGGCTAGAGAAGATCAGGAACATGATGTGGCCCCATCAGGTAAAGAGGACCACTCTAAAGTTCTTTTAAACATATTTAATTGCAATTGGTGTATTAATTAATGTAACCTTTCATGTTTCAACTTTAGAGCATGTAGAGCATAATCAACATGTTGAGAATGATCAGGCTAGAGAAGATCAGGAACATGATGTGGCCCCATCAGGTAAAGAGGACCAATCTAAAGCTCTTTTAAACATATTTAATTGTAATTGGTGTATTAATTAATGTAACCTTTCGTGTTTCAGCTTTAGAGCATGTAGAGCATGATCAACATGTAGAGCATGATCAGGCTAGAGAAGATTAGGAACATGATGTGGCCCTATTAGGTAAAGAGGACCACTCTCATGTTCTTTTAAACATATTTAATTTCAATTGGTGTATTAATTAATGTAACCTTTCATGTTTCAACTGCAAATTAGGACTTAGAGGGTGTTCAAAATGTTGAGCGTGAGTCTATAGAAAAAGTTTAGGAACATGGTGGGTGATCCCATAGTAGTGGTTTACAATTTTTGGCCAAACTGGACACTGAAATTATTATTTTTAACTAAATCTTCACATTCAGGCACCTATAGCGGCTAAACTGTGAGGAATTTGAAGATGGTGCAAACTAGAGTCTCATCAAATTTTGTTTGTAGATTCTAAAATATTTTTTCAAAAATTTTGGAATCAAATTTCACTTTTTCCATCTCCACAAAAATTGTTTTTTTTTAGAAAACAACATTTTTAAAAAGTGATGCACTGTATAACGCATAACTTTTTTTCCATGAAGGATAAAATTCTAATTCTTTCAAATTTAGATTTGTAACTCTGATATCTAGTGCTTCCACTTGGTTAGATAGTTTTTATTGAATATTTTTTTGTTAATCAAGTTTCAAAATCAAACGAATTACAATTCAGACATAGCACTAATCAGATAACGCGAACTTTTTTTGTATATGTCAAAATTTTTTACATTTATTTTTGTTGGATCAAGGACTTCAAGATCTGGTGCACTCATATTTTTCAATTTTTTTTTGATAATCTTCTATTTTTCCACATGTGAAGAACAAAGAAATTCATTTTCGATGAAAAACCTATGTTTAATAAAACTTAAAAACAAATACATAACAAAACCAAAAATATTAAAATTATATTCATTGGATAGCTTGTTCTGAGGAATACCATAATCATTTGAAATAAATTTTAAATGAATTCATTTGATCCCCCAAAAGCTAAATGAAAAGTGATTTTTTATCAGCATTTTGATAGGTGTGAAGGAGACGCATTTATAGGTATGGTTTAAAACTAGCAAGGTTCTATCCAAGGGGTTTTGATGTAAGGTGATTTGATCAAACCCTCTTCAATTGGAATCCTTAAAATGGAACTTTTAAAGGCTTAAATCATTATATTTTCTAAAAATATGTGATTTCAGCTAAAATTCGTTCCTCTCAGGAATTGTAAACCACTATTATGACAGCACCCTGGTGTGGACACATCAGGTAAAGAGAACCACTCTAATGTTCATTTAATTAATGAAATACTTGTAACAATAATAATAAAACATATTAGTTTAACATTTCTTTGTTATTGCAATAGACGCCCCTTGCAATGGCATCCACATCATGAGCAGACGACTAGGCGTACATTAAGATCACAAGCAGAGGGTAGAACAACTAAAGGGATAGATGATTTAGAAAATGATACTCCACTTCAGATTTTTTTAGCTTTTAAGAAGAAACAAAAAAAAAGTGATTGTAATCATATCATGACAACCATATTTTTGATAATATGGAAAAATTGAAATCTTATGAATATATATGTTAATGAATGAATTTGAATATACTAATTAATGAATGTTATATGTTAATGAATGAATGTTATATGTTATTAATGGATGAATGAATGTTATATGTTATTAATGGATGAATGAATGATTAATGTTATATGATTGGGTATGGGGAATTGAGAGTGATGTGAGGGGGGGGGAGGGGGGGCGAAGGGCCAAATGAGCTTCCACTGTCATGTGGTTGGCCCTGTTAAGTAGAGAATATTAAACTATTCTCAAAACAAAGAGAAGCTGGATAAGGTAATGCACTTTTCAATATAAGAAATGCATTGTTTGAAGCATCAAACCAATATGCAAAGATGAAAGAAAGTGCTAACTTTTCACTATGGTGGCATAAAAAGGATTCTTTATACCCTAAATCCATGCTCTACATCATAATTTGAAGTTGTTTCCATTCCAATGTTCTGAGTTTAGTTTGTTTGTATGGCTTGGTATGAATACCACATTGTGTTGTGTGTGAATTTGGTTTCAAAGCTCTATTTCTTTTGTTTTTAGTGGTGACATAACTCTAAAATTTGACTTTTGTGCATAACAGGTTAATGGAAAAATTGACAGCTCTGAAGGGTTTAGAGGCTCGATTGAGATAGATAAATGGATATTTGGATCTTGTTATTGATGGGAGGCTTCCACTTAACCATGAAATTTTGTACCATCTATAGGTATGCAAAAGTTTCTCTACTTACATTCATTCTTGATCATAAATGTTGTAAATGATATTAATACTTCAAACTTAAGATTTGTTTCATTGTTATAGTGATCAAAATGTTATAATTTGCTATACATTCAAGCATTCTCTTGCCCCCTACCCTTTTCTCTCTCCCCCCTCCTTTTAATAATTTTCTTTGTCATAAAAGATTCACATTTCTATCTCATTTACACAAATTTATCTGAAGCACTAAGAGTGAATCAAGATATGTAAAAGATGATGGATTATGTCTAAACAACAACTTTCCATCTTATAGCTAATTAAATCCTTAATATTTGAATATTTTAGAGCTCGAATAATTCTTGTATATGCATGCATAGCAATAGGGGAGCCTATGTGAAGATTAAAATTTAAAACATCACTTTGGTATTTTTCCTTAGGCAGTAAAATGATATTTTGAGTAATACAAACTTACACACACATTGATATTTTTCGGCATTGCATTGAGGAAATTTTTTTCTCTTATACCTACCCTTGGCTATACATGGAGGTATATAATATTGGTTTCTAGGTTTATTTTGTAAGTAGTTAATTTCACAAAGGAAGACTAAAATCTTCTTAATGTCCTATCAAGTGTGAAAGCATATGAATCACTTGTTGAAGGCACCATTTTGTATTCATCCAAAAACTAGTTTTTTCTTTTGTTTTATGTTTCTTGCATGTGTTTTTTTAAGGCTCTAGAGATGTAGCTCAACTCTTTCCTTTGCACTTTTCATCTATTTTGATGATTACAGTAGATTGTCATAATTTTTCATGTAGAACTATTTGTAACCTTATTTTATACCAATCAATTTGCAATCAGTCACATATTAAGGACCATTTCACTAACTTGTAGTCTTCCATTACTTCATATGTTGTAGGTTGTATCTATGTTCCAATAAATCTTAATGATTGTGAGAACTTTAATCCTACAAGTGTACCCAATCTTTCTCAAGTAAAAGTCTTACCTTATTTTATAGTAAGTATTTAAATGGTTAATTGAAGGTGCTTTTTTAGATCCAAGATAGTTGAAGTTCCCTGGATTGAAATATGGTATTAGATGGGTAGTATAATGATAAAAGTAAGGTCCAATGAACACAAATTACAAACACAATTTACTAGACTATGAATAGTGTTACAATTATAATTATTTCTCCTTTACCTACCTCTGCATTAATGAAAAAGATAAAAAATATTGGAAGTTCATTACATGTCTCATGTATGGGTTAGTATTTTAATTTTGTTTAAGTTGTTCAAGAGCTTGATTAGGTCAAGAATATGTTCTACAAGCTCTGTTCTCTTGACACTGCTCAACATTTTCCCTACACATTTTCTCTTCAATCCAAATGTTTCTTAACTCCTTTCCTTGTTAGCCCTTGGTTGTTCTCAAGTGCAATTCTTTTTCTATGCATCTTGTAGTCTGTATGTATGATCAGTCATCTCTTATGAACCATGGATAACCTTTCATGTAATTGTTGTTGTAATTAGACAATTTCCATTATGAGAATAATCATTTAATTTGTATGGAAGTAAGTCTTTTTCATATTATTTGACTTGGTATTGTAAACTTGTCTTTGCAGGATTCTCTAGGGGGGAACAATAGAACTGCGATGATAGGTAGAGTTGTACAACACCATAAATCATTTGGCATTATCAATATATTGCTTACAGAATACTCTTTGCAAGTAAAATGGAATGTGCAATGACAATTGGTCTCGAATTCAAATCTGAATATAAGTACATTATACAAAATAAGATGGTATCTATTCTATGATTTATAGAACCCCAAAATAAGAAAATTAATAGGTTCCATTTTTTTACTTGCTCTTAGACACTTGTTTAATTGACAAGACCCTCAGAATGTCTTGCTGATAACTAGCAGTGTTCAAAACTCCTAAAGAGGTCAGATCGGTGTGACATTGGATCTATCTTGTCGATGGAAGTCATCGATAAGACATGGAATATCAGAGTGATTTTTCTATCCTATTTCTATGATTGATCTCTCATCGATGGGTTGGCTTCGGTGGTCGTCGCCAAGAGTCTCCACGATGGTACATTTCAATGAATATTTAAAAAAAAAAATTGCATTGTTTTGTCACAATTTTGACGAAGGCCACCAATGAATTATCGAAAAGGCCTGGATGAAGTTGCTATAGCTGCAATGAAAGCTTCATCGTAACTTCTTTACCATTTTTTCAAAATGGCGACAAACTTCTGGTGTTGTTTCGATGCTTTGGAAGGGGCATTGCAATTGCATTTTGGTTGTAATTCGTCAGTGGATACATGAAGTTTTCATCGATATTCTGATGAAAATCTGAGTCATTTTATGATGCTGATGACTGATGATCTATGCCATTATTTTGACGTTTAATTTGTCGTCGAAATTTCAACAAAAAAATAGCGACAATTTTTTTCATCAATTTGTCAATTTTCTAACAAATGTTTGTCAAACGACTGACGAACGTTCATTAGAAGATGGAGTCAAATTCAGTAGTGGATGGTGGTGACAATGTTGATGTGACATACGTACTTCAGTGAAAGATCTTTTAGGGTTTGTTCGACATTTCAATGATGTTTGATAAGAGCTTTATCGATGTGACATTCAGTTCAGTGTGAGATCCCCCAGAGTCTTGGAAACATTTCGATTGAGGTGATGAACAATGATGTGAAACATTTTGGAAGACAAATGATAGGATGACAGTTGGAAGAATGAGAATAAATGAATTCCACATTGATGATGTGAAATTCATTCCCATTGGACAATTTGATGAAGCTATTGAGAATGATGTAATGGCCTGGTGCTGATTGGATGATCAAGAAAACTATGACATGAAGAGTGGGAAAGAACAAGGCTGACCTGGAGAACTAGATGGAGATATAAACACAAAAGGAATATAGGGAAGAAAGGGGTGAGTGCAGGATAAAATGTAATGAAGAATAGAGGGTGAACTCAAATGTGCAAAATTTGGTAGATGCATATAATAACCTACCCATAAGATGGCAAGTTCTCTATAATGATGTTCAAGTAATAAAGGTCATTTTGCTGTGCAAATCTAGTTGTGTACTGTTATTCTAGCTTGCAAGGGGAGTCAATATTCATTAGTGGTATCAGAGCAGGTTGTCCTGAGTCTGTAACAAAGCATCAAATGTGAGGTAGTTGCAGCAAGACTTGTGAGTGTGGGTTGAATCTAGAAGACCTATAGGTGAATATTTGAGAAGAGTTGTGGAAAGCATGTTTGTTGTAGGCATGAAAGAGGGTCTATAACTACTATCCTCCAACAAAGATAAAGTTGGGTAGAAGGTGTAGAGTTCCTCCACTAAAAGAGAAGGTGGGTAGAGGAAGGAATCTTCTAGTGTCCTTTTTGGGTAGAGGATGGTTGTGAAAATGAGATATTTCTCAAAGTTTTGAATAGATAATTGAATGTGAGGTAGTTCACATATGCAAAATTGAGGGTTTGAAGGTTTATTAGAGCATTGAGAGTGTGTGGAATAACATCTAAAGGTGTTGAAGATTTGTAAACAGATCATTGAATGGGAGGAAGTTTACATTTGTGAAACACAAGGGTTGAGAGTTTGTGTTGTTACAACTTGAGTGGCCTAGGAAAAAGAAATGGAAAAGAGAAAGGGCATTGTCATTAGATGGATTCTAAGAAATCCTAGACTAGAGGAAATCAAGAAAAGATTTTAGGAAAGAGAATTGGTAGAGTTGAAACAACAAATAGAAGAATTGGAGGACAAGGTTAGAGGTTGGGAACAAAAGAAGCCAAGAGTTGAAGATAAATTTTATCTTTCTAATGATGTTTTGACTGCAAAAAAGAAAGAGGTTGTAGTAAAGTGTCATGCATATGACACCGAGGAAGAGGATGTATAGGTTGAGAAACTAGAACCTGAAATTGAAGGATGTCTATTGGTAGACATGAAGGAAGTAGGTCCAGAGGTGGTAGCAACCACTACAAGGTGGAGAGAAATGGAGGACCTTGAAGAAGAGGAAACTCAAGTGGAAATGATTGAAGAAAAGAGTACTAATGAAGGGAGAATTGTAGTAGTTGAGGATGAGGATCCAATGTTCGATGAAGAACCTAATGAAGACCAAGAGCTTCATGAGGAAGAGATCACAAAGATAAAGAGGTTGTTCAATGCAACAACAAAGATAATTGCATTCGGTAGTAGGGAAAAATATGTTGTGACAGAAGAAGTCACTAAGAATAGAAAGGATGAAGCAGAGTGTCATGCATGTGACACTGAGGAAGAAGAAGAAAAGGAGTGGAAAGAAGTTTCTAAAGCAGAAGCTAAAAATTCTATATTTGATGAAGAATTTGGTGAAGGTGAAGAAGATCTACTCAAAGAGGAGATGAGGAAGATATATATCTTCTTGGAAGGGAAAGTAACTGATGAATTTGATAAGGGAATGGAGGAGATATAGGTGGGAGAAGATTGGGCCCATGAACATGTTGAATTTGTTGTGTTTGCAAGAAACATAGAGGTTGCAACAATAACAGAGAAGAAGGTAATGTATGAGTCATATTATTCTTTTGATGAAGAAGAAATTGATGATTATGGATTTTCAAAATTTAATAAAGAATACTGGTGGGAGACGCATTATGTGAAAAGAGGTAGAAAGAGAGGAAGAATAAAGGATGATAGAGATGTTAAGTTGTAGGGATAGTTGAGAAAGAAGGTGTAGGGGAACAAGGTGGCTAGATGGATTTTG
This sequence comes from Sequoia sempervirens, assembly GCA_007258455.2. NCBI lineage: Eukaryota > Viridiplantae > Streptophyta > Pinopsida > Cupressales > Cupressaceae > Sequoia > Sequoia sempervirens. The sequence goes on from VDFB02058242.1 coordinate 478,833,978, forward strand.
AATGAGCATTAGATACACAAATATTTATGAAACATTTCTTTCCTAATCCAAGTGTTTGATATAGGAGCATCTAGGGAAAGAACAAACTTGCATCATTTTCTATGTTGATTGGTAAACTAAGGTATCATCTTGGACTTGTAGAGCAATCAACATGAGCCTATCAGGAGGACAAGAGTATATTGGTAGGATCACATTCTATGTCCTAGCGATAGAGTGATGGTATTGCCAAAACGGAGTTACATTGTTAGGAGAGTAACATTTCAATGAGACAATGATAAGTAGGTGTTGATGGTGAAGTAGACACATGGCATGGAGAAATTGGGTAATCCACATCCTTGTTGTGGATTGCAGAGCAGTGAAATGGCAGTGATGTGGACATTTGATGTCCTAGCGATGACCCGATGAACCAATGGTGAAGTGTGAATGGGTTGCGTTATCAATGAGAAATGGCCCATTTGGCAAGACATTCCTGAATGTCTCTTCAACATTCCATGTTGAGTAGTAGTGGTCTGGGAAAGGTGGATATTTATCAATGAGAGCCAACTTGTTGTTGAGACAATATCGAATGTCTCTCCAACATTCAATGTCTCATCAACATCCATTGGTCATGTGTTGTGTTGATGTTTGCATTGGTGTAACATGAGGGTTTCAGTGAGAGATTTCCCAATCTCTCTTCAATAAGGTGAGGGATGGAACAAATGGTGGGACCAATATAGATGGAACATAATGATGGTTTGCGAAAAGTGATAGGTAATTCACATCCTTGTTGCGAATTACTATGGGTAATGAGATGGGAATGGCGATGTCGATGTGAAAAACGTACTTTGGTGAGAGTTCTTTTAGGGCCTATTCAACATTTTGATGATGCCTGATAAGAGATTTATTGATGTAACATATCTGGTTTGGTATGAGATCCCCTAGAGTCTTTAAAAAATTTTGATGCAGGTGATGAACGATGATGGGCAACGTGGTGGAAGGTGAATGACAAGATGGCACTTGGTAGAATGAGAAAAAATGAATTCCACATCGTTGTGAAATTCATTCCCATTGGATGATTTGATTAAGCTACTGAGAATGATGTAATGGCCTGGTGTTGATTGGATGATCAAGAAAACTATGACATAAAGAGAAGGAAAGAACAAGGCTGACCTGGAAAAATAGATGGAGATATAAACGTGGAAGGAATACAAGGAAGAAAGGGGGGAGTGTAGGATAACATATAATGAAGAATAGAGGGTGAACTTAGATCTATAAAATTTGGCAGATGCATGTAATAACCTGCCCATAAGATGGCAAGTTCTCTGTGATGAAGTTCTAGTAATAAAGATCATGTTTTTGTGCAAATATGGTTGTGCATTGTTGTTCTATCTTGCAAGGGGAGTCAAACTTCATAAAAAAAATAGCACTAAATATATTTAAAATACTTGTCACATGAAGGAAAGTTTAGATCTTGATCCATGTAGATGGATTCAATGACTAGGATTGAATGGACAAGGATTGAGAAAGAGATGAAATTAAATATTAGGGAAAATGATAGTGAAGGTTAATTATCGTAAATAAATTAATTATGTTGGCATTAATTAATTAATGTAGTTGGAGGACTTGGGGGTAAGGTTACACTTAATTAAATAAATATAAATTTATTTAATTAAAGGTAAGGGATAAGGATGAATTAATTAAATAATGGCTAGAATAGAGTAAATTTAAGTGTGGTCAAGTATGGATAAATTTAGGTGTGTACAATTTCATCCCCTCTTCTTATTTGGATTTACTCTCATATTTTTACAACTATGAAAAGAAGTCTATACCTCTATAAAATTTGTGAATATTTTACCTAGGCATGTTATTGGTGTTGAATTTATTTTTTAGAGTTCACCTCCTATATTCCATTTATGCAAACTATGAACCTAATTCTAAGAAAAATGAAGAATGGAGAAGGAAAGGAATTTTTACATTAAATAAAGAGTTAATTAGGAATTTATTTAACTTAAAACCCATGGTGAATTAGTAAATAGACTTTGATGAGATTTTATAGAATACAAAAGGGGTAAAATAATAAATAGGGTGAAATGGCTCCCTTATCATAGGCCACGAGATATGGAAAATAGAATAGTACCTATCGTGGCTAGAGAGTTAGAACCTCTTAGTGTGGATATTTTTATGATTACTTTAAAGTGACATATCAAGCCTTTTTTAGGTATTAGGGATCTAATACAAGAATTTTAATAATATATTTAGCTTCAGTTCTTTTCTAGATGACAAAATTCACAAGGAAATTAGTTCAATAAAAGGTGATAATATAATATGCTTATTTAGATGGTATTTTATTCTTTGCCACATTATTTTGTATTTAGTTAAAGACCATTGGGATCTATCTCTTGGATTAAATCCATCACTAAATTTAAATCCCCTACCTATCTATGGATGCAATTTTTTCTATTTGATCTTCATTGTAAAAATATTGATTATTATATTTTTAAGACTAATTTCTAACAAGAATCATAACATTGCTAGGCATGGGAGAGGAAGGTTCACAAAGGAAATAACATTCCTATAGGCCCTAAACCACCACCTTCATAACCCATTTTTTAATGAATGGCTTCCCCTAAATAATATGTTTTGTTTGTGGTGTTATTCAAAGTAGGTTTATATGAATACTATACACTATGGTCCAAGGGTTTCTCTTTGATATTAGTATCAAGTAGAGTATCAATTGATTTAGAGGAATGATCTATATTCCACATCTAAAAGTCTATAGTACTTTTTCTTTACCTAGATCCTTCGTCATAGGTCAAAATATAGTTATTTTCTTTTATTGCCAACCAAGGTCTATACAAGAAAATTGTAGAGAATATAGCAATTTTTAAACTACATTTTTTAGTATCTCTTTGATAAAAATGATTGTATCTCTTGGATAGGATCATTGGCTATGAATGTTTTTATGGATGCAATGCCATTATTTTTACTGACAATTGTTCAATAATAATACCTTTCTCAAAATAAAATTATTCCATTAAATTTTTGAATTCATCCCAATAATTCTTATTTTTTAATCATTCTTGCTCGGGTTTACATTCATGTTGAACCCTAGATGCAACATTATTACTGGGCACAACCCTTACTTTAATCACCTCACATGGTTCATATTACTAGTGATAATTAAGAGTGAATATAAATATTTGTAAAATTTCATGTAGCATAGAGAATTATTTTCTATTAAATGTGAACCCTCTAGATGTAAAAGTTAAGGAAAGAATTATGCTCTTCTTTTACTAACTAATAAAGTATAGCTGATTTATATTCTTCATTGTTGTATATATTTGAATTTAAAAGCATTATCTATCACATGTCTTAAAATTTTGTTAGGGTCTACTCTTGATCTAGAAAATATTAGCATAGTATATTCCTCCATGAAATATTAGATAGACAATTATATTTCTATTCCCGACTAAATATAATTTATTCAAGCCTTAAGCAATGTATGCATTGGAGTATTTGTAATTTTATTATATATTGGAGCCAAAATACTTGACAAAATGATTGTAGTTCATTCCATTATGATACATCCTATCTTTTGGGTCCACTCAGATAGTGGACTAACCTTGCTAATCGATCATTCCACTAGGGTTTAATGTAGAGCTTGTTAGCTTGAAGTGTTCAACTAATCCACCCTAGAAATAAATGGCACAAGTAGGTTGTGGCCTAAAGTCCTTAGTATTGGAATTGGAATTCATTTAATCATTAAAAATTATTTATGCATGGAATAGGTAACATTCTCAATAAATTTATAACTAAAAGGTAGAAGAATATAATGGATATTGTATACCATTTCAAGGATGGATAAATCAACATGTTTATTACTATCCAATCTAAGGTAAAATAATATCATATAAATAGCATCCTAAACCTATTATTTTAAAAAATTAAGCTTATAGGGAGGCTTCATATTGGGTGCATTACCATCATTTTTTTCTTCTTCTAAGAAAATATTCTTGGGAACTTGAAGCCATTGTTCCATAATCATGAACGATTTGATCTAGGTTAATTTGAACTAGTCCAAATTTGTAAATGGAATCCAAAACTCATGACCAACATCTTCTACAATAATGATAAGATTTTTTCTTGACTATTTTTATAAATAATTGCTCTTCTATTTTCATCATAATATTAGGCGCATACCACATGATAAATTCTAGATAAAGGAAAACCTCAAGGAGCAACATGCTTCACAATCCAACCTCGCATGGTGCAATGATACTATTAATTTTTAATAGTTTGTTAACCTAAATTTGAGTTGATGCCTTATTCTTAGGCACATATATAATTTGTGAGGTCAATAATTATACAATCATAAATATCATGGTATTCATTAGTGAAACCTAGGGTTTTACGTAGTATAGTTTAGTCTATTTTTTTATTACTAGTTTACCTTTCACTATTGTGGTGGTAAACATGATTGTAAACCCTCAATATTAAACCTTAAATTTAGAAAATTTAAAATTGAAAGCTATTTGTTTATTAAATCAGTAATATAAAGTTTAAAGGAATTTAGGATTTCTATCTTTTTCTTACCTAGAAAGATGAATTTCTTATGCACTTGTAGAGTCCCTCTCACTTCTAAATAGCAACATTCGACCATTGAAACTTGATTTGATTACTTGTGTGCAATAATAAATGCAATAAATTCCTAATTTTCTTTTTATTCTCAAACAAGTGCCAAGTATATTAAAAATAAGTGAAAAAAGTGTGGCATTAATAATATATTTGTAATTATATTAATATATTACATTATAAACTAAAGCTAAGTAAAATAAACATTAAATTGAATATAAATAAAATATAATTATTTTCACTACTCATAAATGATAAATGTTATATCATTCAATGAATGCAAATCAATAGATTATGTTCTATTTCTAGCCTAAGTTTTGACACACTCAATTTTGAACTTAAAGTTTATGAAATAGATCTCCTAAAAAGATAAGTGAATATTGTTTTTAATGAGCTAATTATTATAGTCAACTTAACAATTTCATTAAATTCACCATGTTCAACTTATAGTGACAACAAGAAATTTTATATCATGATTATGTACATAAAAAATATTAATTTAAATTTGACAACTGTTTACATGTCAAGTAATAAATATTTAATAATAAACATAAATTTTAATAGTAACATATAAATATTAACTAAATTTTTAAGAGTAAAAAAATCCAAATAATGAATGGTGACTTTTTGAAAGGTAAAATAACTTTTAAAATAAAAATCTATAATAGAATAAAATTTTAAAAAATAAAATAAAACTAGCATAGATATATTAAATACATCTATCTAGAAGATGTCAATGTGCCTATATTTAAATTATTATTAAGAATAGACAGACAACTTGAGACGTCTTTTAGAGAGATGTATTTAAGATATTTTATTATTGTTGTTTATATGTGTTGACACTTTATTTAATTATTCCTTATTTAATATGTTTCAGCAATTTAATTTTTATACTTAACATTTTTTTGTTAACACAGATTTCACTCCACCCCGTGCTACCACTATAAATTATGCCTCTGTCATAAAAATAATTGACAACTTCATTATATATCACTACATTGATTATATCACATATATCTATGATAATTAAAAATAATCAACTTCTTCATTATAGATCACTAGATTGATTATATCACATATATTTCTTTAACTTCATCGTCTTCAATAACCACTAGAAAAAACCACACAATAATTTAAAAAAATAATTTCTAACACAAGAACCAGTATCATATCTTCTAATAAACTAAGAAATATAGCTATGTCTAAGCAGACATAAGTGATTGATTCCAACACAGCACATGATCTATTGCTCCTAACTACATATGTTGCATTTGATAGAACACTGGATGTCCAGAGAAAATTGTAACACCTAGTCAATTGCAGAGAGTTTTAAACCCGGTATAGAAAAAATACTAAGGAAAGCTTCCCTATCCATATACTTAACCTTTTGAAGTGACAATTTCCAAGCTATGGGCCTCAGGTTCATTGATCTCACACTTCTCTGAGCATGAAGGGACAATTTCCAAGCAATGGGCGGCATGTTTTTCTTGCTTACACTTTTCTTTCTGAAGTTTCTCTTGCTCAGCTTTCTCTTCATCACATTTCTCTTGCTCGGCTTTCTCTTTCTTACGTTTCATTTCCTCGGCTTTCTTTCTCTCACGGTTGTCTATTTTCCTGGCCTTCCCTGCTGTGTAAAGTGCCCTCCCTATCTTGTTTTCGTCGGACTTTCTGGCCCATTTTCTAGAGTACAATACTAACATAGATTTGGCTTTTGCTATGGAACCATATATAATATCTGCTAATGCACATTGTACCTCGTCTAACAATTCCCTGGCATTAGAAGCGCGGTCAATACTCTTGCATAACTTGTACACAGCAATTCCCTCTGCAACATTCTTCCAGTTCATGGAATCTTCGTCCTCTACGGACTTACGAGGAGTGTTTGTCTTACTTTTTTGTAAAAGTTTATCTATCAAAGGGAACATAGTTCTCGCTCTAGGCTTACCTACTTTCTTTTTACACTCCTCTGCAATCTCATCAATTGCTGTAGCTACACAAAAACGATCGGAATGAAAAATTTTCTTGGGTAGGCCTTCCCCTTTCTCCACTTTGGTTTGTAGTGTAAGGAAGAATGTATCAGCAGCCTCACTCATGATTCCATCAACTTCTAGGTTATCAACAAAATCTAGTACCTCCCATGCTTGAGAGTATGCCTTTGTAGAATCCTTCATTTCCTTGGAAGGAAAATCATGAGAAGTGGCTTCAGAAGTGTTATGGCATTCTGAACAATAACAGAAGTGAGAGAGTTGAATGATGATTCTAATAAGCGAAACTGCTGTCATTTTCCAAGATATTTTTGTGGCCTCTGCAAACTGTTTCTCCACGCCTAATGGCTCATATTTATCAGCTGGAGTCTTCCATATATACTTATATTCTGACAGGTTTTTAGCATCAAAACTGCTCAGATCTATACCCTCTGGCCTCTTCCTACGTTGTAGCAAAGTAACCAGCTCTTCACAACTAGTTTCCCCATCATGATTGCCTTGTGTGATTAGTTCCTGCGCTTTTGCAATTGACTTTTTATTAGCTATCCACAGGCTTGTTGGAGTCTCCCCCATCATATCCAGACCACTCAAAAGAAATTCATAATTTGAGAACTTAAAAAGTCGTTTTTTATCATGCTTGGATGTTATGAAACTCATCAATTTAACAGTGTATTTATTATGAAGAATTATCAGGGACACCACCCAACATATTTTGCTAAAAAAAACTGTTATCCATTGCAGCCACATAAGCACAGTCAAGAGCCTCGGTGGCATCAGGTTTATTGTTGGTTGCTTGGCAATGAGATTTGTGACTTTTCTATCGAGCCATTCCGCCTGCAGAAGCTTCGGTCCTCGGTCTTCAATCCACTGTTCAATGTGTCTTGTCCAATAATCTTCAACCCTGCAAAATGAGGACCAGGAGCCCCAATGCCATCTTGTGTAATACCAACCCGCTATAAACCATCTCCATCCCATTATTACCCAGCCAATGAAGATGAATATAACTTGCAGAACAGTTACAGCTAACTTTGCCTTATCAAAGGCTGAAGTAAGCTTAACAGTTGGGCCATGATGAATCCATCCTATTAGTGAGCTCAAAATCAGAAGCGAGAGGATGGTTGCAGCAGAAGAGCTCAACGCCGACCTGGCAATAATATATTCTGGTGTGTAAGCACGAGCAACGATCCATGCTTTCAACACTTCATCTTCAATAGTATGCCAGTCTTTATCGTCACCATCCTTCGGTTCTAGGATCGTAGGAATCTTTTGGGCAAAAAGAACCTGATAGCAAGCAAATTAATAAACTAATTAAGAGCCAATAGTACTCGATTTTAAATTTCATCAAACGTCTAGTTCTTACTTTCTCTACTTGAAAATCTTATAATCAATTAAATATATTAAATTATTAGTATTTTTAGATTAGCTGTGTTAAAAAAATAAATTAATCAATATTTTGGATCACAATTTGTGATTTACGATTAAGATGTAGAGAGTAGGAAAAGAAATGTAATTAGTAAATTGTAGATCACAACTAACTAAACATAGAAACGGAGTGAGGTGATGTAGAAACCAAGAGACCATAAGGAGTACAATAATAAATAAAAAAAGTGAAAAATACTATATTAAAGTAGATATCACATTTTTTGCATGAGGGAATTTGTAAAAATGTCAAGATGTTCATTTGTAACTAAACTTGACATAATATATGTAAACAAAAGAAAATATTTACAATGGATCATGGCATATCTCTCCTATGCACTCCTACATCATTGGTGATGGATTCAAACAATATTTTACCACCTCTAGATGCTCCTACAAGTATTTGTAGGGCTTCAAATGGCTGCTAGCACCACTGGTCTTCATACCTCCCCTAGGGTTTATGCTGCTGCAAATGTGGTTGGGCACAACATGGCTCTTGTTCCACATCTTTGCTATGGTGAGCTCTCATGGTTCACTGATTCTTGCTCTTGCTTTTGAGGTGTGTTTCATTGATGGTTTTGGTTTGCAAATAACATCTAATTGTGGACAGGCTTCTTTTGTGGTTGTGGTTGGATTGGGGGTCCCATCTGATTATGGTGGGTTTGATAACCCTTTGTGCTACAAGAATCTTCTTTCTTATTTAGAGTCCTCTCTATCCTCATTTGTCGATAGAATGTTATTGACGATGCAAAAAAAATCATCTATTAGATTGATTTGTATATTTAATCATTTATGGCCCTCTCTTCTAAACCTACACCAATGGGTGTTGGAAACCTAGAGATGTCCCACAAAAACATAATCAAACTCTATCTATGCATGAGGGGATTTTTTATTGTGACCTTCAAACCTGTTATGGATAAGGAAGTTGTGTTTAATGGTAGGCTTTAAATGTGGGGCCAACATTCCCCTCTTTCAACCATCTTTTGAATCCCTATATATCATGCTTTTTTAGGTGAGGTTACCTAATCTCTCTCTCTCCATTTTTTAGCAGCCTCTTGTCTTGAAGATATTTTCAATATGATTGTTCATTTTTTGAGGATTGATGTTGCTTCTTCAAATTTTGGAATACCACCTATGCCCATATTTTGGTTAGCATTGACATTTTCAAGGCTCTTCTTAGTTGTACCATCCTCATGGTGGAGGGTAGACCTTGGAATCAACTACTTGATTATGATTTGGTATTCCTTTCTTGTGTTAAAAATACATTTTTTCTAGCCACCTTGCTTCTAATTTCCCCAATTCTCAACACAAGATGGCAAGTTATGCAACTTGATGGAGGAATGCTCATTCTAAACACTTGACTATTGGATATTTTCCTATATTTAAGGATTTTTGGGTCTCTGATGGCTTCCCTAATTCTTGTTGGGTAATCTTTGGATGCACTTCCTTCTATTTATGATGCTATTCCACCACCCTCTTCTCTTTCTGATGGTGAACCTTCTCTTCAGCCTTTTATGGTTGAAATTAACTTTCTTCTATGCTTGTGTCTCTCAAGGGGTGTGTTGGTGGAACCATTATTCCATGCTCATCTATAGATTATATGCAACTTGTGTCCTCTACAAGTAGATGCCCTTATTCTCTGCATATGGTGGAGCAATTCATGGCTTCGGTAGAGGATTCTCCTCTTCTCTCCCCAAATTTGAGGATTTGCAAAATGGTGTCTTAAACTATCCTCCAAAGGAGGAAGAGAGGTCTTCCTAAAAGTATTCTAGATTCTATTAAACATGACTTGGGTGAGAGGTCTGGTAAGAAAGGGTGTTGTATAGAGTGCTACTCCTTGCTTTTGCTTGACATTATCCATTAAGTAAGAATATTATTTGGATTACTTGTATTATCCTTTTGTTGAAACACATACATATATATATGCATACATATATAAGACAATAAACTGTAATAAAAATTGAAAGGTGGGAGCCTTTACAAAGAAAAGATTAAAAAATGTTAAGAGAACAACAAACCAAAAAAATGATTAAGGCATATAAACTAAAAGGAGGAGAAAATACACACAAATAAACATGAAAGAAAACAAGCGTAAATATAAGTATATTTATTCACATATACAAACATACATACATGTGTACACATAAATAATCTTATGTACATCTAAGGAAGCATATTCATGTTTATATATCTACATACATGTACCAATATATGCAAGTTTGCAAGAGTGAAATCAATTGAACTCACATATTTATGTGTGTATATGTATATGTATTTATGTATGTATGTATATGTATGCATATATATGTACATACATATTATATAAAAATTCTATAGATGCAATAGTGGTTTACAATTTCTGGGAGATCCTGATTTTTGCTGAAATTGCATATTTTTAGAAAATATAATGATTTAAGCCTTGAAACGTTCCATTTAAAGGATTCCAGTTCAAGAGGGTTTCATCAAAACACCTTATACCAAGCCCCCTTGGATATAACCCCGCTAGTTTTGAACCATACCTATAATGGAGCCTCCTTCACACCTATCAAAATGCTGATAAAAAACCACTTTTTATTTACCTTTTGGGGGATCAAATGAATTCATTTAATTTTATTTTTTTGTAAGTATGTAGTCCTTATTATAAGCTTCCAAAAAAGTATAATTTTAATAAAATTTAATTTGATTATTATATTTATTTTTTATTTCTTGTGAATGTAGGTTTTTCACTAAAAATCAAGCTCTTTTGTTTTGCACATGTGGAAAAATAGTATATTATCAAAAAATAAATTGAAAAATATGAGTGCACCAGATATTGAAGTCTTTGATCCAACAAAAAAATAAAATTGAATTTTGATACAAACAAAAAAAGTTACACGTTAGACGGTCGGGCTATGTTTGAATTATAATTGGCTTGACTTTGAAACTTGATTAAAAAAAATATTCAATAAAAAACTATCTAACCAAGTGGAAGCACTAGTTATTGGAGTTACAAATCTAAATTTGAAAGAATTATAATTTTATCTTCATGGAAAAAAGTTATGTATATGGTGAGCGTCAATTTTAAAAATGTTGTTTTCTCAACAAAACTAGTTTTTGAGGGAGATGGAAAAATAAGTGCAATCTGATTCCAAAAATTTTGAAAAAAATATATTTAGAATCTACATACAAAATTTCACGAAACTCTAGTTTGCATCATCTTCAAATTCTTCACAGTTTAGCCGCTATAGGTGCTTGAAAGTGAAGATTTAGTTAAAAAAAATTATTTCAGTGTCCAATTTGACCAAAAATTGTAAACCACTATTATGAGATCACTAATGTATGTACATATGTATATATGTATATATACATATACATACATATGTATACATATGTATAAAAATGTATATATTATATATGCATGTTTATATACATACATGTATATATATATAATCTACCACCCAAAGCTCTCTATAGGCTCATGAAAAATGGAGAAGAGATCAATGACATTGAGACATTTGATCAACACCCTATCTTACCAAGATGTTAGATTGAGGGCTGCCATAGAGAGGGAGAAAGCATTTGGGCACCCCTTTTAGTAGAGTAAAACTATATTCTGCCACCCACCCTATCGAAGTAGTGGAGGTAGATTAGTTGTGCAGACTCAAGTGGGAGGCACACACACACATACATACATATGTATGTATGTATGTATATAATAAACATACATATATACATATGAATATATGTGTGTATGTATATATATATATACATATATACAATGCATACATACATACATACATACATACACACATAGAGAGAGTGTGTGTGTTTTATTTTTATTATTATTTTTATACTAGTGATATATAATTTTAAAATTATAGGTTTCAATTTTTGAATAGATAAATTGGTTATTATCTAAGGTTCGTTTTTTTTTAAATTGTGTTCTGAAGTATAAAAAAAATTTAATCAAATTTTAATCCTCATTGTACTTAATGTTTTGAATCAAATTTTCTTGATTAAGAATAAATTGTTTTATTTGAGGGATCTATCTATCTAAAGCACTTAGTCCTCATCATACTTTCCCTTAGGAATATATATCCCTTCTCTTTCTCACCCTGTCTTTTCAAATTTATTTAAAATTAGAAAATTAATTTTGGAGCATCATTTCATTGCTAGATTAGATGATAAAACATATTCTCAAATCTCATATTTGAAGATATACGTAGGTTTTTCATACTCGATATAAATCAATTGTAATGTCCCCTTTTTTGGATTCTCTTGCTTTTTAGGTGGTCCTAACTTTTTGGGTTTGTGTTAGAATGTTTATAAGGGTAAATTGATGTTACCGGTGAGCTTAGGAGGTTTAGAAGAGTCATATGATGTTTTCATATGTTATTTCTAACTTCTAGTTTGGGCTCCAAGGTTCTTGGAGAGATATTTGGTGGGTTTTCTCAATGTCCAGTGGTGTGTTGGTGTTCTATTGGCCCTTAGGATGCTGGTGATGTTCTTTGTTGCATTTTTTGGCTATCTTGGTTGTTCTCCACATTTCATGGAGGGGTATGTGCAAGATCATGATGGGCCAAAAAGTGGCAATATTATGGGTATTTATAGGGTATGTGGCTGACAACTTCTTTTTTACCCAAAATTGATGAAATAAAACGAGTTTTTAGAGGAGATTCTTAGTTTTCCGCCAATATAAATTATGCTTTAATTTGAATTTAATAAATATTTATTATTTATTTTCTATTAGAATTACAACTAAACTCTTGATCGATAGGCTGATTGAAAAACATCTATAACTTTCAAACTGTATCACATTTTTTGAATCCAAAACATGCATCACATTCTATACTTCACATACTATAGGATTAAAAAAAGAAAAGATAAATTTAATGAAGTTTTGACCAAGTTAAGGTGGTCAGACATACGAGTTATTATATTTTTTAAAAGTTGTAATAAAAATTCATAATTAATTATTTACTTGGAAAAAATTACAAAAAATATGCAACACATCTAGACATGAGTCCTCTACTTATATATAAAATCTTATAAAAAATATTATCATTTTATTATGGTTAGGTGTCACACCTACTTCTTATTTTTTCCTTGAAATTTAAGTACTCTGCATTGAAATTTCAAATTTTCACCAAATAGATTTTATTTATTTTTAAATAAACCTAGTAGTTTAGAAACTACATTCAATTTTCTACAAATTCTATTCTTACATATTTTTGAAATAATATAGGTAACTTATTCAAATTTTTACATCAAGTTGCCTAACACTGATTTTTCTAATTTTTTTGCCACTTAAGGGCCTGTTTTTTCTATGATGATCCTACACATACCCGGAGAACACAACTATTTTTAGTAAGTGTCTATTTTAGCATCTCACATCTTCCCTCATTATTAGTAGCTTCTTGTTATGGCCATTTCCATTTCGGATGTAACATCGATGATTTTTTTAAGATGGTAAGAATTATTTTAATATTTACACTAAAGTTATAAAATAATGTTTTAATATTAATTTAGTGTTAAATATTTTAAAATGAATAGGTTATTTCCCACATTGGATGCCTAGGGGGAAAAAGAACTTAAATTTATTTGAAAAAAATATATTTTTAGGAAAAAGGAAAAAAGTGCTTTTGAAAAAGCAATGAAAAGTTAAAAAAAACCTTTTAGAAAAAAAAACAAGAAAGCTATAAAAGAGGTGTATGGGCTCTCATTTACATTAATGAATATTGCACACATAACAAGATTTTGAATTGAATGGAGAGTTCTTCCAAGGATTGGTCGAAGATGAAAACCCTCATCAAATCATTGATTTTGAATATGAGAGATGATCCCTAGCTGGTTGGAGTGACTCTACCTCAAGAATCACCATTATTTTCACTATTGCAAACTTAAGGTTTCAAATAAAGAAGATTTTTAAAAGTATTTTGATTGCAGGTTTGTGGGGTTTGTATTGTAGATTATTTTAAGAGCTTTTGTTGATATTTTGATGTTGTTTATAGAGGACCCTTTGTTTTCCATATAGTTTGATAGTTTGATGATTCCCTAGCTGGCTTCCCCTCTCATGTTTTGCATTAAAAACTTGTGGTGCTGAAAATTAATGCAAATGATTTATTGTTGTTGGGTGACCTGTTTGGGACTAGTTTCCAAATGGAAAATAGTAGATATAAATTCTTGTAAAGGTTGTACAACCATTTTTAGTTGATTGTAGGTGATAGGTTCTAAGATTGGATGATCACTATGGGTATGTGCAGGATCATGATGAGCCAAAAAGTGGCGATATGATGGGTATGTGTAGGGTATGTAGCTGATAACTTTTTTTCACCCAAAATTGATGAAATAAAAATGGTTTTAAAGAAGATTCTCAACTTTCCACCAATAAAAATTATGCTTTATTTTGAATTTAATAAATAATTATTATTCATTTTCTATTTGAATTCTGACTAAAGTCATGATTGATAGGCTAATTGAAAAACATCTATAAACAAGATCAAATTTTTGAATTTGAAACATGCATCACTTTCTATGCTTTACATACCATAAGATTAAAAAGTAAATTGAATTTCATGAAGTTTTGACCAAGTTAAGGTGGTCAAACATACAAGTTTTATATTTTTAAATTTGTAATAAAAATCATAATTAATTATTTACTTGAAAGAAATTACAAAAAATAATGCATCACATCTAGACATGAGTCCTCTACATATATCTAAAATCTTATAAAAAAATACTATCATTTTATTGTGGTTAGGGTGATCAGACATACACCTATTTATTTTTTTCCTAAAATTTAAGTACTACTGCATTGAAATTTTAAATTTTCACTAGATAGATTTAAAAAAAAAAAAAAACCTAGTAGTTTAGAAACTACATTCAATTTGCTACAAATTCTATTCTTAGATATTTTTGAAATAATATAAATAACTTATTCAAATTTTTATGTCAAGTTCCATAACTCTAATTTTTCTAAAATTTTGCCACTTAAGGGCCTATTTTCTCTATGATAATCTTGCACACATACCCCTATTGAAGATATGAATTTATAGAGAAAAATGGCCCTTACTCATTCTAGCACCAATATTGTTGTTCATGAGTAAAACACCTCTCAAATTTCTTGTTTTGACTTTTATTGTGATTTGAAGGTTGTTAGATGTTTATTGGAGTGGTTTGATTTTTGCCTATGACTTGGAAAGGTGTGTATACATGTTTGGTAAATGATATAAAAGGGTTCCTTTCACTATTTGGGACTATAGCAGTCCATGTTTAGACTAGACAATGCTCAAATTTGTATAATAGACCCTTAACAACATTTGAGTTGGGCATTATAAACCTTCATTGTTCTCTGTTCATTGCCAAGATTTACATAATAGACCAATTCCCTTTCAAAAAATTGAGTTAAAATTTGATTGGAGGTGCTAACTGAGGGATACTACAATTTCAATTCCATGTGGACATGGATTTGGAGTATCTGGAAGCATGATGGGTGTGATTGATTATTGTTCCAAACCTAAATCTTGTTCCTTACCATTTGGAGGGTGAATGATAGTGTTGGCCTATTATTAGGTGTGTGGTGACCTTCGAGTGGAATCATATATGTGAATGAAGGTTGATTTAATGGGTTTCAATGCTTCCATAACTTGCAATTGAAGAATTGTAGACCTATAGCTAGTTCCACGTGACAACTTAGACTTGTAGGGTGATCCCACAAAGCTGGTTTACAATTTCTAGGAGATTCTGATTTTTGCTGAAATCACATATTTTTAGAAAATATAATGATTTAGGACTTAAAAAGTTCCATTTAAAGCATTCCAATTGAAGAGGGTTTGATCAAACTACCTTAGATCAAACCCACTTGGATAGAACCCCACTAGTTTTAAACCATACATATAACGGAGTCTCCTTTACACTTATCAAAATGCTGATAAAAAACAACTTTTGATTTACCTTTTGGGGGATCAAATGAATTCATTTAAAATTTATTTTTTGTATGTATGTAGTTCTTATTATAAGCTTCCCAAAAAGTATAATTTTAAACAAATTTAATTTAATTATTATATTTTTTTTTATTTCTTGTGAATATAGGTTTTTCACCAAAAATCAAGCTCTTTGTTCTACACATGTGGAAAAAATAGAAGATTATCAAAAAAAATTGAAAAATATGAGTGCACTAGATATTGAATTCCTTAATCCAACAAAAAAAATTTAATTTCGATACATACAAAAAAAATTATGTGTTATACAGTCTGCCTATGTCTAAATTGTCATTGGTTTCACTTTGAAACTTGAATAAGGAAAAAAAAAATCAATAAAACACTATGAAACCAATTGGAAACACTATATATCGTAGTTACAAATCTAAATTCAAAAAAAATATAAATTTATCTTTCATGGAAAAAAGTTGTGTTATATAGTGAGCGTCACTCCTTAAAAATGGTGTTTACTAAAAAAACTAGTTTTCAAAGGAGATGGAAAAAGAAGTGTAATCTGATTCCAAAATTTTTGAAAAAAATATATTTAGAATCTATAGACAAAATTTTACAAATAACTAGTTTGCATCATTTTCAAATTCCTCACGGTTTAGCCACTAGAGGTGCCCAAAAGTGAAGATTTAGTTAGAAAAAATAAGTTCAGTGTCCAATTTGGCCAAAAATTGTAAACTAGTATTGTGGGATCATCCTCCAATAAGCATCATCACATCTATTTTCAAGCTACTTCAAGTTGTTACTTCATATGAACCTTTATTTTATTTATTGTTAGTATGTATGAATGCTTATTCACCAAGATAAATTGTAACAACAGTTATGCAAGCATTGATAGTTAATATCAAACTTTAATGCCAATAGTGTGTTCCTATTTTTATGTTGTGTTATTGTTCTTATTAAAAAAAATGAAAAAAAGGGTGGTTATTATAGTGGTATCAGAGTTATTCATATTTCCAACCTATTTGTTAAGCTAACATCTATTGAGTTCTTCAATTGCATGATAGAGTTTTAGTGGCTTCATTTCAGCACCACTTTTTGACAATTGCTAGAACAAAATTGAAAAGATGCCTATACAAAGTTGAAAAGATGCCTATAGTTGATAAGTCTATATGTGAGTTGATCCAAGAATTGTCTAATATGATGAAGGACCCATAAATTAAAGGGGAATTTCTAAAGGTAGTTGCAAAACCCAAACATATGAAACAAAGTGTGAAAGAATATGAGCAAAATACCCAACATTAAAGAACTCGAGTAGATTCTGAAATTGCAATAAATAAAGAAACTAGCATAAAGGAAGAGATAGGAAAGGAGATGCTAAAACCAAAAATAAAGCTTGTCCTCCATTAAGTGAAGAAACTAGCACAAATGAAGAGATGGGAAAGGAGATGCTCAAACCAAAAATAAAGGGCTCCATTAGGATATTGGGTGTCAAGAATAAAGGGTTGCCCTCCATACAAGAATCACAGTTTGCAAGTAATGACAATAGAAATTCTCTTATCTTTCCATGGCATTGAGTTCACTTTGGACCAGCCTTACATGACATGTGGCTTTGCATCTTATATAAGTGAAATCACTAGAATAATAGCTCTAAAGAATCCTTATAGCAACTGGATCATGAAGGAAGTTTTCCAAGTGATTGTGGAGAATTTTTAGGGTTTGGATAATTTCAATAGCTCTAGGAAAATTCACCACCAACAATTCATCAATGGAAAATTCACCATCAACAATTCACCACGGGAAAATTCACCGCCACCACTAATTCATCACCATGGAAAATTAACTACTAAAAATTCATGCAATTAATTTTTCATGCGGTGAATTGTCATGGCAGTGAATTGTTGGCGGTGAATTTTTTGTATTCCCATTTCAACAGTCCATTGGTTTTTAAGAGGGTAACTATACTTGATATTTTTGTAAAGTTTAAGTATATGGTTACATTATGCTAGATATTTCTTGTGAGGAAATGATATCTCCCATGTTTCAAAACTTTTGGGTTACCATTAATGATGTTCACACCAAGAATATTATTACCTCCATACACTCCATCATGTCATTATTTTTGATGAAGATGATGATATCTCTAGCATCTTGTTAGTTTTTTCAAGACTCATGAGAAAAAAAATTTTGATTTGGATTAGTTGTCATCATTTCAATTAGCCATCACATAATTTTAGTTGCTTACAAACAAGTGGATTGGAAAGAATATTTAGTCAAGGAATGGATTATTTATTGGTTGTATTTTAGTGATGAAAATTTCCCAATCTTTGGAGTGTTTTCAATCACTTCAATGCTTGCACCTCCTATGCATATAAGAATAATTCATTATTGCATTTGTTGTCCTAGTTTCATGTTATTTTTTTTATTAAATCAATCCATGAGCTGATTTATTTTGAGTATTTATAGGTAATGAGCAGTTTTCAAATAGTGATTGATGAGTTATATGAGGATGCCATTGGCAGGAGTCATTATCTTGTTGATATGCAAGATTTTATAGTTAAGCAATAGATGGTATTTGTGGAAGCAAGCTACATACAATATATGGCATTCCATGATATCCCTACCATTCCTTGCATTATGAAGACATCTCTACTTGTTATCTCAAAGGTCAGGAACAAGGCTTGTAGAGAATTTAATATCATGAATCTAGAAAAAATGTTAAGTTTGCATTGGATGTATTTTATTGAAATGATGATTACAAAAACTATGAGATTACCTTTTGGGAAGATACTTCATTATAATAATGTGTCTTTTGTATTGGTCACTCTCTTGAGGAGGATGTTGAATGAGGAATTAATGGTTTCTAATTCCCACTTTTCTGCTATCCATTTATTACTAGTGGATGAACAATTATTTCTTTCACAAGATCATAAAATTTTTAGTAGAATGTGGTGATTTGTGGGAGATTTTTAAGTCATGGTTCAATTGTTTCTAACTTCCAAATTGATGATTAATGGTTGTTGCAATCATTTCATGTTGCAGGTATGTGCAGGATCATCATGGAAAAAACAGGCTCTTAAGTGGCAAAAAAATCAGAAAAATCAGTGTTAGAAACTTGATATAAAAATTTGAATAAATTATCTATATTATTTTTAAAAATATAAAAATAGAATTTGTAGAAAATTGAATGTAGTTTCTAAACTACTAGGTTTATTTAAAAATAAATAAAATCTATTTGGTGAAAATTTGAAATTTCAATGCAGTAGTACTTAAATTTAAGGGAAAAAATAAAAGTGTCTATCTGACCACCCTAACCATAATAAAATGATAATATTATTTTATAAGATTTTATATATAAGTAGAGGACTCATGTTTGGATGTGATGCATATTTTTTTGTAATTTTTTTCCTAGTAAATAATTAATTATGAATTTTTATTACAACTTTTAAAAAATATAAAAACTCGTATGTCTAACCACCTTAACTTGGTCAAAACTTCATAAAATTTATTTTTATTTTTTAATCCTATAGTATGTGAAGCATAGAATGTGACGCATGTTTTGGATTCAAAAAAATGTGATACTGTTTGAAAGTTATAAATGTTTTTCAATCAGCCTATCGATTACAACATAAATAATAATTATTTATTAAAATCAAATTAAAGCATAATTTATATTAGTGGAAAGCTGAGAATCTTCTCTAAAAACCCTTTTCGTTTCATCAATTTTAGGTAAAAAAAAAGTCGACAGCCACATACCCTACAAATACCCATAATATTGCCACTTTTTTGGCCCATCATGATCCTGCACATGCCCTTGCCAATCTTCATATTTTTAGATGTTGCATTGATGATCAAGTAGTTGATTGCATTCATAAGGAGTTTTTACATGCACATTATCCCAAAAAATTGAAAATAGGAATTTGGATTAGTAGGAGAATTGGTCTGATTTTAGAGTTGAGGATAATTTTTGGTTTGTTGATAGCCCTTTATTTGAGGTAAATTATGACAATCTACTCTTTGATTTAGATGATGGAACTCTTTCCAATTCTAGTGATGACATTGGATTCAATCATGGGATTTTGGATCCAGGTATAGTTCCTAGTTATGAGGTGTATCTCAGGATTGGTGTTGTACAACCTAGTGTTAGTACTTGATGCAGGGGCATCTGAAAGTCCTTAGAAAGTTGAGGCAGTTGATAGTGGAGTGGCAGGGTTGTCAGTGATGCAATGAAGTTTTGTATGTTGGCTAGATCCATATATTGATGATCAAAGGTTGTGGATTAAAGGTTTTGTCGTAGGGTGTGTCTAGTTTATTCACCAAAAGTTTTAGAGGTCCATGTGAAGGATCAATCGGGTTGTGGAGATCTTTGCACTAACAGATGTTTAGTTATTCTGGTTGGTGTTCCTAAGGGAAGATGATGTGATTCCAGTACGTAGAGTTATTGCAGACATTGGTGTGGTTATTTGTGATAATCGTGGATGTTTCCAGATTGTGTGTTGTTGGTCCACATTGATTTGTGTTCCCACAATTGGCAATTTTCTTTTGTGAGGTCTTGTTTACCTTATTCTTGGCTGACAAGGTGTTGTGGTGTGTTGTGGATCTTCGAGGAGTGATCTTGAAGGTGTTTGTGTAATCGAGGATGTTTTTTGGGTCTTGGATTTGTTGTGGTTGACCTAGGTTGATTTGCATTGTAAGTTGTTATTGTTTGGGAGCTGACCTATCTGAGTTGGCACGTTATAGTTCTAGTTGTTGTAATTGGGCCGACATGTTGAGAGTTGGACAATTCGAAGATGATATAAATAGAAGAAAGGGGATTTTTTAAGCAAGGAAGAAGGAAGATCAACAAAGTGCTTGATGGTGTGAAGTATGAAGCATGGTGATGAAGTATTCTAATCTGGAAGGATCTCAGAGCAGAGAGTGTGTGGAGCAGGAAAAGAAGTCGATGAAAATTGTTGTTATATGAATTATTTGTAATCCCTGGGGTGTGGCCTAGATCTTGTAAGGTTGTGAGGTATTTGTAATGTGTTTTGAGATCTAATATAATGTGGTTGAGCTTTGAAGGTTGGTTTTTCCCTGTTAGGGTTTTCCCAGGATAAATCGTGTGTCTGGTGTTCTTGAAGTCTTTTATCTTTTTGTGGATTAGTTGTTAAATTCTGTTGCATATCTGTGTGATCATGGAGTTGGTAGTCTAGGTTGCAAGGTTGGAAAGTCCTTAATTGGATCCTCCCACCTTGATTGCATCTAATGGTATCAGAGTTGGTTGCGAGTCTAATTGTGAATATGTTGGGAAGGAAGAACTGTGAAACCCTAAGTGTCATCATAGAAGAAAGATTGAGGCAAGAAAGATTCGAGTGAGCATTCGAATTTTGTTGTTTATCTGATTTGTTTCAATGGGGAAGAGGATGAAGAATGAAAATGAAACCCTAATTTGTGAAAGGGATACTCTGGAGGAAGAATTATGTGAAATCAACAAGTGTAATGCAAAATTGAGGGAGAGAATTCAAGAACTAGAAGTGGAACTGGATATGTTTGAAGACCTTAAAAAAAAATTGTAGAAGAATTCAAGATTTTTCTAGAGGAAAGTTTGAAAGAGTTGAATAAGGAGAATAGTTTGCAAAGGAAGGAAATATTTGGTTTGAAGAAATATGTTGATCAGTTGGAGCAATCACTTATTATGTGTTGGAAGGAGAATGAGAATCTAAGATCTAAGCCTCAATGTTGTGATGTTTCTTGTGATGCTAATGATTTGTGTAATGTTGCAGAAGTTTCTTTGGAAGGTGAAGTTGAAGGTAACAAGGTAATGATCCCTGTAGTTGTTGGTGATGGTATTGGTTTCAGAATCATGAAGAAAATGGGATATGAAGGAAAAGGATTGGGAAAGTAGCAGCAAGGAATTACAGAACCTATTGAACCAGTAATGAGATCAAAGAATGAGGGCCTTGGATATGATAGAGGTAAGAATGTTATTGCAAGTTTGAGTCAGAGAAGAGAAGGTGTGTATTGTTCACATTGTAATAGGCATGGACATGAAAATGAAGTGTGTTGGAAGGGTATGTGCAGTATTATCATGGAAAAAATAGGCCCTTAAGTGGCAAAAAATTTAGAAAAATAAGAGTTAGGCAACTTGATGTAAAAATTTGAATAAGTTATCTATATTATTTCAAAAATATGTAAGAATAGAATTTGTAGAAAATTGAATGTAGTTTCTAAACTACTAGATTTTTAAATCTATTTGGTGAAAATTTGAAATTTCAATGCTGAGTACTTAAAGTTCAAGGAAAAAATAAGTAGGTGTATGTCGACCACCCTAACCACAATAAAATGATAGTATTTTTTATAAGATTTTAGATATAAGTAGAGGACTCATGTCCCAATGTGATGAATATTTTTTTGTAATTTTTTTCCAAGTAAATAATTAATTATGAATTTTTTATTACAAATTTTAAAAAATAAAAAAACTTGTATGTCTAACCACCTTAACTTGGTCAAAATTTCATGAAATTCATTTCTTTTCTTTTTAATCCTATAGTATGTGAAGCATAGAAAATGACACATGTTTTGGATTCAAAAAATGTGATACCATTTGAAAGCTATAGATTTTTTTCAATCAAGACTTTAGTTGTAATTCAAATAGAAAATAAATAATAATTATTTATTAAATTCAAAGTAAAGCATAATTTGAATTGATTTGGATGATGGCACTCCCGTGCTGTGCGAGCCGAGCTAGGGCGCCCGTGCCCTAGCTCTTTTTCCTGTTCTGCGAGCTGTGCGCTGTGGGGGGGGTCTTGTCGACTGTTTGGGTGCTCTTTTGGTTGCTGGTTGGGCTTGCTACGGGCTCCGGGGTGGTCTGTGGTGCCATTTGTGGTGTTGGTTGCTGTGGGAGGGGCGTTTTCTGCCGTGTGTTGGAGTTTGGTTGTGAAGGCTGCGGTGGGGTGGGCTGGGTGTATCTTGGCGCCTGCCTTGGCTCGGCCCAGGCTGTGGGTTTGGGCTTAGGGTGCTGGGGGTGTTGGGGTTCTTGGTGGTGTTGGGTGGTGTTGTGGGGGTTTTTTGTGGGTTGTTCTTTGTTGGTGGGGTGTGTGGGGTGCTAGCCTTGGGGTGAGGATTTTTTGACCCTAAGTTTGTTTGGGGGTTTGGTTGTGTTGCATCATTCCTGATCCTTTCTTCAATGGAAAATGGGGAGCCGTCGGGGTGTGGAGCCAAGTTGAACTTTCGAAATGCTTTTGGCTCGAAGCCCTTGTCTCATGGGTCACGCCTTTTCGATAATAATTTATTTTCTCAGAACTTGGAAAAGAATGAAATGGGACTGACAGGAGGGTTTCGATTTCCGAAGATTAACGGATGCTTAGAACAGTGCAAGGAGAGGCCGAATGTTGTGATCCCGATGGAGATGCTCGCGGATGATATTGAGTACTACTCACGTCATTCGTTATATTGCAAATTTTTGGGATTGAAGATTTCGCTGCAATTTTTGGAGGCTTGGGCCCAGAGAACTTGGCTGCCGGAGGGGGAGATGGAGATTAAGCTCCTAGCAAATAACTATTTTATGGTTTCATTTGACTGCATGGCAGATAGAATCAAGGTCTTTGAGGGAGGTCCTTATTTTTACAATCAGGTGGGCCTTTTTATCAAGCCGTGGCATGCGGGCTTCAATCAGGCCGAGGAGATTCCTAGTCGGGTTCCAGTCTGGGTTCGGCTCCCGAGGCTCCCAGTCGAGTGCTGGCGGGATGATGTTTTGCATTTACTGGCTTTTTTGCTGGGTAAACCTGTGGGTTCTTCGCAGCAAACACAGTTCAAAAAGGTAATGACATTTGCCCGATTTTGTGTGGAAATTGATTTAAGTAAACCTTTGCCAGACTCTTTAGAGGTGAGTGCAGGTTCTTACTCATGGGTTCAACAGCTTGACTATGAGACCTTACCTTTTAGATGTTGTTTGTGTCATGAGTATGGTCACCTACAGCGTAGATGCCCAAGGGCTAAGCCTTTGGAGACTAACTCTTCTCAGCCTCCTGGCAATCCGCCTAGGGTGGATAAGGGCAAGGGTCCTATTCAGGGTGGTGGTATCGGGGAGGATGGCTATATTCCCGTCAGATCTCAGAACATAAATAAGGGGCAAAAAAGGACTATAATAGAGAGGCAGGAAGAGGATACTTGTAATAGATTTGAGGTTTTGGAGGGTCTTAACCAGCAGGAAGTGAATCCTAGTTTGGTTGATTTGGATAATGGTATTTTGGGTTCTGATTAGTTGCAGCATGCGATTGAGGTGGAGCAAGCTTCCCAGCAGGCGGTGGGTCTAGACTTACAGGGTGCTGAGCTAGATGGGGGAGCCTATGGACAAGACAGGATTTTCCCTAGGGTCTCGCCTATTCTACAGGAGGATGGAACCTTGCATTTGGAATCAGATCTCCAGTCGAAGGCTCAGAAGGTATTAGGTGGAGTAGTGGTGAAGGATAGCGATGCTTTGTCTCAGCTTGTGCGAAGGTCAGGTTCAGAGGGGGGAAAAAACAATAAGCTGTCTCCTCATTTGGGTATCTTGCAAAAAGATCTTAAGAAAGGAGGGGGGGGGGAAACTGCTAAGCTGGGTAGGAAAAAGGATTTGGAGAAGATTAAATTGATAGGGGAAACTTTGGTGGAGTTAGGGTCAGTCAAGACTTTGGATTCTCACTTCTCAAGCCCTTTGAAATGATTATTCTATCATGGAATGTTAGGGGCTTGAACAGTGGCCCTAGACAAAAAGCTGTTCAGAATTTGGTTAGATGTCAGTCTCCTGATATTCTTTTTTTGCAGGAGACTAAGCTTTCTGTGGATGGTATGATGGGTTTAGTGCCCAAGCTATGGAGGGATGCTGAATGCCAATGCATTGGTGCTCAGGGGTCCTCTGGAGGGGTGGCATGCCTATGGAACCCTCAAAAAAATTTCCCTAAGTGGTGGATGTCCTTCAAGTCCTCTATCTCTTTGGTGGCCTCTTGTTATGATTCGGGGGAGTCAGTGCTTTTTTCCAACATTTATGCGCTTGTGGATATGCAGGGCAAGCATCTGTTGTGGACGAATATTCGTTATGTTTGAAGTATGGATCCTTACCTCCCGCGGATTATTGGGGGTGACTTCAATGCTATCACGGAGATTGTTGAGAAGCGTGGAGGTACCTTAAGATTGGAAGCCTCGGCTTTCCTATTCTAGGAAAATATTTTTGTTCTGAATCTTGTAGATATCAAGCCTGGCAATGGTCTGTTTACTTGGAAAAATCGGACTGGTGAGAACTGCATAGCTGAGCGGCTGGACCGATTTTTGGTTTCTTTCTTTTGGGTGGGTGATAGGTGGTCCTCTAGCTCGGAGATTCTGGATTGGAGGGGCTCTGACCATTGGCCTATTAAGCTTTCTGTCATCTCGATTGGCCGGCCCTACAAGCCCTCCTTCAAATTCCAGCTTATGTGGTTACGAGATCCCGATCTCCATGATTATGTGGCTCAATGGTGGAGGGAGGGTAGACCACCCTTTGGCAGGGCAATGTATATCTTTACTAAGCTGCTTCAGTTTGTCAAGTACAAGCTTAAGCGTTGGAATAAGCAATGTTTTGGGAACGTCTTTAAAGCTAAGGTTGATGCACAAGCTAAGTTGGATGGTATTACTAGGGTGATGAGGGAGAATGGGGTGACTGAGCCTTTGATGCAAGAGGAATCTAGGGCTTTGAAGGTTTTGGAGGAATGGGAATTGCGGGAGATCTTTTGGAAACAAAAAGCCCGGATTGATTGGCTTCGAGAAGGGGATAAAAACTCTGCTTTCTTCTTTAATTCGGTAAAGGCGCAGAGGCATGGTAATTCTATTCTTGTGTTGATCATGGACAGGGGAGAGACTCTGAACTCCTTTCAGAGTATTTCCGATGAGGCGGTTCATTATTTTTCTTCCATTTTCAGGGAGGATTGGCAGGGGAGTTCAGTGGTGGAAGCTCAAGTCCTCTCGTGCATCCCCCGGTTGGTGTCTCCAGAGATGAGGGAGGATCTGATGGGTGAGATCACTTTGGAAGAGTTGGAAGGGACGGTGTTCCAGATGAAGAAAGGAAAAGCCCCTGGCCCTGATGGTTTCCCGGTTGAATTTTTCCAAGAGTTTTGGGAGATCATCAAGCTTGATTTATTAGAGGTGGTTAAAGAATCACAACGAAATAAGCAAATGTTAAAGGCCATGAATTCCACCTTTCTGGCGCTTATTCCCAAGTATGAGGGGGCAGATAGGCTGAGCCGTTTTAGGCCTATTTCCCTTTGCAATGTGGTATATAAGATTATTTCAAAGCTAATTGCTAATAGGTTGAAGAGGTGGTTGCAATCACTCATTTCTGAGGAGCAAAGTGGTTTTGTGGAAGGTAGACAAATTCTGGATGGTATTGTTATGGCCACGGAGACCATCCATTCTATGGCCATTTCTAGAGAAAAGGCTATGTTTATCAAGTTGGATATGGCAAAGGCGTATGACAGGGTCCTATGGTCTTTTCTTCAGAAGGTCTTGGCCACTTTTGGATTTGGTGATGATTGGATTCAATGGGTCATGAGTTGCATCACGTCTGTTTCTTTTTCCATTCTTACTAATGGGGAGCATTCTGAGTTGTTTGAAGCTTCTTGAGGGATAAGGCAAGGGGACCCTCTTTCCCCTTACCTGTTTATTCTGTTGGTGGAAGGTTTGGGTCGCCTTCTAAGATGTCAGGTGGAGCTGGGCCTTATTCAGGGGTGGTGGTGGGGAGGGGATTTACCCCCTCAGTCTCACTTGCAATTTGTGGATGATATGGCCTTGATGGAAGTGGCTACTATTCGTGAGGCAACGAATATTCGCAGGGTGTTGGATTTGTATCTGGAGGCTTCGGGTCAATCAATTAATGAGGACAAGTCTTCCATCTATTTCTTTAATACTCAGGATCCTATCCAGAGGAGAATTGCTTAGCTTCTCCGTTTTTAGGTTGGTACTCTCCCTCTGTCTTACCTTGGGGTTCCTATCACGGTGGGAAAGTTAACGAAGGAGTCATGGTTGCCTATTTTGGATAAATTTCACTTGAAGGTTACTCACTGGACCAACCGATGGCTGTCCTTTGCTGGGCGGGTTCAGTTGCTGAAATCCGTGGTCCAAGCTCTTCCTATTTATCGGTGTATGCTTCAGGTGGCCCCGAAAGGCTTTGTTTTGGAATTGGACTCTCTGGCGAGACAATTTTTATGGGCTAGTAGTTTGTTGTCTTCCAAATGGAGTCTGGTTAGATGGGATACTGTTTGTTGTCCTAAGCAGCTTGGTGGTTTGGGGTTGAGGCATTCCTCTCTGGCAGGGATGGCTTTGGCGGCAAAACTTTATTGGAGATGGTGCACAGAGAAAGATAGGTGTTGGGCAAGGACCCTTTCCTATAAGTACTTTCAAGGTATTTCCGGGGAAGATATCCCTCGCTACCCCTTGTTGGGTAAGGGTTCGGCTATTTGGGCTACTCTCAAGAAGGGTGTTGCGCTTGTCAAGGAAGGCTTATTTTGGATTTGTAGGAGTGGAACGGAGGTTCAGTTTTGGTATGACTCTTGGGATGGTCATCCCCCCATCCTCACTCAGTTCCCCCACTTGATGGCCCTGAGTAGGAGTTTCAGTGATGCTGGTTGGACGAGGGTAAGTGATTTTAAGATGCTTTCTTTTCAGGGTCAGCTTGTGAGTGCTAGGTGGAAGACTCCTGAGGAGTGGCCAGTGGATGGTTTGGTGGGGGAGTGTAGGATTCTGCATAATATTCTATTGGGCAGACAATGCAATCCCCTCCAGGATAGGGATATCCTTGCTTGGTCTCCTAATCCGAAGGGTCACTACACGGTTGCATTTGGTTATCGAAGATTGTTTACTCAAAGGTTTGTGGGGGAGGAAGTTCCTTGGTGGAAGAAATTTTGGAATAAGTTCTCTTGGCCGAAGTGTAACTGCTTTGCCTGGATTTTGGCTTGGAACAAGTGTTTGACCTGGGATAATATCCAAAAGCGCGGGTTCCAGGGCCCGTCTAAGTGTGTGTTGTGTGGGGAAGGTGAGGAGGACTCTTCACATCTGTTCTTTCGGTGTCCTTTTGCTGTGCAGCTCTGGCATTCTTGGTGGAGTGTGTGGAATAGTCCCTGTGTCCATGCTTCCTCCTTAGTGGATTTTTGGTCTAGCTTGGGCAGACCTCCCTCGAGGGCCTCTTTTTTGCAGGATGCTTGGCAGGCGGGACCTATTTTCTTGTTGTGGCAGATTTGGCTGGAAAGGAATAGGAGGATTTTCAGTGGGGAGTTGTTGCAGGTTCAACAGGTGTGGTTTAAAGTTCTTGGGATGATTCAGGAGACTATTCAAGTCAAGGGGGGGTGGAGTTGCCGCTGGAGAAGAAAGATGCAGAGTTGGTGGCCCGTCTGGGCATCTAGGGATTATCCCCTCTAGTGCCTTGTGGCCAGATAGGTAGGCGGGTGGGGTAGCGAGTCCAGCGGCAGGGGCACTGGCTTCCTCCCCCTGTGGGAGTTTTGAAGGTGAATACTGATGGTTCTTTTAGGGGTAATCCTGGCCCCGTTGGTGTTGGTGGGGTCGGCAGGGATTCTGTTGGCTCAGTGGTTTTTCTCTTTTCCATTCATAAGGGGTCGCAGACTATCAACCTTATGGAAGGCTGGGCGATTCTGTATGCCTTTGAGAAGGCCTATGAGCTGGGGTGGCACAGGGTTATTTGTGAATCTGATTCTCAGGTTCTGGTTAATTTACTCAATCAAGGGAAGACGTCGGATGTGAACTGGCAGTTGGCTATTCTGGTGCAACAGATCTTGCAGATTGGTAATCTTATGGAAAGGGTGTCCTTTGTCCATATTCCTCGTGATTGGAACGGGACAGCTGATTGTCTGGCCAAGTGGGCTTCTGAGCGTTTGGAGAATTGGAGGATAGATGATTGGGCTCAGATCCCTTAGGAGCTTAGGCCGGATTTGGAGAGGGCTCTTGCTGTGGACAGTGGGGGTGTTGATTGAGTTTGCTTTTGATTTTTTCTCCTTGTTCTTCTCGGGCTTCTACCCTTGCCTTGGTTGTAATGTTGGTTTCTGATATTCAATAAAGTTTTTACCCTTTTTTGTTAAAAAAAAAAAGAAAAAAAGTAAAGCATAATTTATATTGGTGGAAAGATGAGAATATCCTCTAAAAACCATTTTCGTTTCATCAATTTTGGGTTAAAAAAGGTCATCATCCATATACCCTACAAAAAGCCATCATATCGTCACTTTTTGGCCCATCATGATCCTACACATTCTCAGGATCTACATCCTTGTAAGTTATGTGGATTAAGGAATCATTCTGAGAAGATGCGTTGGGATAAAATGAGAAGGAGAAAGTTTGTGATAGGTTATAAGTAGATGGATTATGGATGGATTGATGGAGAAAAATGGAAACATGTTACTTGTGTGCTTAGAAGATCATACATCTATGGAAGAACTCATATGTTGGAGGAAAATAGGAATCAAGATGCATACCTTATGGAGAGCATAGAGGAGTTTTGAGGAAGAAAGAGTCAAGTGGTGAGTGTCATC
Organism: Sequoia sempervirens; assembly: GCA_007258455.2. Lineage (NCBI taxonomy): Eukaryota > Viridiplantae > Streptophyta > Pinopsida > Cupressales > Cupressaceae > Sequoia > Sequoia sempervirens. The sequence continues at coordinate 478,863,423 of VDFB02058242.1, forward strand.
AAGAACCTAATGTCAGAGAAACTTATGAAGGAGCAACAATAAAGGATGTAAATATAGTTTGTGCAGATGAAGAACCTAAATTAGTTCATCTAGAGGAAGGGGAACCTTTGGAGGAATTAGATTTCCTTGTGGAACCGAAAGAAGTTGAAGCTTTAATTTTAAGGAGAAAGTTTGGTGAAGTAACTGTGAATGAAGGAATTGAACCTGAGGCAACTTGCGGAGAGGACTTGCTCAGACCACCGACCAGTGAGGCAATGCAAGGCTTGCATGTAGATCGTCGAACCTTAACCATGACAAGATGAAGAATCAGAGGCAACTTGCAAAGTGGGCTTGCTCAGATCGCTAACCAATGAGGTAGTGTAAGACTGCAAGTAGAGCGCCAAACCTAGAAGAGCTTGAGGCAATTTGCAAGGTGGACTTGAACATAACACTGACCTTTAGGCAATTGCAAGTACCTGTAGACTGATCGCCAAACCAAATTGAGGAGATGATATTGGATTTGACATAGTATAGACCAAAGTGAAGAGGCTCACTTTTCAAATAACCCCGAGATTTTGATGTAGGGGCATCCAGAAGTACTCAAAAATTTGAGGCAGTTGACAGTGAAGTGGTAGGGTTGTCAATGATGCAATGAAGTTCTATATGTTGGCTAGATCCATATGTTGATGATCAAAGGTTATGGATTAAAGGGTTTGTCGTAGGGTGTGTCTAGTTTATTCACTCAAAGTTTCAGAGGTCCACATGAAGGATCGATCGATTTGTGGAGAT
>VDFB02058242.1:478864290-478924492 GCA_007258455.2 Sequoia sempervirens
ATATGTTAGTGGAATGAAAGATTGTCACATTTTATATAGACAACATCAAATGAATCTTTCAAGTTGACTGGTTACACATATAGTGATTATTCAAGAAGCATTGATGATAAAAAGAGCACATTTAGTTATGTTTTTTTTATTGGATCTAACACAATTTTATGGTCTTTCAAGAAACAAACTGTAGTCACTCTTTCATCAATAGAAGTGGATTATGTAGCAGCTACATTAGCAGCATGTCAAGTGACGTAGATGAGAAGAACATTTTTAGACTTGAAAAATGATCAGACAGAAGTAATAAAGATCTTTTGTAACAACTCAGTTATTACATTGTTCAAAAATCATGTTTTTTATTAAAGAAACAACAATATTAATACACATTATCACTTCATTAGAGAACTGATTAACAATAGTAAAATATACTTGATAATTTGTAAATCAAAACATTAGTATGCCAATATCTTCAAAGGTAAATTTTAAGAGACTCGTAAATAATCTAAACATAATCAATTCAAGAAATTAAACTTAAGGGAACATATTGGAAGTAATCTTGCCTGTCACGCAAACTTTTCATTTATCTTAGCACATCTTTATACAAAATATGATTTTCATATCTTTCTATCTAAATTCTGTAGTTAAATTCATAATCCCCATATACATATATATAGTCTTGATCTAGGAAGAAATAAATTAGTTTTAAAACTCTCTAGAATACTTTAATATTGGCAGGAATTTATTTACCTATACACATATATTCAGTAACTTTGTATTGTGATATATATATAAAAAGCAGCAGCAATGTATCATGAGAAAATACAGAGGTACAGATGTATGCGGCAGTATTGTAAGTTTACAATAAATAATTAACAGCAGTAGCAGTAGCCTTTTCTTTACTTTGTGTGTATGTCTCTTGTATGATTTGCATTAATTTTCATATTTAATGCATTGTGAAAAAACAGGTTTTTTTGGGTGAGTAAATTAGTTTCAGCTTACTGTAAAAACAGAGCAAAACAGGGGTATATTTTAACACATTTTTTAATGATATATTAGCATTAGTTGTTTTTAGATTTGATTGTGAGAGTTTTTTTTCAATATTTCAGATCAAATTTTGTTATTTATCATTTCTTTTTTTTTGTTTTCCTCTTCTTAATGATGATCCTAAATTTAATACAAAACATTAAAAAAACTCACACAATCAAATTTAAAACAATTAATACTAATATCATAGATTATAAAGTATATATCTGCAATTATGATATACTATTTTATTTTCTTACTTATTATCATTCCTTTTTATATTTTGATTTGGAAGGTGGAAGAAGAAAAAGCAAGGCTATTCAAACAAAACCCTAGGGTAGGTTTCTTTCAAATTTCAAATAGATGACTGACCTGGATACCTCTGCTGGCTTGGTTGGCACACCCTAGAAGAAGAATGAGTGCTACGAAAGAAACGAGCAACATGGCAGCCGATACATAGAAAGCAAGCTCGTTTGGAGTCATTTTACTTGACCGTAGAGGAAAGAGACTGAACAAAGAGCTCTCTGCGTTGGATTTGAAGTCATTTGCCCTATGATTGTAATCACCCTAGGACTGTACAATTCAGAAGTCATTTGCCCTATGATTGTAATCACCAGAGCGGTCATATTGCCCCAAAACTCATTGGAGCCCCTGGCAGCCATACTTGGCAGCAAGTATGCCATCACTACACACAGCATAACTCGGCTAGAATGGATCAGCCACAATTCATTCTTTTTCAGCGCACCCTCTTTATCCCATGCATCCTCCGACAATGCACTATTAACGGTCAGTAAGTTCAGCAGCTGGATGATTAAAGCACTCAGCACAAGAAAACGGGAAGGAACCCAATGTGCTTTCCTCTGGAATGCTTTCCATGCATCCAGTACAATGAAGATGGAAAATAAAGATACTACAAACAACAGCACTGATACTCTTGCAAACTCACCGATGCCCATGGTTTAACACACTTACTCCCAAGCCCACTATGGTGCTTCTACCAAATAAGTTCAAATATACATGAACTCACAGAAGCTGAACAGGAGAAAAAGTAAAAGTCAAAATGAAAATTGAAAGAAGGAGAATAATGAATGACTTGGATGCCACTTAAAACTTACTTTGTTCTTTCGAGAATAGGATGGCTGATTTCTTTTTGCTATGCCGGGGAGAGCTTTGGAGATTTTATAGAAGTATATACATCATGTGTATTTATCGATGAAGTAGAAGCCTTTTGATTAGTGTTCACGCTACTAATGTTATATTTTATTTAAGTTATTAAAAGACATGGATAATGGTAGTGACTTTGTTGAAGAGACAACATTAGAGGATGTTAGTTGGCATTTGGCTATTATTATTTAATAGATTATTAATCTGTGTGCTTACTTGAATTTTGTTTCTTTTTGTTATATTCCGCGTGAATGGAATAGGGTTGAGGATTGTTTGGCTAAATGGGCTTCTAATCATTTGCAAGAATGAAATATTGTGGAAAGGGGTCAATTACCCCTAGATTTGTCTCAAAAATTGGACCAATTAGTGGAGATTGATAGGGTGGTGTAATGTCCTTGCCGTGTACTGCTCTTTTTTATTTGAATAAAAATTTTACCCCCCTTTTAGTATAGATAATGGTAGTAGGCTTCAATCTTCAATTTCAATTTCTGCATGTATAAGGGTAATTCATGTGGCCAAAGATTATAGAGGTCACGTCAATGTAACAACCACCCTTCAAATACTACTATTTTTTTTCAAAACATAACAAGTATTAACTTCTTGATTAAGGATCTTCCATCTAATTAAGAATTGTCAACTTCATAACTTTTCTAATTCTAGCTGTGGAAACAACTCCATGCCACAAGTCATAGACTCACTAGAATATAGTAAGCTTCTAATGTCAAGGTTAATCCTAGACCCAGATCTAAACTTTGAAGGTTCATTCATAATGTTCCTACCTACATAACCCTTTTGGGAATTAGAGGTTTTGTAGTTCATACACTAATGATAGAGAGAATTCATCCTCTCCTCTCTATGAGATCTATAATTTTTCCTTTAGAATATAACTATTCATTGACCTAATGCTTTTGAATTAATCTAATTACAATAAAATAATAAAAAATACATCCCAATAAAGTGTTGGTTATATGCCAACATTATTGTATGAATACATTAAAAATCACATAAGTACCATATGATTCTAAAATCACATTTCACATAGTGATTGCCTCAAACATGCATCACCTACACATAACATGGCTAACTCCTACTTGTGTCACATAAACATAATGTGACTAGATCTTGTGTGCTTTAGGGGTAAACATGGTCATTAGCTTAGGCCTATGCCATAGATACATAGTGTGACAACTCATACACACATCATAGGTACACATAGTGACTAGCATAGACATGCATCACATATATACAATATGACTATCTCATACACATATCACAAGTACATATAGTGACTAACTTAAAGGCATAAGCTACATATATATTGTGTGATTAGCTCATACACACATAATTGGTACACATGGTAACTAGCTTAGACATGTCACATATGCATAATTTAAATAGTTCAAATATACAAATCACAGATAGACAATGATATCTTGTGCATGTTGCACCTATACAAAATGTGACTGGCTCATGCACTTGACACATACATAATGTGAATATTTTAAACATCATGTTCACATAGAGATCAACTAACAAAAGGAAAGTGGTTGTTTCCTTATTGCAAGAATCTTCCCCTTTACGTGGTTGACTAGCACATAAGATCTTAAGCATATCCCATCCAACAAGAGGAATGCCAATGCTTTCCATACTACACTACAAGTCCCATCCTTTTCAAAATCCATCACCATCTATAATGACAAGCAAGTATCGCATACCACTTATTATCACTAGAAAGGGCATAAGTAGAATAGCATGCACACCTAATGCTATTTTTGAATAGTACAATGTGGTTGACCCACATATACATAGTGACCAACTAGAAAGAAGAAATGGATGTGGCCTACTACATACATATTCCCATTAAATAGTTCACTAATACTTTCCCTTAAGTACATTCCAAATAGAAAAAGGAATGCTAATGCATCCCATGCTACACCATGGGTCCAATCATTTTTTGGTTCTTTGTAATTTAGTTGTGATAATGAACAAACATCCTATACTACTTGTGATCATCATCAACTTAGATGTAAGTGCAATAACACATATAATATAAGACCAAAGAGCGTGTGCAAGAAGTTGAGTGGCCCACATTTTGGCCAAAAAAATGGAAGTGTTTTCTTGATTTTTAGAATTCGTCAAAATTAACCTAAAAATTTGAAGCATTAAAGACTAAATCTTAAAAAAGATTAGTAATGTGAAATGTAGCACTCAGAGTCTAGTTTCCAAATATGTAATTTATCTTAATACCCAGATGATACAAATTGAAATTCAATAGGCATGTCTAAAACATGTTGTTTAAAAGTCACTTTTTTTTAACCATACCATGCATGTGTACATCATCCATATATTTTGACTTAAATAATTGTATTTTTATTAATCCTTTTGGAAAATGATCTCTAACACATTGAAGAATGTTCATGATATTTTTTTGTAATTTTTTTTAATATATTTTTTTGTTAATTTTTTATTGGTCGTAATTATTGTTTTAAAAATCCCACGTGTACCTCACGCATAAGATGACCTACACTTATCTTCTTCTTTTTTTCAAATTGAAAATAATTACCTAAGTATTGTTCACGAACAATTTTTTTTTCAAAAAATAATTTTAATAAAAATTATTAAAACAATTAAAAACCTGATATTTCAAGTTTACGAACCAATTTCATCAAAAAATATTTGAAAAATAGAAAAAATAATCCAATTGGAAAAAAAGACATATTTAGAATCTACACAATCTCATCTAATATGGTTTTAATTTCATAAAATAATTTTGAAAAAAAAAAAAAAACCATCAACCATATCAACATATTGTGATATTGCTATCAAGATTCAACCGTGTAGCTTTAGGAGTCAAACTCATTGACCCATTTCATGAGTAGTGGTTCACAAGAACCCATCTCTCATGATAATGAATGGTCCACTTAGCACTCATTGCATCTAGGTGATGCTCACAGAGGTGAAGCAGTAGGCCTTCCTGGGAGGTCACCCATCCCAGTACTATTCCAGTGCAAGTGCACTTAACCACAGAGTTTTTCCCCCAAGGTTATGCCCACTTTGCTTGCAACCCCATTTGCAAAACCTTCAACAAGTGTTGTGGCTTATGAACCATTCATTATAGAGCCCCTTTAGCTCATCAATTGATAAGTAGGAGGTATTTTCCACAGCGTGTCAAATTGTGATATTGCTATCAGGATTCAACCATGTAGTTTTAGGAGTCAAACTCATTGACCCATTTCATGAGTAGTGGTTCACAAGAACCCATCTCTCATGATAATGAATGGTCCACTTAGAACTCTTTGCATCTAGGTGATTCTCACAGAGGTGAAGCGCTGGGTCTTCCTAGGAGGTCACCCATCCCAGTACTACTCCATGGTTGAGCGCATGAAATGGGCCAATGAGTTTGATTCCTAAAACTACATAGTTGAATCCTGATGGCAATATCACAATTTGAAATGCTGTGGAAAATACCTCCTACTTATCAATTGATGAGCTAAAGGGGCTCTATAATGAATGGTGCATAAGGTGGGTATGTGCAGTATTTTGATTGGCCAAAAAGTGGCAATATGATGGGTATGTGACTAACGATTTTTTTTTACTCAAAACTAATGAAACGAAAAGGGTTTTTAAAGGATATTCTCAACTTTCCACCAATATAAATTATACTTTACTTTGAATTTAATAAATTATTATTATTCATTTTCTATTTGAATTACGACTAAAGTCCTAATTGATAAGGTGATTGAAAAATATCTATAGCTTTTAAACAGTATCACATTTTTTGAATTTAAAACATGTGTCACATTCTATGCTTCACATACTATAGGATTAAAAAAATAAAAAATGAATTTCATGAAGTTTTGACCAAGTTAAGGTGGTCAGACATACGAGTTTTTATATTTTTTAAAATATGTAATAAAAAATTCATAATTAATTATTTACTTAGAAAAAAATTACAAAAAAATATACATTACATTGGGACATGAGTCCTCTACTTATATCTAAAATATTATAAAAAAAAATTATCATTTTATTGTGGTTAGGGTGGTCAGATAGACACCTACTTATTTTTTCCCTGAAATTTAAGTACTATTGCATTGAATTTTCAAAATTTCACCAAATAGACTTTTTTTTAAAAATAAACCTAGTAGTTTAGAAACTACATTCAATTTTCTATGGATTCTATTCTTATATATTTTTGAAATAATATAGATAACTTATTCAATTTTTTACGTCAAGTTGCCTAACTCTGTTTTTTTTTAAAAATTTTTGTCACTTAAGGGCTTTTTTTTTTCTTGATGATCTTGCACATACCCAGGAACTACACTTGTTGAAGATTTTGCAAATGGGGTTGCAAGAAAAGTGGGCATAACCTTGGGGAAAAAACTTTGTGGTTAAGCGCGCTTGTGCTGGAGTAGTACTCGAATGGGTGACCTCCCGGGAAGGCCCAATGCTTCACCTCTGTGAACATCACCTAGATGCAATGAGTGCTAAGTGGATCATTAATTATCATGAGAGATGGGTTCTTGTGAACCACTACTCATGAAATAGGTCAATGATTTTGACTCCTAAAACTACACGGTTGAATCTTGATAGCAATATCACAATTTGACATGCTATAGAAAATACCTCTTGCTTATCATATTGACATAGTCATTTTTTTCTCTTGATATTGTCAATGACCTTGTACTTGTAGGTCCAAGGCTAAGGGTTGGGTTACAATGCCTTTTTTAAGCCTAAATCCAAATGAGAAACATGGATTGTGATTTTCAAACCTTTTGGAATGACTACCCACTTTAAAATGGGTACCTATTGTTAAAAATGAATAGGTACCTCTTTTAAAGCTAAAAAATGACACTTCCACTAGAAGTAGACTCAACTTCTTGCACTTACCCCAAATTCAAATATTTGTACAAACTATTGAACTTTTGATTTGGTGGATCTTAACATTTATCATCTCCATTCCACTATTGAAAGTTAGTCTAACCGTGTATGAGGTAGCTCCTAACCTCTATCACCTACATGGTAATGGTGAAAGATGGATAAGCCATATCATATCATGGGAAAATTGTGGCATCCATCACCTATGTGCTACTAGTGATAGCTACTCATACCCTAAGATGTGATGATTAGCTCCTAGCATTAGTCACCTACACGATAGTAGTGACAATTAGTTAAAATTTGTCTACATCATATTATAGATAGATCCTTTCATCTTCCACCTTTGTTTCATTGGTGAAGGCTAGCTGTAACATCAAAAATTGAACTCCCTTTTAAGGCGAGGGTACAATTTCATGCTCTATTTGGAACTCGCTTTAGTGACCTTTTTAGTAATATAATTTAGGCATTCCCTAGCCTTAAAAATTAATATCAACCTAGGAGAATGTGTGTATACTTCCTTAGAAAATGTGTATCGATCAAAACATCATCAAATAAACTTTGAAAAGTGCTCTCACCTTAGAGAATTCTTGATTATATAGCAAACCCTAAACACACAAATTAAGCTTTGTTGAGTGTGAATGAGCCAATCTAGGGAACCCCGCACCCTAGACTGGCTATTTTCCCTGACATACTCAATTTCCTATTTTTGTTGGTCTCTAATTTTAGAGATGTAATTTCAAATTTGAGCCTTGGTGGAAATTTAATCTAAAAAATTCAAGTTTAAATGAGTTGGCCTACACTTTGATTTATTCTACATTAATTATTATTTCAAATTAAGGATAGCAATTACAAGTACAACAAGACTCTACCAAAATACATGTTCATTATTATATGTTTTCAAGAAGAATTTTAGATTTATTCAAGTTACCACAATGATTTGCATTTGATGCCAATGGAATAACATGATGGAATCTAGGTTTTGGAGATTGCTTTGGCTTCCTTCAAGCACCTATTGACTTATTTTCAGATTTTTCTCATCTTCAAACTTTGATCTACTTGTTGCTCTAAGCAAGGTGTTGTTACATTTTAGATTTTCCTAAGGGTATTTGAGTTTCTCTCGGGTTGATCTCATTTATATCATTTATGAATCCTTCTCTAACAAACTTTTGTAAGGTTTTTAGCATTTTATCTCATAAAAATTTTAGATGCACTTAAGGCTAATAGTACACACTCTATATTAGTCAATCAAGTGACTATTCATGGAGGTATAAATACCAAATCATGGGTTTGAATTAGGAAACCTCCTATATAGCCACCCCCTTACTCCTCTTTGTTGTGATTTTTGTAGGTTCACATCTGAAGATGAAGATTGTAGAGTAGGATTCCAAAAAGTAGATAGGGACTTATAGGCCTAGCATATCAGATCCAAAAAAGAAGGAGCTTAATTTGGGGCACACCATGCTCTAGACCAACCATTTCAACCTTAAATTCAAGTCGCTAATACACAATACTCTGCCCTTCTCAAATCTACTTTCTATTTAGAAAAATATTATTTCATTAGTGAGGAAAAATTGTGTTTTCAATCCTAATTACATAGTCAAATTAATTCAATAAATCAACATTAAAATCAATCAATTTACAAATCAATTACAAAACCAAATCTATGGAAGATTGGCTCTCCTTTTAGGCTATTATCCAATCTCCTAACCTTGTTGATTTGGTTTATAATATTCATTTGGAAGAGGGTTGATCTTAGTGAGCTATATGCTAGACCTAGGATCCCTTTTCCAATAAAACATTTTAGTGAACTCGACATTTCTTACATTAACTAAATCTTTTGATTTTCAATTAAAATTCTATAGATCTAAATCATTTAGCAAAATTTACAAAAAAATAGAATTTAGATCATTTTTTGTTTGTAAAACGGCGTGTTCCCATTTGAAAAGAAAGTGTTGTACATTCAATTTGAGGAATATTTTGCTCATTTTCCATTCTAAAATATATTAGATCTATAGGAAAATTTGCTTCTTTTTTGAATTGGTGCATGATTTGGTTAAAAATCATTTCAATTTTGCAAAATTTGAAAACCCCAGTTCATCATTAGGGCTCATCTTACAAAATTGGTAAAATAGTAGCAATTTTATTCTCAGATCTGAACCAGTCCCTGTCCCAAACCTCTATTACCTACCATTAGTATCTCTGAACTTAAGATTTCAAACAAAAACCATGCCAGTCTAGGGAATCTAATTTTGATATACTAGATGATTCCCTTGAGAACTTTGTCTCTCCTACATTGTCTACTAAAGCTTATAAAAAATTTTAACATGTCAAAGAACAATAAATGAAATTACACCTCAATTAACTAGTGATTTAACCACCTTCAAACCAACCTCAAAATAAAAACAAACACGCCCTCATCATTGGACCACCATATAACAAGCCAAAATCTTCTGGTCACATCTTTAACTTTGTAAGATAATTGACTCAACTAACCACATACAACAAAATGAATCATACCAAAAATGATATCATGATGTTGCTTATACATACATTTGGTTGTGTTTATACAAAAAATTCATGGCTAGATGGTTCAACACTTCCTCTTGCTTCATCTATCTCAACCACTTTCACTTCTACTATCTTCTTCTTCCCCATGAAATCATCATAATCAAGCTTCTCCATGGTCTTCTATTTTCTCTTCTTAGTCTCCTTAGGGTAGGTGATAGCAATTCTTTTTTCCTTTAATTCCCGAATATCTATTCATCTTTAGGTAGCATCTATAATAGGTTTTGTGATTACATTCAGATAAGTCACTTTAGCTTTCATCCAATCTAGGTCTTGGATGGGTTGATCAAAAATATTTTCTACATCATACATTGGGCTTTGAATCTTCTCATAATCTTCTTTAATTTGTGATGTAATGGTGTGGGTGATTCTTCATTTGTTTCAATGCCAACCTCTAACGTGACCTCTTTTTAACTTCATGGTCATCCTCACAATCATTCCAAAAGAATTCCATGTGGGACTCGTACATAATTTTCTTGTTAATTTAATTATGGATCCTTCCTCTAGGGTCATACCTTGGCCTTTCCAACTCAAAGGGATGTAAATTGAGGGATAGTAACTCATTATTTGTTCATTTACCATTCTTTAGTGCATTAAATTCATATCCTCCCATGTAAATGGGAAATTTTATTTGTCTTCTCCTATAGGAATTAAATAAATCCTCATAGGTTTTAATGGTTTATCTTGAGAATTCCAATAGGAGCACTTTATCCATCAAGTACCTTGGCATCATGTAGGTTTTTCCTCTAAACCCTTCAACCCTTATAGATGTGAACATAGAAAGTTGGATATACCAACATCCATAATACCTTATTACACTTTGTGCATCCACAAATATTCTCTTTGCTTTATTTCACTTGAATTTTCTTACCATCTTCATCGAGAACACGCCATTTACCCTCCTATAATTATTCAAATATTCCTTTTTTGTTATTTGAGGGTAAGGTTGATACACCAACAATTGTCTAGGAGCATTTCCTAATACTTCCACCTTGTTCTCTTTCCAATTTTTCCTTGATTGCACATGAATAAATGACATAAGAGGACATGAAGAAAATCCTTGACTTTACATAAATTATCATCTACCCATAAATGAATTCACTAATGGCTTGTGACTAGTGGATTATGTTTGTCTTGTTCTTCACATGTTTGATAATATAATAAATCTAGGGTTCAAATTTCCTTGCATTATGTGATTCATCCACTCTATTTAAAAATATGATAATATCACTTATTTCTTTTTTGAAATAATTCCTATAAAGAGTCTTAGTAATTTTGTTGACTTCCATTGGATTCTTATCTTCTTCTAACCATGCTATGTGCATAGTTCTTGTGTTTTGCTCTTTTACCTCTTTATATGTCTTTATAGAATATGATACCCATAGGTCTCATCACAAGGAAGATAGGGATTCTGAAGGTATGAGTGATACCTACCAATGTCAAATATGCATATACTTTTTCATCTTTCAATACAAATATTCTATTCTTATCATATAATTGAATGCATTGACCATGATATTCCTCATGTAGTTACTTGTGTCAAGAGACATAACTCTGGGTCTGTCTAAATTACTACTATAGGTGAGCCACACTTGGGAATCTATAAGTGGCCTGAAGAATTCCTCCTCAACCTATTTTACTCTCTTACTCATGGCTCCTACAAAACAAATGTGTAATTACTACTTATTAATTAGGGTTAGTGATGATTTTCATTTATCTAATGCTTATAATTTATAATTATTTTTAAAATAATTATAATTCAATTCCATATCAATTCAAAAAGAAAACTTTGAATCAAAGTGAACCCAAGTTCTTAATTTCATAAAATCACAATTTTAGAATTAGGGCTCGATTAGACCATACTTGGTTTCAATGAGATAATACTCCATAGATTGAGAAGATATGATTCAAGTGCTTATTCTTTTCCATAAGCCTTTATCTTCACTTTTCTCATCTTCAGTCTCACTAGCTCTTCAACTTACCCAGTTTATTCGATCACAATTGTGAAAGCACTTTGTTGTTCTTTGAGTTTTCTTTTGTGATTGAAAAAATAATGAAAAAAATACTAATAACTTTCTTTAAAAAAAAAGGAAAACGTACATTCAATACGCATAAAATGTAGGTGGGAATTAATAGTAGAAATTTATACTTATCCATTTACCTTATTCATTTGACATATATGAAGTAAATAGTTGGGTTGTTTGTCTTTGCAATTCTGCTTATCTCATGATATTATCTTTTATGCCTTAAATTCATTTTCCTATAGTCAATTTATGCTTGGAAAATTTTTTATTCTTAAAGAAAGTGCTATATGGAATTTGTGGGGAAAATAGTTGCTACTAAATTTGGGAATTCCAACCAGATGCAAAAAAATATAGGCATAGGATATCGAGTTCAATAGGAGTGAAATTATCCACAAAACTAGTCTTATTTTGGTTCAAGATAAGTGTAAACTTCAATTGGATAATACATTAGGTGTGGTTGAAGTCATTACCTTATCGATACTACCTTTGCTAACATTAAATATCATTTGTAGGAAGAATAGTTGTAAGTGAAATTGGATATTTAAACTTTCTAATTATGTTTTGTTCAATTATATTGAATGTTGTTTAGTTATAGAAAGTCAAAATTCACACATGGAACTTTTGAGGAGTCAAAGTGGATCTTTATCTAAGCTCACATGTCATGTTTAGTAGGGTATCAAACTTCCATTAAAATAAAATGTGATTTAATTAAAGTGTTGTTTCCATGTGATGGAAGAGTTTTAACGTAAGAAAGACCTCATCATGTTATAATAGGATCCATTAGTACTTTGTGGGGACTTTCAACGGTACTAGAATTTTGTGGGAAAACCCACTAGATGGGGAACACCATCTCAAGATGGCAAGTTCAATAAGATCTAAAGTTTTTGCAAAAAATAAATTCTTTATTTTGACTAATTTCAAGCTTCTTCAAAAGGAAACTAATGTTATTTTGAGCTATTTTTATTTCTTGAGGAAATTAGCACATTTGAGTACCTTAGACTTAGGATCAACAAGAATGTATGGATTCTTCCATTATCACCAAAGTGATGGAAAAAGAAAACGAAGGGGTCCTCATTTTGCTTTGGAAAAATAGGCCATGTTGTGAAAACTACACGACACAACCAAAAGGAGAGAATTTAAAAATCCAACCATGTATTCCCAATTCCAACATAATCTATACTATTGGAACAATTGACCTTGATTTATTTAATTATATTTTCCACCCTATGCCTTAAGGTGGTGAGGCTAAAAATTTAGTACTCCAATTTCCACATTTTAACCACATAGCCATCGGATTTTTTTCTAGTGATCCTCTTCTCTAGAAATAATTAAGTGGAGGTCAAACATGAGTGTATTATCTTGCTTCAACAAGACCTCATATAGATCCATTTCTTGAATATGGTTTAATTTGATCTTGATTTCATTCATACCATAGAACATTTGGCCAAAGAAATTTCTATTTTATTCAAAAAAATTAGTCTTAATGTTTGCTAGCTTTTTGGAAACCCTATACATAGCTGAATCCTCAACCTTGATGCTCCACTACAAAGTTTTTCATTCAATATCAAGATGAAGGGTCAACATTTTCTTGAGTTTTAATGATAATTTTTCTCCTCACAAGAGATTTAGAGAAAACAAAAATTGGGATGTATTTTGAATCAATTGTAGAAACAATGGAAAGAGTATAGGAGTATAGAGAAAAAAAATGAAAAGACATGATGGGCATATCTAGTCTCACTTAAAGGAGCTAAGGACCAATGCACCTATTAGAAAAAATAATATTAGTACCCTGTAGATCTAGGTCAATTAGGGATTGATCATTTATGAAGTTTTCAAAATCTTCCCTACTACCAAATGAGGATTTGGATCCTCCCTTATTATCCTTTTCCTTTAAAGGTGTATTAAAATATCCCATCAATAGCCACATGTTATTGGAATATTCACTCTAAATTTCATCAATTGTTTCCATAATATCTTACTTGTAGTACAAGTATTTAGAGGATACATGTTGGAGAAAATCCAAGATTTATCATCCCTTATACAAAATAAATTAGTACCATCATGCAAACATTCCTCATATAGGGGCTCACCCATCACCACTTTTGGGTTCTCAAACATAGCAATACCAACAAAGGCACCCACAACATTAACTCCATGGAGCCCATGATCCTTGAAAAATATATTCATAATCTTACTCACTTCTCAATAGACATCTTAGTTTCTTGGATAAGTAAAATATTTGGTTTGTGTTCCCTAACTATATTAGCCAAGAGATCCTCCTTATGAGGATTATTCAATCCCATAACATTTTAGGAGATAATTTTTATTTCTAAATAGGAGGTTCTTTTCAAGCACAATTTTATGATGGTTTTTTGCAAACCATCCATGATATCCTTTTTAGTATCTCTCTCCCTAACACTTTTTTGGACACTCTTCCGAGGTTCTTTGTCTCTAAGCCATAGTTTGTAATTGTTCCCCCCTCATTTGGAACCTACTAAATAAAAAAAAATCTTTACTATTAGTTATGGAAGAAATAGCCTTATTCTTCTTACATCTTGTGGAAAATTTTCTAGTTCTCAAGGAGTGAGACTTTGGTCTCAAGAAAATCATCCATAGACACCACCATTGAGATCTTCTCTAAAAGGTGGCTAGACAGGCTCAGCCTAGAGGGGGAGCCTATTAAGTCCTATAACTCATCTTGAAGGTAAGGTGAAAATGGTCATTTTTTACCCATTTTTATCTAAGGGAAATCCTTGAAGAAGTTACACCATCATGCACACAAGTAGGGGGGAAAGAGGTTGATCTTCCATATCCCCCAAACCCAAATGAGAAGGGTGTCACCTACCTCATTAGCATTATTTTTTTTGTCAACCTATCTTCTTTTTTGAGAAACTTTGAACCATTTCCTTTTTCTTCCTCCAAAATTTTTGCATTCCTTTTAGGGTCGATCAAAGTAGTTTTTCACCCAATGTCCAAATTTCTTGCATTTAAAGTACACAAAGGGAAACCACTCAAACTCCATAATTTTTTTCCAATAACCATGTTTAGACTTGATGAGGATTAAAAAGGGAAGGAAAAATTATTGATCCACATAAAAATAAATCCTTAGGAAAATAAGCTTCCTCCTTGAACAATTCATAGGCTCAATGGCCATCAATTGACCAAAGAAAAAATTGATTCCTTTAAATACCTCTTCATTTAAAAACCTCCATTAGAAATCTGGGTAACCTTACCCAAATAGGGGCAACATAAAGTGAGCTACCAGTAGGATCAAATCTCAATTCCCATATTTTTTAGGGTCAAGGTATAATTTCCAATAAACCACAAGCCACTAGCTAAGACATTATAGAGGTATTCCTCACAAGTTTAAAAAAGAAAGAAAATAATCCCTTAGGCACCACAACAATTTCCAAATGACCTTTTATCCTCTACTTATTGAAATCTCAAGATATAACTACATCAACTTATTTGGTTTAAAAACCAAGAACTCAACCACCAAGGAGGTCTTAATCTTAGCAATTATTGTGTCTACCACAACATTAGGGATACTAATTGAAAACTCACCAAAATGAGGTTCATCCTCAACCTCAATTGAGGGAGCATACATTTTTCCTTTAAACATATATCATACAAGAAACACCCAGGAAGAAAGACCCATCACTTTATCTAAGGAAACAAGTCACTTAGGGATCTTGAGACCCATTGACCAACCAACCAATAATGGATGACATTCCACACAAGGACTACAATTGATAGCACAAGACCCACATTTTTCCTCCTCAGAAAGAAGTCCCCCACATGATATCCCACTAGGGTCAGGCGATTTAAATATTTAGAAAAATCATCTTCATATGAACCACATCATCCTCCAAACTAGTTGGTATAATTATTCTATCCTCTTGCAACTCATAGAAGCACCTTACAACACCCACATAATAATTAAACCCTAACCCTAAATCTTTATCCATTTTTATCTTCGATGATTTTTAGCCATTATGTTTAATTGACTTGATAGATGATAATTATTTTAAGATATTAGATAAATTCACTACTAATATAATCTTACTCTAACAATTTATATTAAAGGTTAATAAAGAGATTTAATAATTATGGATTCAATATTCTAAAGAATTTAACAAAAAAATAGAAATGGAGGCATAAAACTACTATATTGCACATATATTTTTATACATTAATTCACAACTCCATCATGAATGATATAGAATTTAAATTATTTTTATAGAATATCACCAAATAATCTAGCTTCAAGAATATAAAAATATAAAATGCATCACCACCATGGTAGAGAATAATCACAAGAAAACATGATCTTTATTGATTGGAAAATGGCATGCATGTTACAACTTTAGGAAGATTAATACACTATAAATTCCCCACCCTTTAGAATGCCTTAGAAACTTAAATACTGAACTTGGGTGACCAAAAATACATCTCCTAGAGTATGTCAACTTGAATCCTAAATTGATATTTGGGCCCAAAATCTATAAGTTACATTTTTTTTTCAAATCATAGGCCCCAATATTAAATTACATGACTTTATTATTTATTCTTAAATTATAATTACAATTAAACACACTCATGATTTAATCATGATTTATTACTTCATTTAAAGAATAAATATTGAAGAAGAAGAAGAATGAGTGCCCAACTCACCACTACCTACTACCATTCTTGGTTGTGTAGCTATAATTATTGATCTATGAACAAAAATTTAAAACTATCCAATTCCTCCAAGGTAGAAATGAGTTTTGGATCACTAGAGTATTCAACATGAAAATTCTCAAAAAAGAGGGTATTCTTGATCTTCTCCACTACCTCCTTCATTTTGATTAGTTTTTCTTAGAAGATACTAATATTGGCTTTGAATATCATTATCTCATTAATTAACTCTTTTATTAAGTGTTGTAGGAGTTGAAAATTAGCTCTATTCCAAGACCACAAGTACGAAAACAATGAAAACCATCCAAAAGAGAGTATGCAATAAACATAATTTCTTGATATTAAGATATCCCAAATATGATGATGAGGTATATTAGAAGAGTGTACAATGACCTTGCTTATATATACAAGGTGTGATGAAGTACCATGATGCAGGGGCATCTTGCGATGCATTTTGTGTCATGTTGCAAAGTTTTATTTTTGGGTTGATTTGGTTTGTTTTGGGTCAATACGGTAAATTTGGACCATTTTAGGCCATTTGGGATCTTTTTGAGTCATTTTGGTGTTTAGGAGCAAAAAGTTGTAAAAGTTGCAAAAGTTGTTATGTCAAAGTTGTAAAAGTTACAATTTTGGTTTTTGGTAATTGGAAGTTGGTTTGTCAGTTAAGAATAAATTTAATGGTGTAAATATGGCATGTAAACTAGATCACCAAGGTTAGAGAAGATATTGAATGGAAAACTAGACATTTGGAAGCATTTTCTTGTGTTTTTCATGGTGAAATAGACTATAAATTGGATTGTACGACCTTTCAAGTTATTGGAAAAGTTGGAGAATTTCATTATATTTCTAATGATTTTGGATTGATTGAATTTCATCATGTTTTGCAAAATTTATGATCAAATTAGTGATTGTCATGTACAAATTTTTGTTGTTTGGCAACAAGAAACATATTTGTATGGATTTTTACGATCTGGTATAGTTAAGGGTAGGCATGTGGATGATGAATCTATGAAATTAAAAAAAATTGGTTTTTTTTGGATTCATTTCATTAAGTTTTACATAAGTTATTGCATTTTTTGTGATGACAACCCTATACCCTAACTAGGGTTTCCAAAAACACTAAAAAATTCATATCTTTGTTTTCCATTGTTAAAAAGTCATGAAAATTGGTATAAAGTTATGTTTTAAGGATATATAAAAAAAATTTGGGCTCAACCCTTTAAAGTTTTGCATGTGTGAGGAATCAATGATAGTTTTCTCTCATTTGTATGTAAACAACCTTAAAACCTTGGTGACTTGAGGGTTTGATAAGATCTATACTTTGTGTGAACATGATTGGTTGGGAATCAATAGAACATGTTGTAAGAAGACTGAAATATCAAGGAACTCATGCATCATTGATCTGTAAAATAGGAAGTTAAAGTTATTTGAAAACTTAATCTAATACAGATTTAAACCCTGATCGCAATAGTAATGCGTGATTGTGTCTAAACCGTTGAAATTATTACAAGAAAGAACACTTAACTTCAACCAGATTCAAGAACATAAAGTGAGAAACTTAAAGGAATCAAAACACAAAGAAATAGTGAGACAAAGAAGAATTAGAGAGATCACACTTGATAATGGAGTTCGCTCAATTTGAGCTACGTCTTCGGGTCCGCTTCTCAATGTTGGACCACTTTATTAAGATTGCCAAGCACCTGAAAATGCCTTCTTACAATTCTCCAAGCTTCCAATAATCTCCTCACAATCTCACTCACACTTTACAATTTTTGGTGTATAAAAAACACCTTGTAAATTCTCCTCCAAACACTCTCCAAAATTTTCTTATAAAGGCATAAAAATTGTCTCAAAAACTTGAATTGAAAAATCAATCACCTACACCTCCTTTTATACATAAATTTGGCTATTGTGGCCAAAACCACCATAATTAATAAAACAACAAATTACTAACAAATACCCCTCGTTTACAACAAATAATAACAACCCTCTTAAAATCCATTTTTAATTTGTTTATGATGCCCATGTCATTTCTCCATTTATGGGCTATATTGGTTTGGTATTTGTTTTTATTCATGAGATTTTGTTTTAATCCCACAAAATTTGATCCCACCAAATCCTCTTGGGATCCCACAAAATCCGATGGATTTTTGTGAGATAAAATAAGCCTCCACACTTTATTTTCAAAAATAAAACATGGTACATGAATTTTTGTGAGATTTTTGCCACATCACCTGTAATTCCCACGTCACCATCCAGTCAACTGCCATGTCACATGCTGACATCATCATTTTTGACTAAAACTTTGACTGGTTCTATTTTGCTCATACAAACTCCGTTTTCGAAACCGAAGATAGTTCTGGAATCAACACAACGAGCACTATGACTTGGTGTAAATTTTACTTGGATTCAAGACAATCAAATTTTCACCTTTTTGGACACCTGATTCGCTTGTTTGACCAAACCTTTAACCAAGCATAACTTTTGCATACAGACTCCTTTTGAGCCTGTTCAAGTTGCATCAGGATCGTGTCGGCGAACTCTATGCATCAGTGTTGTTTTTGTGAGATTCTGAGATTGTGAAATTTTGAGGTCTTTTAGATCCACCTAGATCAATCATGTTGGTTTTCCCTTGTTTAATGAACATTAGGCTACCCTAGCTATGTTTCCAATGTGATCTACAATGCATTTTTATCATTGTTTGAAATGAATTAGTTTATGAAAGTTGTCAAGTGAATCAAGAGTACCTCTTTTCTCTCTATCATACCAACATTAAATGATTGTGTCATTATTAAATGACATGAGTCAACATTAAATGACCTAGGACTCTAATATTTAATAAAAGATAAAAATATAAAATCTTATCTAAACAACTTAAATATTCCTGGGACCTAAGTGGATTTAACATGTAAATAGGACCCCACTAAGTAACTAGTTAGGAAAAGTACCTATTTACACAAAAAAAACCCTTAAGCGCATCTTAGGGAGAAAAAATTATTATGAAAATGATGCAAGGATGCAATGATGGGTCCCAGCTAGGAGGCCATTTTAGTTACCCATATACAAATGCAAATACAATCTCTCACAAATGGAAAAAAAAAAAAAGCCACATCGAAAAAAACCCCTCTCCAAAAGAAAAAAAATATACAATCAAGTGATGAAAGATGGAGGACTACGTGATACCCCCAAAGTAAAACATCCATAACATATTTATAATAGAAATTCCCCCCATAATAAGGAAAGAAAGAGAACACATAGCCCCCCATAATGAAGTAGCTCCACAACCATTGAAGAAAGTTTGAAGACAAAAGAGAATTCAACATCAAAAAACAACATGTATCCCCTTGGGAAGAAAGAGATCCAATGGTTGAAGAAACCTCATATCCATGATGAAGCAAGAGGGAAGAAGCCTCATGAATGATATCTCTGAAGATGCATCAAGTTTCTCCTAATATGTATCAACAAAATCAAGTGTGACCCCAATCAAGAAAGAAGACAAAGGATGTGGAAACTCAAGAGTAACCTCCAAAGAATATGTGTGATAAAAAAGGAGAGTGACCCCTCAAACATGTCTTCTAAATCTGAAAAAGAGGAATGAAAAACCAAATTTGATATACCTATCATGAAACCATCTTGCAAAGGAAAATACAGAAAAAAAAAGTGTCTTGCTCATTTGAAGTCCTAAAAACTAATTCAACACTCAAATCTAAAGAAGTGGGAGATGATACAACCTCATCAAAGGGTTGATGAAAGGCAAGGTTCAAAAAAACACCAAATACACTATATGAACAACTACCCACACTTGATCTAGGAGAGTGGTCCTTAGAACATTCACCATGAGGAATAAAATGAGAAAAGGTGTAGATGTTTGCATCATGGTCAACCCTACCCACTGTAACAAGTTTCCTAGTGTGAAAATAATGAATGAATATTGAATCTAGATTAAATTCAATGGATTTACTAGTTCATGTTATTTGATATACAAAAAGATTATTTTAAATATCAAGAATACAAAGAACATCATGAATACTACCATTGGGAATATCATCATCTCCTTTACCAAATACATAAAAAAAAAAAAAAAAACCATTACCCATCAAGATCTTCATGATTGAAGTATGCTTCAAGGATGAAAACCTATTAGGTTCTCCTAATATATGATACGAAGCTCCAAAGTCAAGAATCCAATTCTTAGACTATTCAACATGTCTTACAACAAGATCATGACCTTTCATCTTATGTTCTTTTACCTTATCACTCCCATTAGCAATTCTTGTGGTACCTATGTGTGGAGATGATGAAGGCTGTGAAGAAGAAGAAGAGGGTGAAATTGCATATTTAGAAGGCATATAAATTTTATGTTCCTTTAGAAGTTGGCACATTTAACCTAACTCTTTCTTATAGAAGTTATGTTCAAAATGCCCAGGTCTATTACAATAACAAAACTTGGGTTTCTCCTTCTTAGTTTTATCCTCTTTAGGGGAGGTGGTTGTATCACAAGATTTTTTCTTAGGTTTTGAATTCTTCTTTCCTTTATATCCAGGTGATTATGCAATAAAAGCATGATTATTAGAGTTTGTATCATGTTGAATAAGTTTATCTCATTCCATATTCAACCTATCATAAAATATCTCAAAAAGAAGGAATTCCAAATGAATCACCTAATCCATCCATTTTAGAATAAAACGAAGTAAAGAAGTATGAAAATGAACCTTTCAACCTAGAAAAAATTAAGAGTATGCATTCCTTATTATTTTTATCTTTACCACATCCAACCAATTGAGAACTTAATGATTTAAATTTTACCAAATAGTCTTCAATTGTATGAAAAGAATTGTGGAAAGTGATGCCAATTCTAACTCCAATTACATAGCTCAAACCTAACTAAGTAAACCAAAAATGTCCTTTTAATTATCCCATACCTACCTAGGAGTAGTAAATTCCTCAACATGGAATAAAAACTATTAGAAACATACATACCAATCAAGCCCATAGTCTCATCAAATTTGTTCCTATGAAAAAATATTTCATATTCCTTGGAAAAATTAGATTGATGGTAACTCAAGGTAGACCAAAAACCATTATACCAAAGAAATATTTTCATTCTCACCTTCCATGTATGATAATTATGAGGAGTTAGGACCTCAAATCCTGATTCATCCATTAGAATTGGTAGGAATTTGAAAATTTTGCTAGTTCTAGGCTTACGTTTAAAAAAATTGGTCATCCTAAGTGTAGGGTTTTGATTTTTTTTTGATAGGGTTCATTCTTAAGGTTAAAACCCTCCTAAAACCCTCACTTTTAAATAATCCCTAACATTATTTTATTTCATCATTGACCCTATTTTCCTTTTGCCTAGTCGTTTAAGTCACAACTTATGTCTTTAAACAATGTCCTTGGTTGGCCCCTTTTTCCTAATGAAATATTTGGTTGCGTGCACTTTAAAAGTATTAAGCCTATAGACACGAAAAATGTACCAACACACTTGATCTTGATTGCTAACACCATTTAATCCTAAATCATCTTCTTAGCTAAATCATTGCTCTTTGTCCCTTAATTAAATAAATCATCATTTATCTAATTAAGTCATTCTCTCTTGTTAATTAAATAAGTCAAAATTATTTAATTAACCCTCTAGTCTCTATTTAATTGAATAATTCATTTTATTTGATTAAATATCTAAAGTCATATTATTAAATTAAATAAATTAAACCTTATTTTATTTGATCTAACATCATCCCCTTTAGTTAAATAAATCAAATTCTTTATTTAACTAGGTCTAAATCACAATCTTCTCAACTTTGTTTTAAATTAACCCAAAAATCTAAATCAAATAGTCACATCACCTAATCCCTCACTAAATTAATCAAATATTGATTAATTTAATCCTAATCATCCAATTTCTCTAGATTTTTCCACTTGCGCATGAAAATACATTTAATTAATTTATTAAATCTCTATTTTCTCTGAACTTGGCATCTTTAGGGGAATATTCCTCCAAGTTTGAAAATCCCTTCAAGTGGATTTGTCCTTCCAACAAGACATTCATTCTCTCTTACATGTCCTTGTGCATTGAGCCAAGTGACATTTATTTCATTCTTTTTCCCTCTTACATGTCATTTCATAATTTTCAAATTCCACCTAATTTCATTTATTGTACACATTCACCAAAATGTTCTCAAGCTTTCTCCATTCACATCTTGACAAGTGGAACTTGCCCATTGGATGTTGAATGATCCCACATTGCTCCATTTTGCTCATTCCTCCAACTTGTCTTTCTATAAATAAGAGGCTCTCTCCTCATTTTGATCATCCACAATTTGAGCAAGTCTACTATACTCAATTTCATCCTCAAGCATATCTGTTTTATTCAATTTTATCAAGGTCTTAGCTAGGTTATGTAGGTTTTTCATCATGGAGCTCAATTGAATCTTCAATAAAGTGGATCACTCTTCATCAAATCATCTCAAACTTGCATAGGAGTTGGGAAAGGGCCAATTTCCAAATCAAATTGGCACCAATTTCCCCATGGGATCAAGAGTTTGCTTTACATTGAATAGGATTTTATAGCTTTTGTTTATGTTTGCTTATGTTCTTCATCTCATTTCTTTTTCTTTGCAATTTAAATGGATTTCATGGGGAATCTTGATTCTCACTTGCATTTGATCTAATATTGTGTTTATTTCTTGTGTTTTTGTAGGTCTAGGATTGGGGTTCTACATTTGGTGCTAGGAGGGAAAATCTCACGTTATAATCACGTTTTTTTAACAAAATTCGGTGTTTTTCTCTATTTTTTGGTGTCTATAGGGAACTACACCGCTATCAGTCCAGCAATGCCATACAACACCTCTATCAGTCCAGCGGAACCATAAAATGATGCTACAAACTCACAACTCTGCCGCTGCAACCTTCTCGCCTAGAAATTCAAAATTTTAAATTGCGACATTGGTCCAATTTCTAGGTGCTGGAATTTTCAAACTTCAAAATGCACTATTGAGTAAAACTGCACCACCATCATGCTCTCTGGTCTATTGTAGAGTGTCACTTGCAAACCTAGTGGCACTATACAACATCGTTGAGTTCTTCAAATAGTGTCGTCTATGTGGGTTGCACCGCTGGAGTGAAGTAAAAAGTGAAATTTCATTTTTTTAACATGTGATTTTTCTTCTATTTTGATCATCTGGGATATTAATTGCTTTCCTAATTTTTGTTTTGTAGTTCTAACTGGTTTTTTGTAGGTTGGCTTAATCAACGGTGAAGAAGGGAAACCGAGTTGAAGTTTCATAATGACATCATCATCTCATTACATCAAGTGTTTTTGAACAATTTAGTGCTTTCTTAACACTTTTGGAGAACTCAAAATCTCTCTTAAGTATTTTTTATCTTTCATGCTCTTAGGATACATTAAATTTCTTTTGGGCTCTAAAAAGAACATTGCAAAAGCTTTCATTTTTTTACAACAAAGGGGTTAAAAATAACTTTAGGCAAATCCACTAGATTTTGTTTAAAGGTTAACAATTGAACAATCAAAATTTCACACTTCCTTTGGTGCTTAAAAAGAAGTCACTCTTGCTTTGAAAGGAGAAAATGAACATGTGCTTCTTTGTCTTGTAATCATATACCCAAAATAACACCATCAAAAAGATGTATGTGCTTCTCTCATGCCTCGCAGAGATCTTGAGAATCAAAAGACTTTTTGATGGTCTTAAATTGTTTAAGTGATTTCCTCAACATTTCATTTGGGATTAAGAATTGATCAAGTATTGTGAGTGCGAGTGGAACATATTGTGTGTGTTATCTCTTTGTTTCTCAACAAATATCGATTGAACTATGGATATGTTTTCTCAATTTTTTTTATCTCAGAGGGCTTGCCTTGTGGGAAAAGGTAACCACCCAAGGGAATGACCCAACTAGCAAGACGCTAAAACCAAGCGACTTCCAACTGGTATATAAGTGTGGGTACTTGTTGAAAGAAAAGTATCACGAGCATTATTCCAATGAGAAGTGCAACAATGGTATCTTGGCACATGGATGGTCCCCCATGAAAGGAATGCCCACATTAAAAACCTTGTTTAGAAAAGGCCAAAAATCCTTGATCTATTTGTTGGTGCAAGAATGGTCATTCTAAAGCCGCCCCACACTTTTATGACTTTTAGTAGAAATGGAAAGTATGCCATGGGAGATTCATGGGTACTGATGCTTGGATGACCCGAGAAGCAAGTGCATTTTAAGGGGGAGCATGTGTGGTCAATCATCTAACCATTCACTAAAACTAGGCATAGCTGGAATTGTCCAAGTGGGGATTCAACAAATACAATCTTTCATAGCCATACGGTTGTGGATGTTCTTGGAAACAAAACACTTTGTTTGATCGTAAACATTGGGAAAACAAAAATTCAACATTGTCATAAAATTTTAGACCCTTCAGGAAGCAAATATCTTTGACAAATTTAAAATGTTATTGCTTTCCCTAGGGATTCTATCTCTAGAGGTTTCTAAGCATTTGGATTTATATCTCAATTTTCTTACTAAAGTAAAAAATAGGTAACTTTTGCCTTGATTTCATTGAAGTTCCACATAATATACTTTGTGGGATAAGAAGTTAAGACATTATACATCTAGCTAAAAGACCTAATCAAGAATTTTTTGTGGTTAAAATAAGTCACTAAGAAAAGCTAAGAACAATTGAACCCCACATGTGTCTCAAATAATTTCACACAAGATCAAAATCCAGAAACCAAAGTCAAAGGATATTTGTCCAATAGATCATCAAAAGCATCTTTCAACACTCTACGAATTTAGACAAAGATTTCTTTTCAACTTTTACAGAAGAGCTCTTCAAGAATCCCAATTTGTACTCATTTTATTATTGTCAAAATCCAAATCTTTTTCAGGAATTTGAACACCTTGTTTATAGTAAAGCATGTTATTCAAAATCAAGGTCTAATAAACAAAATTCTTTTTAGGTACACATAGGATCAAAGTCAAACTTCATCCATCTTTCAAACATCAATCCAAGATCATCTCACCAAACAACTCTTGAAAATCTTGAAATCATCCTTCATGCTAGAATTTTTAGCAAATCCATGAATCAAAAAAACTTGAAACAAATCAAAATCCTTGAATCAAAACATTTGGTTTGACTAAGAATGTGTAGATGTATCCTTCTCCATATGCTTAGTTAAATTGTCATCAAATCATGTTGTTTGGTTAAGTATGGGTAGATGCATCCTTCTCCCTACACTTAGTCAAATTATCATCTTGTGAACAAGTCTATCCCATAGATAGCATCCAACATCTTGGGATTCATTTGTTCATTATCCAAAAAATAAAAACAATCCAAAAAACCGAGTCAAGGTCAAGATCAAATCCAAGAATCCGAGTATCCAAAAAAGTCTCAAAAGTCTAGCATCTCCCTCAAGATCTTCTAAGAGTTTAATTATCCATATCATTCACATTTCACACATTTCACAATCACATCTTTGATCCTTAATCATCCTAGATATTGTCTTTTGAGCTTCATTTTATGGTTCAAACAAGATCACAACACAATAAGAACATGGAGACCAACAAAGAAACATCATCTTCAAGTGACCTAAGCCAAACCAATTTTGAAATGAATCTCGTTGGATAAGCAATCCCCTAACTAATCTTCCTTCATCATCACAAAATCCACAAGAGGAAGTTCAAGTAAAGGATATCACCAATAATGCCTTTAGGATGACACAAGATGAGATCACTGAAATGGTCCAAAATCCCAAGAATCATAGAATTGTCAACATCATGATGAAGCTCTATCCCTCACAGTAAATACTTGAATTAGCAAAACAAGGGGCTAAAATCCCTTTTGATTACGATGTGGGCACCATTTTGGAACAAAATTTTGGGGTCATTCCTTCCATTTCATCCATTCCCCCAATCTCATCCACACCTCCATTCTAAAGCATCACCCAACCCATCCCCCAAATTACATAATCTATTTTTGCAACTCAACCTATTGTTAGTAAAGGGAGCACATTTCTCAATGCACTACAAACACACTCCCATGTGAGTAACCAAGATTTGGACGCAAACACTATCTTGGGGAAATCTGTACCCCAAAATCCATCACATCCATATGTCCCCCTCACCTTTCATGATCCTAATGACCCATCATCATCATTTCACACAACACCTCAAACCTCTCTCCCTATGACCTCTAAAGGAGGAGACTTATTTGGTCTAGGGGGCATCTTTGACCCTTCATCTTCATCATTTCCCCAAGGAAGTATGCCACTCACTTTTCCACCACTTCCACCCTTGCCACCAACATCAACATCAACTCTCAGTTTGGGGTTACCTCCATTTCCACCACTCAATCAAAACAATCCCCCAAACATCAATCAAAACATCATCTTTCCATCGATATCACAACAATAGATGGAAACCATCCCAATAACACAAGAAACTACCACATCATTAACCACTCCCCAAATACCTCAAAACATGGTATCTCAAGGACCAAACATATCAATCATACCATCCACTACACAAATCCCAACCATCAATACAATAGTGCCTCTCATCACGATAACAAACACCATACCAAATCCACCACCACCTCCACCACAAAACACAAATATGTCAAACCAATATAGCATTGTGTTACAAGCCACTCAACAAGTTTCCTATCAAAAGGCACTTCAGAAAATCCAAAACCAAAAAGCTACACAACTAGCCACTCAACAAGTGCAAACACAATTAGCTGCACAACAAGCACAACAAGCAACACATGCTGCTCAAGCACAACAAGCTGTTCAAGCAACTCAAGCCATGTAGGATGCACAAGCCACACAAGCTACATAGATTGAACAAGCTTCCCAACAAGCACAAGCCTAGGCTTAGGTACAAGTGCAAGCTCAAGCCCAATACCTAGCTCAACAAGCATAGGCACAAGCACAATACCTTGCACAAAAACAATCATGTCAACAATAGGTATACCAACAAGCATTGAAGAAATACCAAGAGCAGAAAGAAGCAACCCAAATAGCATCCCAACAAAATCAAGCTCAACAATAGGCACTATTAGTGCAACAACAATAGGAACAACAACAAGCATTGTTGATACAACATCAAGTACAAGCATACTTGGTGCAGCAAAATTTGCAAGCACCATCCAACAACACCCCAACCAATCCATCCATCCTTCCAACAAGTGAACCACCATAGAACACCTTCATCCCACCCACTGATCTACAAAATGACGTAACAACACAAATCAAGTTGCTCTCACAACAAGTGCTTGACCTTCAATTACGGAAAACCACAAATACACCCAACAACTTGTGTCCCTATCCATTTGACAGGAGTCTTGTAATGAAACCATTCCCAAAGGGATTTGAAATCCCCAAATTTGATAAATAACAAGGGATGGAAAACGCTGAATATCACATCAAGGAATTCCAAGTTCATTGCATGGAAGTCGCATATGATGATACATATCTAATGTGGCTATTTACTAGAAGTTTGGTTGGCCACACCATGGAGTGGTTCTCTTGCCTCCCTCTTGGCATCAAAAAGTTCCAAGAGATACAGACGCATTCATAAAAAAATATGCATTCAATATTGGTATGGATGTTAGTCTAGAGGAACTATTAGCTCTTAAACAAGGTAAAAATTAATCATTTGCTTCTTTCCTAAAATGATGGTGATCCAAGGCCAATAGGAGTAAATGGGTCATGCCAGAAGAACAAGAAGTTTGCACCATCATCTCCAATCTGGAGGGAACCTTGTCATTTCATCTTAAGGTGCAAGGGTTCACCACATATTACCAATTAATCTCCAAGGTGCTTAACATTGAGCGAGCCCTTATTGCACAAGGAGTGTAGCCCACATATCCTAAACAACAAAACAATTTCCCATCCAACAACTACAATGACAAACCTCACACATGGGAAAGAAACAAAAAAATTACCAACTATGGTGTTGTTGATGCCAAAGTTTTCATCAACACTCATTGACAAAACACACCATCACCCCAACAACAACCCCAAAACAACAATCAAAACAATCATCAAGCTATCATTGTGACTCAGTAGCCAAACAATCAAACAATCAACAATGTGAATGATCAAAGGGGACCACCCCAGTGAAACAAAAACTCCCCCAAGTGGAAGTACCCAACCCTTGGAGAATCAACTAAATCCATCATGAAGAGGCTAGTGGCAGAAAAACCCATCACAATCCCCACCTATGAAAATTATCAAGAGCCCTTGGTGAAACCACTGTGTTACAATGAAAATCACCTTTGTAATTTCCATAAGATCAAGGGACACACAAATGCTAGTTGTATGAGGTTAAAAAACTTAATTCAAGATCTCATTGATGATAAAATCATAAATGTGGAACAACTAGCGGGAAATCAAAATCTCAAGATCTACATGAATTTGATGCCCAATAATAACAACAAAGGGAACAATAACAATGATAAGGAGAAGGGTGCATTCAAAAGTGTGAATCATATATACGACCATGTCATCACATCCCTAGATGAGTATGGCATTGTTATCATCATCAAAGGAACCCAAGCTGATTGTGGAGTCACCACAAGAGGTGGAAAAATCACCATTGCAGGATCATCTCAGCCTCCTAGAGCACCCACTTCCAACCCAATATTTGCTCCTAGTGGAATGTCCTTGATTAGTTGAAAAGAACCCCAACTCATATTTCCATCATGAAGCTACTAAAGATATCATCAGCCTGCAAAAAGATCCTTGAGGAACCATTGATTTCATCCACCATCTCCATAGATCTTGATGTTGAACAATTCCAAGCTATGGTCAGAAAAATCATTACCCAAAATCTTCTTACATTCTTTGATCAATAATTTTCCACCCAACCATCTCACAATCATGCACTCCATCTAGAGGTCCTAGTGCATAAGAGAAAATTCAAGAGAGTCTTGGTGGATGGAGGTGCGGGTTTAAACATCTATTCCCTCAAGCTCATAAAGAATTTGGGAATATCAGAGGATTCCATTGAAAAAGGAAAATGAATCACAATCAGGGCTTACAATGATCAAGAAAGAGTGTCTCAGGGCACTATCCAACTCCCTATTTAAGTAGGGGCGGCTATTATGGAAACCACCTGTCAAGTCCTTGACCTCGATTTACCTTACAACATTCTCTTGGGGTGTCCATGAATCCATGGGATGCAAGCAGTGGCATCAACCTTCCACCAATGTGTCAATTTCACATACCAAGGCCAAGAGGTCACTATCCATGGGGATCCTGAACCCTTTTCTTATTGCAAGAGCCTAGAAGCAAAATATTACAAAATCCTCCAAGTGCCAAAGAATGATGGAGGCCCCTCAACTCCATACATTGATCCAACTACTCTAGCCTCCACTTTTGTGATAGAGACACCCTCCATCCTTTCTATCATTGATATTAAGGTCACTATCCAGGACAATGGGTGTGAACACTATACAATTCCAAAAAATTCTTTTGTGGTAGGAGAATCACCACAATCTCCCAGGTCATGAGGACAACCACAACCAAATGATGCTTCCTCATCCCAAACCTTCACAACAAGCTCCTACAACTTTAGAAGTTGGGGAGATCTTGACCGAGAAGTAATAGAAGAGGACCCATCCCATCTCTTATACCAAGACAATAGACCAGTAACCAATCTACCTATGGATGATAGCAATAAAGGCTTACAAATTATGCTCGCCATGGGCTATGATAGAAACAAAAAGCTTGGACAAAATGACAATGAAATTCTAGTTTCCATCATTCCTAAGATGTGAATGAGAAATATTTTCCTTGGATGTACCCCTTTGATTATAACCATACATGGTCGAAATCCCTCAATTAAGAAGGTCAAAACTCCTCAGCAAATGGCAACTGCCCTTCAATTACCCATATCCACTAGTCTACCTTTAGACAATTTCACATTTGATATAACTGATGTTTGCAATAGTACTGATGAGGAAGATTCCATGACTAAATTACCTATTCTTTTAAAAAATACCTCTCTCCTCATGATTAGTACCATGTCATTTGAGTCAACAGTCAAACCCATGAAATCAACCTAGTTTACCCCCAACTGATTGATTACAACCAACGAGGACCGCTAATTCTAGACACTTTCAAAAATGATGAAGCACTCTCAAAATTCATGGGATTGTGGAGCATGGTACCATATGGATATCACAAGGCTAGGTTTGATATCATTATGGAAACACAAGCTTACTACAAGGAGACGATTGAATCCTTTAGTCTCAAAAATGAAAATTTGAGAATAATCTCAAGGTCTTTGAGTAAAAACCACACTATGGCACTCTCTGACCCTAAAATAGTAAAAAAAATGATGTATCCAATGGTGAAAACCTCTCGGAGGCACCCGAGGATGAAGGATTCAATCTTCCTCTCAATGCTCTACATTAGGAAAAATCAATAGTTTTAGCTGAGAAGTGCAACCCAGTCAACTTGGGAATAGAGGAAACTCCGCATAACACATTTTATGTTGAATCATTGATGAAAGAAGAATAGGATCTCCTAGCTACTTTATTAAGGGAGAGAAAGGTAAAATTTGCGTGAAGCTATGTTGACATGCCCGGGCTTGATCCAGAGATTGTGGTCCACCATCTAGTAGTTTACCCTAATGTAAAGCCCATCAGATAGAAACTCAAAAAAATGCATCCTCAAATTGCCTTGTTAGTCAAAATGGAATTAAAGAAGCTACGTGATGTAGGGTTTATACGACCAATCGACTACCCAAAGTGGGTATCAAACCTGGTACCTGTTTCAAGACTTGATTGGGGCATCCGTAAATGCATAGATTTTAGAGACCTAAACAAGGCATTTCCCAAAGATGAATTTATGCTTCCCAACATTGATATGATTGTAGATATGACTGCCGGACATGAGATACTTTCACTAATGGAGGGATTCTCTGGGTATAACCAAATCATGATAGAAAAAGAAGATCAACACAAAATGGATTTTACTTGTCCATGGGGGACATATTGCTGGAACATGATGTCGTTTGGCCTAAAGAATGCTAGAGAAACATATCAGAGGGCCATGACCTTAATATTTTATGACATGATCCATAAGACTATGGAAGATTATGTCGATGACATATTGGAAAAATATATAAAGAAAAGGGACCACATAGTAGCATTGAGTGTCATCTTCAACAGACTAGAGGAATATAAAATTCACCTTAATCCAAAGAAGTGCATTTTTGGTGTATAATCAGGGAAGCTATTGGGATACATTGTGTCTATGAGAGGATTTCAAATATATCCCTCTAAGGTAAAGGTAATCCTCAAGATGGAGGCACCTAATACATTGAAACAGTTGAGAGGCTTACAAGGCAAGCTCCAGTCCATCCATTGGTTCATAGCTTAGCTAGCAAACAAGTGAATCCCATATTTGCACCTAATCCAGAAGGGGGTAGTGTACAAGTGTGATGACAAGTGTGATCAAGCCTTTAACAAAATAAAAGAGTATTTTCTCACACCTCCAGTGCTTATGCCACCAATCCCAAGAAAGCTTCTAATCCTTTACATATCAACAATAATAGTAGCACTTGGTGCTCTCCTAGCTCAGGACGATGAAAACAGAATAGAGAGGGCCATCTACTACATTAGTCAAACCATGGTAGGGCATGATTTAAATTATTCCTTCATCGAAAAATCTTTTCTAGCAGTGGTGTTTGCCTCATAAAAGTTCAGACACTACATGTTAACACATAAAATCAAGCTCATTGCCAAGATTGACCCACTCAAATACCTACTTTCCAAGGTAGTACTCATAGGAAGGATGGCCAAGTGGGTCATGATCCTATTAGAATATGACAATGAGTACATAGAATGTAAGGCCATCAAAGGGAAAGCTATTGGAGACCAATTATTAGAAGCACCAATGTACTCATAGAATCTACTAATTTCAGAGTTCCTCGATGAATCTATCTTCAACTTGAACATAGCAGACTATTGGAAGTTGTACTTTGATGGCTCCTACACGCACCATGGATCAAGAGCTAGGGTCTTTTTCATCATTCCATAGGGAGACTGCATACCAAGGTCCTACAAATTGGCATTTACCTGCACAAACAATATGACAGAATATGAGGCACTAACCATAGGACTTATAATAGCAGTGTAGTGGCATATCATGGCTCTCAAGGTTTATGGGGACTCACAACTAATAATCAATCAAGTGAATGATGAATATTGGACTAAAGATGGCAAGCTAATTCCATATAATTAATTGGTGGAAAGTCTTAAGGAATCCTTCATTGAGATCACATTCAAGCAAATACCTAGAGAAAACAACAGAGCAGTAGATGCCATGGAAACAATTGGATCCCTATTGGATATCCCTCACAATATCCCAAACCTTGAATTCCTGGTAGAGCAACTTCTCATGCCTGCATTTGAGGTACCAAAGTCAAAATTTCTATGCAAAATCATTGGTCCTGGTGATCCCTAGTATCATGATGTATACACCTACTTATGCATAGGGGTCCTACTTGTTGACTTACCCTCAAGCCTAAAAAGAACATTTATCAAAAATTCCTCTCATTTTTTCATCCTAGGAGAAACGCTTTACCGTAGGAGCATAAAAGGAACCCTATTACATTGCTTAAACACTGAGGAGGCATTGAACACCTTGACCAAGGTGCATAATGACATATGTGGTTCACACTCAAGTTGTATGACCTTGGCCAAGAAATTACTAAGGATGGGGTACTATTGGCCTACAATGGAAAGGGAAGCACATGACTATGTCAGAAGGTGTCTACAATTTCAACAGCATGGGGACCTCATCCGTGGTCTAGCTCAAGAACTTCATCCTATTGTCACACCGTGGACCTTTTCATAGTGGGGGCTCGATCTCATTGGAAAAATCACTCCCACCTTATCCAATGGCCACAAGTTTATCACCAACACCACTGAGTACTTCACAAAGTGGGTGGAAGCCATACCAATGATATACATTACTAGAAAGAAGATATTAAAGTTCATCCTGAACTATTTAATATGCCGCTATGGTGTTCCACAAGCCATTATTTCAAATAATGGGACACCGTTCAAAAACTAGGATGTTCATGACCTATGCTACAAATTCAAAATCCAACATCTTTTTTCTACCCTGTATTATTGTTGGATATATATGCCTAAATCATCACAAGCTGTAACCTCTATTGGATCCAAGTCAGTGTGACATATTCTATATCTAGCCAATGAGCAAATTGTAGCCTTATGTTTTGTACAGGTCATTGTGACCTTGCAGGAGTCTTGCCGAACGCTTATACATTGGAGTCATCAGGATAACCTATGGTGGCTCGATGAGAAGTCTTATCGAGATATTTTGTCTCACCAACAGTATGTTACATTTTGTGGTCTTCGATGTATCTTATATTCTTTGGTGATAATTCATGTCGATGTGGAGTGTCTCACCGAAAGCTTCACCTTTTGAAGTCATCGAGGAGACTTGGCTAAAAGGAATACTATTGATAAGAAGTCTTACCGATGTGTGAATGTCTTGCTGTACGGTTACACATTAGAGTCTTCGGTGTGACATGTGACTTTGCTATGAACTCTTGGTGACATGTGTTTGTCTTGCTGATGCTCATTGGGGTAACATTAATGTCTTGGTATGAAGTTTGGGCGATGTGTTAATGTCTCACCAATGCTTTAGTTTATTCTTGGTATGACTCCTAGGACTAGTGGTCTCAGGGTAACTTGGAGAACTTAGTAAGAACTCTCAGCGAGAGTGGTAAGTCTTGTCGACAGTTCAGTGCTCGGTATGACTTGTGAGTATTTGGAGTAATGTCTCAACGATAACGATATGTCTTGTCGACTATTGTTTGGCACTCGATATGACTTGAGACTTTGGTGGGATGTCCTGGCGAAAGCAATAAGTCTCATCGACTGTCGGATGCTTTGGTATAACATGAAGGCTCGGTGGGATGTCTTGGTGAGAGCGATAAGTCTTGCCAATGGTATAACATTTTGATGTGACTTTGAACATCGGTATAATGTCTTACCGAAGAGTGGTATGTCTCGCCGATAGAAATACTGAAGTCAATGCAACTTGTGATATTGATGTAACCTCTTGCCGATGGAGATGACTCTTGGCAATAACATGTAATTGGGTCTTGTGGCATCGGGGAGACACTTCTTGTGTCTCACGGGCATGCCAACAAAGTTTGAATGCCTTTGACCGTTTGACCATCCTATGTGGTGAGTCTTGGACCAATTAGAGAAGCTGAATTGGAACCATTAGAAGACAGTTCATTGTGGCAATTCTGTGAGGAAGCTCGACAGACAGGAACGACATGAACACATTTTGTAATTTTGCAGAGGTTTGGTTGGTTCAATCAATATTTAGATGAATAGTTCAAATTGTATCAGAGTGATTTCTATTCTGTAAAGATTGTAACTTGAAGGTTCCTGTACAAGTTTGATCATTGTGAAAGCTGTTGTAATTTGGCATCAGAAAAATAAGTTAGAACTCTGTATGTAATTATTTGTTACTATAATACAAAGTGACTTCTCTTGGTGTGGTGGGTTTTTCTCCTATAAGGGTTTTCCCACATAAATCTGGTGTTCATCTATGTTTGTCAAATACTCTATTTCTGTGATTGCTTTCAAGTGCATCTTAATTGGATTGTAATTGTAAAATTTAAATGAGTCTCTACATTCTTCCCTGAGGTTTTGACGTTAGGAGAGTTTTTTTCGCACCTTAGCTTTCCTTACACTTATCCCCAAGGAAATGGCCAAGCAGAAGCCACCAATAAAACCATTATGAAGATCCTCAAGAAAATAGTCAATGACGTAGGTCGTGATTGGAATCTACAGCTAAATCTTTCCCTTTAGACCTATCGAACCAACATCCGCATACCCATAGGTGCCACCCCATTTTCCCTAGTCTATGGATCAGAAGTCATATTACCCATCGAGATCGAGCTCCCGTCACTAAGAATATCACTACAAAATCTCATCATAGATGAAGAGCACCGGGTGTCAAGACTATATGAGTTGGAACTGCTAGATGAATGGTGAATGGAGGCATTAAACCAATTGCAAGTGTACCAAAAACTATCTCAAGTGGAGTTATAACAAGAAGATCAAGAGTCATACCTTCCAAGTTAGAGAACTTGTGCTAAAGGAGAACTAGAAGAATGTCCCAAATCCAAATGATAGAAAAATTTGAACCCAACTGGTTGGGGCCATTCATCATCACAACAAGCTATAAGTTAGGGGCATATCAGTTATCAACACTCGAAGGGGAACCTCTATAGGAGCCCATGAATAGCTCCCATTTAAAAAATTTCTATGCTTAAATCTTGCAGGATATAGAACCAAAAAATAAAATAAAAAAGTCCTAAAAAAATGGTTACCCTAATGAAACCCTGGCAAACATGCATCATGGTGACAAAAAAAATTTTAAAAAGCAAAAATCCAAAAAAAAAAGGATAAAAAACAGTAAAGAGAAAAATTGTCCTCTAGTGAAAACCACTTCGATGGCGCTTTGGGCTAGTACCTTAGTGAAAACCTGGAAAATAGGTTCCTTATGTAAAAAAGCACTTTCCATCCACCAGGATCTTCATGACTCATTTTGCATTATCCATCCATCATGCTTCCATCATCCATCACATTACATATCCCCATCCATTATCCATTCGACATCCCCATCATAGCTCCGTCCTGTGTCTGTGTCATGATACCTCCTAGTACTACTCGGCCCATTCTTAAGGTCAATTTGTCTTGCCTTTATCAGAATAGGCTATTGTATCATGCTATGGGAATGATCTCATCAAATCATATTTGTGTATGTTCTTGAATTCCCCAAAATCAAAAAATCCAAAAATATCAGAAAATCCAAAAACATAAAAAAATCATAAAATCCCAAAACATTGAAAATCCAAAAAAAGGTCAAAAAGTCAGAAAGGTCAAAAATAGAGTCGTCTTGTCAAACTAAGTCATCTCTGATCTTGGAACATAGGCAAGGTTGATATTTGATCATCCCTCAAGACACTTAGGTCAGTCCTTTAGGAGTCCATCATAATAAACTGGTAATCCATTTGTTTATATCTCATTAATAATCGAATCTGTGTTAGTCAAACTGTGTGGTCTATGCATGTATAAAATAGGAAAGGATAATCTATGCAGCCCCTAGGATAGGTTTTTAGGTTAGTCTCTTGGTCAAAATCTTAGAAAACCCCAAAACATCAGAAAATTTGAAAATCAAAACATTTGTAAAATCTCAAAAATACCAAAAATAGCCTCAAAAACATCTCAAAAAGATAAAAAACATCCAAATATTTTGAAAAATTCATCTATCTCATCTCGCTTTCACCTGTAATAAACATCACTCATAATAAATAAATCATAATCTCCAACCTTTGGTGAAACAGTTGGAAACAAGTCTAGCAGGTTAAAATGTGAAAACTCAATCATCAAGGTCTCAAGTCTAGGTTAGTACATAGACAAGTTAGTCAACTCTTTGTCTCAATAACCTACCATCCAATCAAACCAAAATCATCATATGATAGAATCATGTCCTAGGATGTATCCTTCCTACAATGGGCATTATTTATCAAAAAGAACACTTTGGATAAACGAAACAATGTTCCACTATCCACTAACATGTCCTAGGATGTATCCTTCCTACAATGGGCATTATATATTGGCAATCGTTTTGGTTCTTATCCTTAAAAAAATTATTTTTGGTTAGAGGTATGAAGAACATTAGCTTGTTTTTTTACTTTATCTGTGTCCTTTTGACTTATCTTATTGCGCTCACTTCGATGACCTCTCAATGATGTCCTAGACAAAGGGATTTGAGAGAAATAAATGGGGCAACGATCATTATCGTTTATCTATTGTGCTTTTTGGATATTATTGTAATATAACCTTGGTCATGCATGCTTTGTTTGGTTTGTAGGGAGGGTGTTTTAGGTTTCTTGTTGACTGCATAGGAAGGCTTTGTAGTTTAGTTCATATATTTCAAATGACTGAGATATTTGAAATATCTGAACTATATTCTAAATAAGGTATTGTATGTAATGTGTGAATAGGAATACTCCTATCTGATTGTCAAGTCAAAGTCCATCACACTAGGTGAAACACCATGCTAGTTTTGTATACCTTGATGCATTGTACCGCATGTGTAATCAAACATAAGGTAATTGGCCCTTTTAAAAATCCCAACATCTCGGCAAGAAAATCATCATCATCATCTTGTGTCTTGTTGGAATCTCTTGCTTTCTTCTATCTCCTTTTCCATTCTAACATGGTACCATGATAGTTAATTGTAAATAATTATCGCCAATGCATCCATCCTACATCCATAAACCATCAACATATTGCATAATGCATATCATATCATATAAGAAGAATTTATCACATCGCCTACATCATTGCATAATATAGATTGGTTATTCTAAGCATCTCATAAACCACACATATGCATTCATTATATAAGCATAAAAGCAATCATCCCATATGCATTATTAACTCATATCATACATTTGCATAAAACACCCATTGTATAAATCATAAAGAGCATATCATGTGCATCATATACATAGACAATATTAACATTTGTCGCATCATATGCATACATATCATCCATTTGCATTATCATAACACAAGTGTCACATCATATACATCATACATCATTCTCATAACATTTGCATTATCATAACATCATTTGCATTTATCATATCATAAACATCATCATAATATCCATAGAACATATATAAGCATCATTCATTTGCATAAGATCATCATGACATAAGCATCATATATAATGCATGAGAAAAGATAATGAAAAGAGAAAAATATTGAAATTCATCATCATCCATTAGGAGCATAATATAGATCTATTAGTCGCACAATCATTGCATTTTGCATTATCACATAAAAGATATAAAAAAAGAAAGTATCTCATCACATTCACATCATCACATAGAATAGAATGTATATCATAACATCACATAACATCATTGCATCACATTGCATAGCATATAGAAAGTAAAGCCATCCATAATGCATAAATAGAATAGAACACATCACATCAAATCAACGTCATCTCATATCATATATATCATCATCAAAAGGTACATTGTCATGGTACAAAATTGGATCAAAATATATATGTGTATGTCAATAAGGTACAATGGCCCACTGAGCTATCAAAAATGAGCCTGTGAAGCATAAAAGAATGAAAGAATATGTCTCTAATAAAAATGGGGCTAACCCTACTAGCTAGTTCCCTTGCCACCTACTCTCTCCCCATGGTCCTCTATGGGTCTATGGCTTGTCCTCTATGAAAATTTTAGTACTCGGTCTACTCTTAGCACAACCTAATAATAATGCATCCTATAGTAGTCAACCTCCTGGATGGCCTCCCTATATGATTGAAGTGGTACCATGCTCTGGGAGGAGGATGCAGACATGCTCTCAATTTGTTGTCATCTACCCATCTTTGTTGCTTCCTGTCTCTGTTGGACTTCCTAGTCTCACTCTACCTGTAACTGATCCCCCTCGATCATAAGTACTTGTATCTGTGCCTATAGCTAGAGAATCTAACCATCCCTGGGGTCTGGCTGAGGAGGTGGCTACACGAGTGGTTGATCATGGTTCCCATCTCTAGGCGGTGTTAGAACCCTATCCTGCCTATCCTACCATCCCTGGTCCTGATCCTACCTAGGGACATCCTATCTCTATTGATCTACCTGCAGATCTGGCTGTGGTTGATCTTGTGGGCCCCTATCATGATCCAACCAATGTGGTGGCCCATCTCCATCCCTATCTCTGTCTTTTCCTCCTTGACCTCCCTAGTCCTGGCCTCAACTTGCTCCTCTGCCTCTGGCCCTACGTTGAGTGGATGGTGTGCCTGGTATTGTCAATCTAAGAGGTCGCCGATACCAATCCATGTATGCCTACATAGTCCCTACATCGACTGACCCCTGATCATATGGCCATGGCCTAGCCACCAGCTACATAAAACTTTGTACCAACCCCATGAGTTCTGACTCATCGTACGTGCAAATATCACAACATACTGATCATTCGGCCTATCCTGGGGCTCCCTGAACTATCTCTAGACTTTTCCTACCAGGTATCTCTTGAACATCGTATGCTCACTGCCTTGCATGATCCTGTCTTGTCGAGCAAAAAAGAGCTATTGCACATCATCATACCATGTGGGCCATCCAAGATATGGCCGCCATGTGAAATCTGGCATATCATCCAAGACTCTCCTCTAGTGGGGAATCTCATGCTATCCTATGTGTGTGAAACATACACCTCCTCTATATCTCCAAACAACTAGACCATTTGGCTCCATATCAATTGGAATAACCCTTGGATGAAGCACATCGATATGATCCCAATCCCAGATATGAAGGAGTGTGACCCCCACCCAAATGGTTGTACCGTTAGTGTATGCAAACTCATGTAAATATTTGTATAATGAGACCAATAGTATAGGCCCCCACACAAAGCATACTCTTCTCTGGACCATGTGCTCCCAAGAAAGCCCTCATCTAGGATTGAAATATCGGCCTCGCCGATCTAGTGCAACAAGACCTGATATAATAGCTACAATAACCAATCAAAAGGGTGACACAACGAGCCTATAATGCTCCAGCTCGATTTGGATCTCGCAAAAGACAATCTCATCGAGGCCCATAACATCATAGTAGGCCTCCCTCCTGGCATCCACATCGTAAATCACGTGCTCTCGATGGATGGGCAATCTTAGTATTCGCCACACATCCTCTAGTGTGACTGTGGCCTCACTTGTCAGAAGGTGGAAGGAGAATGTCTCATTTTACCACCACTCTACAAGTGTTATCATCATCCCCAAATGTATCCTCATAGGCAGTGCATAGGCAATGTACCACAATCCAATCGCCTCTAGGTGCTCCTACTGTGGCTCGGGCATACCCTGCAAAAAGCCAAAAAACTCCCAAGACCTGTGCTTGCATGAATGAAGTATCATCACCTCCTCCTGCATTATGAAAGTTACCACATTAAAATTCATCAAAATTCATGATCCTGACTTATCTCGGTGTACCCAAAACACCCTGTGCATCATTTTTTGTGGGTGTGGCATAGTTTGAAAGTTCCATACTGAGCCGCTAGGAGCCTTTGGCCCTCAAACTCCATCGCGTTGCCGCAGTTTGAGGAGTGACATAATTTAGCACGAAACCCTATTTTGCAAGGGACCCACGATGGTGCACATTTCGTATGTGGCTCAATTTGGAATTGAAACCCTAATTCCAAACTACGCCACGGTGTCACTATTCACAATTGTGGCATAGTTTGGGGTCATGCAATGCCAAAAGAGACCTTCAAGTGATGTAATATTGGACCGCTGCTAAAGCCCTAAATTCCTAAGCTAATAAATGCACATGAAAATAAAAAAAATGAAATCAGGTCAAGTTGACTCACCGGTGGTCTAGGGCCAGGTAGCCTTTGGTGTGTGCGTACTAGATCCGAAATGTGGTGGGGAGGCTATCATTGTGCCATCTCATGAAGGGGTTAGAGCTCAAAACTATAAAGTCTATAAAGGCTAAATGTGCAAATGAATCAGAAGTGGTCCCATGAGGCCTATTTAAGCATGAAAATTAGGGTTTTTTACCTTATTTAGCCATCTAGCTAGGGTTTGGCCCCTTGAGCCTATTTTTGTTCATTCGTGGACCGTTTTGCATTTTTTTGGCATGTTTTTGACCTTCTGGAGCCTTTTTGGACTTGTCGGGCACCTTGTCCTTTTTTCATGAGGTCACCCAAAAAATTTGAAATTTTCATCCAATCTCTTGAGGGGGTAGTATATCTGCATAATTCATCTGCTAGGGCAGCAGTGGGGCAATTTTGAAAATTGGAAAATTTTTGGCTTTTGATCAAGACAATTTATTCTTTGAACCAATGCAGCAAGTACTTTGCT
The DNA here is from genome assembly GCA_007258455.2 of Sequoia sempervirens. Taxonomy (NCBI): domain Eukaryota; kingdom Viridiplantae; phylum Streptophyta; class Pinopsida; order Cupressales; family Cupressaceae; genus Sequoia; species Sequoia sempervirens. The sequence goes on from VDFB02058242.1 coordinate 478,905,575, forward strand.
TCAAAGAGGGAAAAAATGTAGACATAGAAAATGTACTAACACACTTGATCCTGATTACTAACACTGTTTCATCCTAAATCATCTTCTTAGCTAAATCACCGCTCTTCATCCCTTAATTAAATAAATCATCATTTATTTGATTAAGTCATTCTCTCTTGTTAATTAAATAAGTCAAAATTATTTAATTAACCCTCTAGTCTCTATTTAATTGAATAATTCATTTTATTTGATTAAATCTCTAAAGTAATCTTATTAAATTAAATAAATTAAACCTTATTTTATTTAATCTAACATTATCTCATTTAGTTAAATAAATCAAAATCTTTATTTAACTAGGTCTAAATCACAATCTTCTCAACTTTGATTTAAATCAACCCAAAAATCTAAATCAAATAGTCACATCACCTAATCCCTCATTAAATTAGTCAAACTTTGATTAATTTAATCCTAATCATCCAATTTCTCTAGATTTTTCCACTTATACATGAAAATACATTTAATTAATTTATTAAATCATTATTTTCTCTGAACTTGGCATCTTTAGGGGAATATTCCTCCAAATTTGAAAATCCCTCCAAGTGGATTTTTCCTTCCAACAGGACATTCATTCTCTCTTACATGTCCTTGTGCATTGAGCCAAGTGGCATTTAATTCATTATTTTTCCCTCTTACATGTCATTTCATAATTTTCAAATTCCACCTAATTTCATTGATTGTGCACATTCACCAAAATGTGCTCAAGCTTCCTCCATTCACATATTGACAAGTGGCACTTGCCCATTGGATGTTGAATGATCCCACATTGCTCCAATTTTCTCATTCCTCCATCTTGTCTTTCTATAAATAAGAGGCTTCTCTCCTCATTTTGATCATCCATAATTTGAGCAAGTCTACTATACTCAGTTTCATCCTCAAAAATATATATTTTTATCAATTTTATCAAGGTCTTAGCTAGGTTATGCAGGTTTTTCATCATGGAGCTCAATTGAATCTTCAACAAATTTGATCACTCTTCATGAAATCATCTCAAGCTTTCATAGGAGTTGGGACAGGGCCAATTTTCACATCAAATTGGCAACAATTCCCCAATGGAATCAAGAGTTTGCTTTACATTGAATAGGATTTGATAGCTTTTCTTTATGTTTGCTTATGTTCTTCATCTCATTTCTTGTTCTTTGCAATTTAAATGGATTTCATGGGGAATCTTGATTCTCACTTGCATTTGATCTAATATTGTGTTTATTTCTTGTGTTTGTGCAAGTCTAGGATTGGGGTTCTACAAAGCCTAAGATCCTAAGTCCTAGCGGTTTAAATTATTCATTCCTCTATACTTTAGGTTAAGGCCAAAATATTTCATCAAAGCGCCTAAGTCTTGTTATACGTTGACCTAGAGAGCCCCCTTTTCTAAGTCATAACTTAGAGCACATGCTATTAAAACTACTTAAAGAAGCGGTTTGGCCTCACATATTAAATTTGGACCATTCCCTACTAGCCTACGCTTTCAAAATAACATCACAAAATACTACAAGGGATAGTGGGCACATGCTACATGTCCCATTTCTTTGGTGGACCCTGACACTTTATAAAGCAAAAATGATGGTGGGCCTAATATCTAATGGCTATGATTAATCCTGACAATTAAATCTTGGCCATTCCCCGCTAGCCTATAGGAAATATTTTGAAGATGATAATTTCGTGAGGGACAACAGTTGACTACCACATGGCCTCATTTGGGGCATTCAAGGAACTATTAAGGGGATGAAATATTTCATAAAATATTTCATTATGATTTTAGGCACTTTAATGATTGAGCTATTAAAGGGATTTTTGGTGCACATGGTAAAAGGGAGCTCGATATGTTTTAATCTTAGCTATCCATTTGATAAAGGTGCTATGAAAATGGGCATAAGCTTGAGGATTAAATGGTGTGCAAATCTTGAGGATTAAATGGTGTGAAAATTGGGTTGTACTGGGATGATCTGAGCCATTCCCTACTAGCCCATGGTTGTTGATCACTACCCTACAAATCTCACTAGGATAGCAGGCTAACAATATGTGGACTTTATCATAGCTTGTAAAGTATGGTAGAGCCCATGGAAATCACAAGGAAGATCTGCACATGGAGAATTATGATTGGCTAGATGTTGAGGTCAGCACAAGTCAAATTTTCAAAATTTCATGACTCGTCTGAGGATCGATGACTATAATTTAAAATTACAAACAAGGTTGATGAAGTCATTCTAATTTACATAAGTGAGGAATAATGGAAAAGGTGATGTCCAGTGGCCAAATTAAAGGATTTTATCACCATAAAAGCAAGAATGAAAGCGTCATTCTAATTTATCTTACAACTTGGAGAAGGATATAGACACCTGGACCTCATAAAAAATAAAAAAAAATAATGGTGAGATATTTTCTAGCTACTTGTAAATACTACAAGCCCAAGCTAGTCATCTTAAATTTAGCCTTCCTAAAAAGGAATTGGTTGGAATTTTTGTTGAAAAACTACATCCTGAGTTGGATTATAACTTGTGCATCCACCTTTTCTAAGGTAATAGAAAAGGGTGTCACTATTGAGAAGGCTCTTATTGCTAAGGGACTTATCAAGATATTTAAAGAAGACATATAAACAATTTGGTGATAAATCTTGTTATTGAAATAAGAACAAGAATGTAGTTAATGATGGTGTTACGGATACTAAACATTTCTAGGTAGATAATTCATCTCAACAACAACAAACTAATCCCCAAAAAAAAATGGCCAATGTCATATGTGTGCCTCAAGGGGCACCTCGTCATCCTAATCATTCCAATCAATCAAGTCAAGGAAATGCCAAACAAACATTAACTCCCTTAGGAGAGCCATTAGAGGCGGTCTTTAGGAGGTTGGTTCAAGATAATGTAGTTTTTTATCCAATAACAAAACCTTTTGATGAGTCAAAACTAAATCCAAATTGGTATAGGTAAAATGAGTATTGTGAGTTCCATAAGATTAAAGGTCATTCCACCAAGTGTTAGAATGTTAAGAGCTATGTCCAAGATCTTATTGATTGAGGAGATATTTTAGTTGAGGGAAATAAGTGTACATCATCTAATGCTTAGTTTAAAATATTCAAAAATGCTTTCCCTAAGCACAATCAAGGTCCTAGCTCCTCCAACACAAACATTGGATCCAATAACAACAATCAAAACAACCACATGAACAACATTAGTTACAACAAATTCCCATTTAATTATGATAATATAGTTGGTTTTATCACCCAAGTTGATCCAGGCATTTCCATGATTTGTGTAAAGGGTAAGGACCCTCAATGTATTTTTACCACACATAAAACCCACATATTAGTCCCAAGAATTTCTACACTATCCCAACCAATTCTTGTAAATTTACAATATAATATTCTTGATCACTTAGGAAAGACTCCCACACAAATATCTATCCTATATTTTCTAAAGTCTTCCCCTACATATTAGGAAATCCTCACTAATGCTTTGCAAGACACTCATGTACCCAATGATATAGATCCTACCCAATTTCAAGCTCCTGTATAAGGAAACCTATCATGTACTTATCAATTTGGATTTATTCAAAATGATATGCCTCCTATTAACCCTACACATAATTGTTCCCTCCATATAGAAGTCCTCGTTACTAAGCATAAAGTTAAATCAGTATTGGTAGATAATGGGTCTGCTCTCAATCTATGTACATTGAAGTTCATAAAATAGGTGGGGTATACTCATGTTGACTTAGACAATCAGATCATTACCATCAAAGAATATGACAATGCAAAATGAGATTCAAAGGACACTATTTGTCTACCTATTCAGGTCTTCCCTATAAATCAATACACAACATGTCATGTCCTTGATCTGGACCTTCCATATAATCTCCTTAGAAGACCATAGCTTCATGCTATGCAAGTCATTCCATCCACATATCGCCAATGTCTTAAATTCTCACATAATGGAATTGAGGTTACTGTTGAAATAATATTCCACTCAGCTCCCTTCGGGTTCCCCTTTTTTTTGCATGTTCATGCGCTGGCTTGCGCGTCTCCGTGTTTCTTCGGCTTCCCGGTAGGTTTTTGATCTTTCCCTTTGGGTGCATTCCTCGCTTCGCAACTTTGGCAAGCGGCTTCCCTTTTGGCTCTTGAGATGCTGCGCTGGGCGCCCACGTGTCTCGCCTGCGGGGTTTTTCATTTTCTGTTGCTTTATGTTTCCTACGGGTTGCGAAACGGGGCCCACATCTCTATACGTGGCGGTGTAGCGCAATCTTTCCCTAGCAGGAGTAGAGTATGCTGCGGCGGGCTGCGAAGGATTTCTATTGGCCTTCTTTATTTCTTGGCGGGGCCCACCCTCGCTCACATGTCAACGGTTCGCGGCTTTTAAAACAACAGCAGGGACGAGAGCACCACGGGTTGCGAAACGCGGCCACGTGTCTTTCGCTCCCTTTTCATGCGGCCTTTCCCCGTTTTCAAAGTAGCCTCCGTCCCCTGAACACGTGTCACTTCTCCGCAAGCTCCCGGTCAATGGAGAAGGAGTTTTCATTCGGGCCACGGTTTGCTGCCACGTGCCTTACATCGATTATCAAAGCAAGCTGTGAGATGGCCGAGCGGGATGGTGTCATTGACTGCTGCTCACCATGGTTCTCTAAGGTGGTGGATGACACTCGTCGCTTCAAAGCCTGGTTGGGACCACTGCCATCATTTCAAAAGGGCACGCCTGTAACTAACCAATTGGATGCTGTACCCTGATTGGCTGCTCTCATAACGGCATTGGGAATATTCTTATCCGGGCATCATTACAGGGGATTGTGGAATCATTCTGTTACAACTCTCCAGGCAGTGGGATTTTGCTCTCCGGCTATATATACTCCCTCTGTTGAGGGAAAATGGTCCAAGATTTTACAAGAAGAATACTGGTTTTAGCAAGAGACGCCAGGCCTCTTTTGCATGTTTATTTGCAAGATACTTTCAGACTGTGCCTATTGTTCGGCCTTTCTGCTTTTTATGTCTTGATTAAACTGTGAACTGTGCTTCTTATTGTCTTAAGCATTTCATTTGAGGAGACTTCTATATATTGAACGCAAACTTGCTGGCCTAAATCATGTCTTAATGACTCTTCTTAGCAGTAAGAATGTATGCGATACTGTTTTATGTCAATTAAATGAACTGTTTATGCTATTTCTTTAAGCTTCCGGTGTTTTGGAACATATCAATAACATTCAGGCCCTTGAGTCTATGATTTATCATGCTTATCAAAGAGCTTTGGCGCATCGCCTTAGATTAATATTTGTTTCATTATATCTGCTTCCTTTTCCCTTTCCAAAAACCATTGCATGTAAGTAGCTTCTAGCTTTTAAACTGAGGTCACCTGGCCATGAAAGGGGTCCTCTTGAACTGAAGCTTCCTATAAAGGTAATCTATATTCGCCAATTTTTGCCAACAGTTTGTCCTTTTTTCGGCACGCCCGGTGGGACCCAAACTAATGAAATCGTCTTCTAAAAGGGTGTATGAGCCATCGGCCTGTAACTAGATCCCAAACTGCAAGTAACCCAGGTTTACTAGTGCCTCCATCCAGGACAGTCCAGGCCACAAATCAGTTAGTAACCGTTCCATTCCCACCACCCTTTCCTCTCACCATGTTGCCAGCCGCGAACAGAAATTATGTAGCATGGGATGCTGGGAGTCCCCTTGTAGCTCCGGTAGCACCTGCTGTTTGGGGTGCCATTCCGGTTTCGGCCCTGAAAGCTCTTCCCAAATTCGCCGGAGATAACACAAAAACGCCAGCAGAGCATTTGCAGGATGTAGCGGATGTATGCCTAGTACATGGTATCACGGCGCAGAATGTAGCCCTGAGGCTCCTTGCTGCGTCCTTCAAAGGCAAAGCTCTGGAGTGGTACCGAACACTGACTCCTAATACCATTCGCACTTGGGATGAACTGGGAGATCCATTCTATGAAAGGTTTTCAAATGACAGAGATCGTTCTTCGCTATATTATCAGTTATCCGTCATCAAACGAGCACCCCAGGAGGCTCTGATGGACTTCAATGCCCGATTTCACTCAAGTTGGCGGAGGATTCCTGTGACCATCCGCCCGACCCCAGATTTGGTGTTCATGTTCTATCTGAAGTCCATCAATCCTGACATTTCTATGATGATCAAGTCTCTGGGAGGAGCCACTTTACCAGATGCATATGCCACCGCTATCAAAGCAGAAAATCACTTGATAGACTGCGAAAAATTGCCTCCTCGACCTGTTATGCTGATATTTCCTGAGATATCAAACGTGGCACAAGAGGTGGCGTCGACCAGTGCGCCAGCGACTCCCCAGTCAGCGTACTCATATACAGCCGCTCCTGAAAACTTGGCCTCTACATCAAGTTCTCCGAAGAATGAAATGGGTGACCTCAAGGAGATGCTACGGACTATGGCGAATGATATAACAACGCTCAAGCGGAATCAAGCAATGCCTCTGTGGCCTGCGTATCAGAACTACCAAGGTGGGCGGCCTACCTATTAGCAGAATCAATATCAGAATGCGCATCGCACTAACTCACCAACGGCGGCTATGAACCAAATAGTTCCGGTGCCTACGCCACTGGCAGGACCGTCGCCAAGCTCTAGCAGAGAATTAACCGCGGGACAAAATAATCTTATTGATGACCTCAATCCATGGTGCTTCCCTTGCAACGATGCGCATATGCCCCGAAATTGTCCGTGTGGCAACTTACAACAAAGGATAGCAGAGCAACGTAGTCAAGGGATTGCGACAGAGAGCGAAGAATACAGATATGCCCCGGCAATGGAGAATGCGGTCCTTTCCGCGCAAATACAAGGAATGTCCCTGGAGCAAGAGTCCGACATTGTTCCTGATCATGCGCTCTTCTCATGGATGGAAGACGAGGAAATGGTGTTTGCGAATGACACGTCCACTGCCGAAACGCCGCGGGTAAAGTCTGACTATAATACACGCTCCAAGAGAAGATTCACCGGTGAGGCCGTGGTTTCACTTTCGGACAATCCGCAGTGCAAGGACGTTTCGGATCAAATTCCTCGTGGCCCGACCGAATCCTTGTCTCCTCAACGGCGGAAGGAAATTATTATAACAAAAGCCAAGGAGCAGAAATCTCCGAGCTCCTCACCTCTTAATGTGGTGGAGCAGTTGAAGAAATCACCTGCTAATATGTCTTTATGGGACATTCTAGCTATCCCGGAGCAGAAGACCATACTCCAAAAAGCGCTTCAGCAACAGATGGACCCAACACTAACCGAGCCTTTGGCCAGTACCGAGGCGGTTTATCAAATGCCACCAACTAAGGTTGTCGCAAACAAAGCGATGGAATCCCATGCGGAAGGCGGAGGTAGGCCAAAACCTCAACCCTTCTTCTTGACTCTCATTATAGGGGAGAAACTATTACACAACGCTATGATTGATTCTGGCGCTAGTACCACGGTTATGCCAAAACTAATAGCCGAAGCCTTGGGACTCAGCTACGAACCTATGAAGAAAGGGGTGATGCAGCTAGATGGAAATAAGGTTGATACTGTGGGTGTCATCAAAGCACTTTCGCTGACTCTATTTGCCTGCCCGAGTATCACGGTCCCGCAAGATACAGTGATCATAGATGTTCCGCCAATGTTTGGTCTTTGCCTTTCTCGAGAGTTTACTTCAAAAGTGGGCGGCTATTTGTCTTTAGATTGGTCACATCTAATACTTAGGACCAAACATGGCGCAAAGATGAAGATAGAATCGGAGGCTCTGCATTCCGAACATGTGGCGAACGAGGCCCTGATTAACTTTGAAGTGGCACATACCTCCATCACCAAGCAAGACATGTACAATGTTGAACTGCTGGAGGAGGAGAAGGTCAACGGAGACCGAAGTGATAGCGAAGACGCTCTGTTGAGTGAACATATAAATAATGATCCCTTCGGAAATTATCATGCTACCGGTTTAGGCACATATGTGATCTATGACGAAGACCAAGTTCTTCCGAAGGTCGTCAAAGAGCCCGACGATGACCAAGCAAGTGAGCTATGGACATTATATTTTGACGGAGCAAGGAGCAAAGTTGGAGCTGGAGCAGGGATATGTCTAATATCCCCACAGAATGAAAAGTTGCTGAGGTCCTTCCGATTCCAATTTGCTTGTTCAAATAATGAGGCTGAATATGAGGGTCTAGTCCAGGGCCTAAGCCTAGCGGAACGAATGGGTATTAAGCAATTGATTGTATTCGGAGATTCAGAACTGGTAGTTAATCAGGTCCGAGGAGTCTCAGCAGCAAAGAATATCCGCATGAGATCCTATCGGCATCAAATCCGACCTTATAAAAGTTTTGAAGTCAAATATCCTCAATAACTCGAAAGCGTAATGGCCAGGCTGCACCGCGATGGCAAAGAATCTGAGCTCGGGCTTTGATCCCATTCCGACTTCTGTTTAACAAATATTCAAGATGAGTGCTTGTTAGACTAAAGAATAACGGACAAATGACCAAAGTTATAAGTCTTTGAGAGCTGGCGGAACAGACGCCGCTTATTCAACACTGTGCTAATTCTTCCCATCAACTCCAACCAAAGATCGGGCCAGGCCTATTTAGGGACAACAGTAAACAAATCAAATAAGCTCGAAGGATTGGTTACTTCAAAAAATTTCTCGATTGTAGTGACCAAACGATATAAGCGAAGTTCGCGGGCGAAAAGTGGTCATGAGAATCTTCTGCTCGGGATGACAAGAACCTTCGGTCTAAAAGATTCCTGCTGGAAGATAGAGAAAGGATTATCAATTTATGTGAGAAATATGGAGTAGTGGCCTGGTCCTACGATGATCTGGAAGGTTATGATCCTGGTATCATTCAACATACTATTGAGCTAACAGAAGGTGCGAAGCCAATCCGACAGAAATAGCGGCCGGTCAACCCTAAAGTTGAAGCCTTGATGGCACAAGAGCTAACCAAGCTCATTGAGTCGCGTATTGTTTTCCCAATTAAACATAGTACTTGGGTATCAAATCTGGTACCAGTCCGAAAGAAGAATGGTGATATATGCTTATGCGTAGATTTTTGAGACCTAAATAAAGCATCTCTGAAGGACCACTATCCCTTGCCTTCTATGGAGTCGATCCTCCAAACCGTTGCGGGATCGGAAATGTTCTCTCTACTGGATGGCTTCTCTGGCTATAACCAGATTCGAGTAAGAGAGGAAGATCAACACAAGACTACGTTCACCACCAAGTGGGGGACGTTTGCATATGCTAAAATGCCTTTTGGTTTATCTAATGCAGGGGCAACCTTCCAGAGAGCTATGGACGTCGCATTTAGCGAGCTGATCAATAAGATTATCTTAATCTATTTGGATGATCTTACTGTGTTCTCCAAATCTAAAGATGATCATTTCGATCATTTGGAGTTGGTGTTTCAAAAGTGCCAAGAGTTCGGGATTTCCTTAAACCCGAGGAAATGTGTGTTCGGAGTACCTCAGGGTAAGCTGTTAGGACATGTTGTGTCGAAGGAAGGTATTTCAATTGACCCATAACGAGTAAAGGCTATAAAGGAGCTTCCTCTCCCGGTGAATAAGAAAGGTGTCCAATCTTTTCTGGGCAAAGTAAATTTCGTCAGTAAATTTATTTCCGATTTTGCGGGAATGATTAGGCCGATCACCCTAATGCTGAAAAAGGATCAAATTTTCAAGTGGACAACGGAGGCGAGGGAGGCATTTGAGAAGGTCAAGGAAGCTATCTCATCAGCCCCAGTGTTGATCAATCCAGATCAACATAAAGATTTTATAATGTATGCTTTCAGTAGCAAGTCAAGTATCGCTACTATTCTGACTCAAAAGGATAGAGAAGGAAAGGGGGAGCATCCAGTTGCTTTCTATTCCCGAACCTTAAAGGAATATGAAGTGAATTATAACTTCGTTGAAAGACAGGCTTTCGCAATAGTAAAGGGGCTTAAAAAGTTCCGCCATCTAATTTCCTGTAGCAAAGTCCTGGTATATGTCGCACATTCTAGTGTGCGGGAATACATCATGTAGGGAGAAATCACAGAAAAAAGGGCTAATTGGATCACCAAGATCCTGGAATATGACATTGAGGTCAGGCCCACCAAGACTATTAAAGGCAGAGGTCTGTGTGAGTATATGACACAGGAAGTGGAGATGCCTGTTAAAGAGGAACAGTCAGAAATTGTCCTGATAAACGGATCAGGATCGGAGGACGATTGGCTGAAAGATAGAATGAATTTCATGCGAACCGGAAGGTACCCGCCAGGCCTCTCATCCCAGAAAAGAAGGTATTACCGGCTCCAGAATTGCGGATACACGCTGATAGAAGGATTCCTTTTTAAAAGGAATTTTAATGGTGTGCTCCTACGATGTGTTACTTCAAGGGAGGCGCAGAAGATCCTCGACGCATTTCACAATAGCGACGAAGGTGGACATTTCTCTATTAAAACTACAGCCATCAAGGTCCTACGGGCTGGATATTACTGGCCTACACTTTTCAATGATTCCTACTCTCTAGTAAAGACTTGCAAAAAATGTCAGTTATTCTCCGACAGAAGGAAGAATTCAGCGATGCCCCTCAAACCTATTGTGGCGGATGAACCATTTGCTCAATGGGGCTTGGACTTTATCGGAATGATCAAACCGGTTTCCAGTTCCGGACATAAATGGATTTTAACAGCTACAGACTACTTCACAAGGTGGGCTGAAGCTGTTCCCCTCAAAGAGGCAACAGAGGTAGAGATTGTGGACTTCCTCGAGGCTCTGGTGACGAGGTTCGGCCCTCCGAAGATGATCATTTCGGACAATGCTAGGGCATTTGTAGGCACAAAGGTATGTCACTTTGCATTGAAAAATGACATATTCCTTAAAACATCTTCTAACTATTATCCACAGGGAAATGGCCTAGCCGAGTCAACAAACAAGAGTTTAGTCTGACTCCTCAAAAAAGTGGGCTCAGAACACCAAAGGGAATGGCACAAAAATCTCCGAAAAGCACTCTGGGCCAACCGCATAACTCCTAAACAAGTCCTCAAGACTTCGCCCTATGAGCTAGTATATGGGAAAGAAGCGCTGCTACCTATCTCTATGGAAATTCCGGCGATACAGTTGTTGAAATCTCTTGAGATAGAACAAAATGACGCCATGGAAGTTTGACTTGCCGAACTATTAGAAGTACAAGAAAAAAGGGAGAATTCCCTAAAGGCCATGACTGGCCGTCAATAGGTGGTCAAACGGTGGTTTGACAAAAAGGCTTCCGACCAAGGCCTAAAAAGTGGAGATTTAGTGCTAAAATACGACAGCAGAGCTGCAAAGCCAGGTCAGCATGGTAAGTTTGATAGCCTATGGGAAGGACCCTTCAAAATCATTCGGTGCATGCAACACAATGCCTTCGAGCTGGAAAATATGGAACAAGGGCCCCTAGGAATCCCGGTTAATGGGATTCACCTTAAATTGTTCCATTAAGCGTCAAGCCCTACCCTGTATAGTTGTAAATAACACTTTTTCTTTTTCCTTTCCTGTTTTTGGCCTATCCTTTTGCTAAAACCAATTGACTTGTTATGTATTCGCTTATCATCGTTAGTGGGTGAAGCACCGGAGTTCTTAAAACACAAAAGTATGCTCATAAACAGAGACAAAACATACAAAATTGGCAAACCCAGAAAAAATTGTACGCAGAAGCAAACAGGAGCATAAAATTTCACAACAAAAAGAGACGTATATTTTTATATACATGTTTCTGAGTTACAAAATGGTATGAATGCCGATTTTCAAATATACAAAGTATTAGAGCATATATATATGTTGGCCTTTTATCAGGCTGATACGGAGCAAAGGGGTTACATCAACGAACACCAAGGCAAGGGGACCATCTATCCGCAGAAGTGGCTAGCAGCAACTGACGCATTCAAGACAGCGTCCACTTCCTCCTCATCAACAGGTTCCTCGGCGGCACTGGCAACATCATGAAGCGCGGCTGTCGTCGGTGGTGGGTACACCAGGTCCCTGAAGTCAGTATACCACTCTACGTCGTAGAATGGCATCATGTTGTAGCTTCTGAACAGGAAGTGAAGAGCCTGGGTAACCCTTTGCTGATGCTGACCACGGGTCTGCAGGCAGAATTTGCTAAGGAATGGTAGCCAACCCATGACAGCTTCTTCTTCAATATAGCGACGTAGGTCGCTGGCTGATGGCAGGCCGATTCCATACGCAGCGTGTGTGACAACCTCGCCGAGCCCGTTCAGGTACTTCTTCGGGAAGATTTCTTTGACTAGCTTCAATACAAGCGGTCGAGGGACACAAATGTCCAGCATAGACGCCACAAAGTGTGAGCACACATCGGTGTTCACCCGATGCTTATCTTCATACTCCACATAGTCCTTGCCGAGAACCCACTTAATGGCTACTAAAACCAGCGAGTGCTTGTTCTTCGTCATTCTCTTAAGCCTCCTGGTGGAGATTTCACCTACAAATGTTGTTTGTGATTTGAAGGAGGTCAGGCGAATGGGAGTATCCATCTCTCCTAGGACTATTCCTAAATCTGCTAAGTATGCCGAAAGCTGCTTACTACCTAACCTATGAAAAGACTCGCTTAGCAGTATTCTACTTGCCTATCACTTCTCGACGCAAAGTGTGTATGTTTGCTATATACTGGCCTATTTATAGAAAATTGATAAGACATATGCCAATCCACCGTAAGCAACGTGATGTATATTGGCTACAATCTCGAGGGCCGAGTCTGCGTTTGTTCACGTTTTGGGCTGGCACACGCATGGTAGCACGGCTCAAGGCATGCTTAATTAAATCAAGTTAATTAATTGAGCTTTAAAAGGGTAGCACTTGCTGATGAAGGGACGTATGGCCGTATGATATGGTGTCAAATCTTAAGCACATCCTAGAGCCCGAGGCGATATTTGTATCTCTTTCAGGCGGTGATCGTTTGCTTGGCGTAATTATTCCGGCCTGGGATATTAATTACCGGTACATGCTGACACAACGCAAGGAGGCTAGTTGCAAGCTCAATTTCCAAGGAAATCAGGGCGTATCACACGATATTCTAAAAGCAATGATGAAATCCAGCCACCTCAGAAAAAGCAATCAGCTCATCTTGCACGAGTTGTGGAGTTAACGGTACATGCCGAATTAAATGCAAGGGCTCGCGCTCACCTACCACCTTGAGGAAAGTTGCTATTATTGCATGATAACGCTTATTGTTCCTAAGTCTTTTTCCTAAAAGCTAAGGGTGCGCGAAGTGTTTTCTGTCTGTATTTCCAGTGCAAGCGTATTCAAATGCCAACGAACCTTCAAGTTCTGCCGCAAAGAAAGATGGCGGAATCTTCAGCTCAGCCAGCAGAGGAAGGGATTAGCCAAGAACTGTATTCGGCTATTCGTTCTTCGGCCGAGGTTTACGTGTACGATGATGTAGCGTATGCCACTCCTGGTATACCCCAGAAGGTGAGGAGACCCAACACAGAGGAGCTAGAGAAGCCCAAAGAGTGGAATAACCCTAATAAGGTTGGAGAAAAGTGGGCTAATATCTACGATCCAAAGCTTGCTAGGAACCCTAAGTCTCTTAGAGAGGCGGCTTGTGCAAGATTATCAGCACCAGCGGCGGAGAAGACAACGGCAAGTAGAGTCTGGTATAGCGGTTTGCCACAATACATGGTCCCATTCGTGCACTATTGCCCGGAGGTAGTCGACGCAGCTGTTCAACGCTATAATCCAAAGACCCACTGCATTGAGGTTCGCAATTTAAGGGTTCATATCAGCCCGGAAGCCATCTGGCATATGTTATGCATTCCTGACCCAAGGACAAGAAATGAGAAAATTGAATATTTCCGCCCAAGCAAAGGGGAAAAGATATGGAAAAGGATGAAAACCGGCTCCGATTTCCTATTAGAGGAGACTAATAAGAAGGGTATTGTGTCCGCTAAGGCACTGAGCATCCCATTGTTGCGCAGTTCATTCCGCGATGACCTCCAGGACCCCATATCCATGCTGGCATTTGTTTGCGGCCGTGATTCCGATGAAAAGATCGAGGCTTTTCAGTTGGGCCCTGCAATACAGTTTCGCAGGCAACATGAACTTTTCTGGTATGATTTTGCCGAGTTCATGGTCGAGGAAATGATACATCAAATAGAGAATTATCAGGCGGAGAAGAAATTTAGGTTTCTTTCCTACCTGGTCCACATGTTCCTGCATCAGAATCCGGATTTCTTCGCCCGATTTTTCCCACTATCAATTTTTGACGAGCAAAATAAAAGAAAGCCGGTATCTACATGGACACCCTACCTTTCCGCAACATATGACTACTATGCCTTCGTGGACTATTTCATAGCCCCGGTCCTGAATGATTTGATCAGAGAGGGTGATATCATCCGGCTTAACACTAAGCAGACTAGATTTCTGCAAAGCTACATCCCCGCTTGCGACTGGTTCCTGGGCAAGGATTTCACGATCCTTCGAATGAGGGGCTTTATTGGCAAGCCTTTCCTGCTCCCGGCTTGCATCACCGATAGAGTGCTCGCGCTGGAGGTTTACCGGCAGGTATGCGTCATTGATTTCATGTTTTGTAGCAGCAAAAGGGTCAAAAAGAAGGGATTCTTCAGTTGCCCGAAGAGCTTCAAGTCAATAACACTTGTCAAAAAGCGATCGCATCAGCTACTAGGGGACAAACTGGCACACCTAGGGCTAGTATTAGTAAATGATAAGTGGGATTACAACCCTTTCAATGACCTACCTGAGCCGCATATGAGAGTTACACATGTTTCCCGACCATACTGGGAGAAGCGGCGTAATAACCGGACTGATAAAGATGAAGATCTGGTTGAATTGGCACAAATCCCTACGCCGGATACCAGAGGCCCATGGCACAAGTTCTACTTTCCAGTGGCCGTGGCCAGGGACAACGTTCCGATAGAGCGCAGCATGCTTAACAAGTTGAAAGTGGACGAGGAATGGAGCGATGAAAAAATAAAAGCTTTCTGGAGATACCGCCAAGAAACAGGGCAGTTGAAGGCTCCTTATAATAAATTGAAGGACGACCAGGAATTCGAAAGACACTGGGATGAAGGCCATCCCAGCCCGACCTCCAGCGCTAACAAGAGCGAAGCGGAAGGTTCCGATGAGCCAGGAGGAAGAGAGGGCGATATCTTCGCAGGAAGGTGATGCCCCCGAGCATCCCGCCTATGTCGGCACTAATGTGCGCTTTAACATATCAAGGAGCTCACTTACGCGCACATGGGCCGCTAAACCGGTCAGGCTTAGTGCCCCAGCAGAAAGATCCGACTGCCGAGGTTAGTGAGTGTCCCCCCGCGAAAAGACAACGCACGGAAAGTGTTATTGGGACAGTTTCACATGAACCGGCCGAAGGGGAAACACCCGCTGCTAGTCAAATGCCAGAGGTTGCGGTCGAGTCCCAAACGATCCAAATGCCACCACCGACCAGTCAGCAGGTACATTTCGCTCCTTCCTCTCTTGCATCTCATTCTTTCACGTCCGCCCCTGCTCAATTGGCAACTCCTGCCATTCGTCCGAGCCCTCCACCCTCTGTTTCTAGCCCATCTTATTCTGAGGGATTTGCCCAATATTCGCAAGCTCAACCGTTTATAATCACCCTCCGGGCATGCTAACGCCTATTGCTGCCGCCCAGACTTTCCTCACCTCGCTATCCGAAGATATTCCTCCCATCGGCCCCCACTCTTTTTCCGAGATGCTTACAGATCCCTTCCTAATTACAAGAACCCAGCCCCAAAAATGAATTTTTCCTGGGCCAATAGGCCTTTACGATCAATCTCCCGTCACCAGAATTATCCAGCCAGGCTGAAACCCCCCAGGCTAAGCTATGGAACGTGCCACACTTTTCTCCGCAAACCATCACCCTCCAGAAGAAGCAAATGCGGGCACCTATGAAAGTTACCTATCCCTACACCCTACCTTCCGGTGTTCCCTTCGCAGGTGGGCTGGTTTCATCACCAGCTGCTGAGTTCATTGCACAGATAGATTGTGGGAAGGAGGCTCGCGCAAATAGAATGAGGCGACGAAGGGCAAAGGATGACAATGCCCCCGCCGAACCGAGAGTACAGGCTTCGTATGACGAGGCCCGCCAGGAATTAAAGTTTGCAACTATGTACCCAAGGATAAACAAGCCTCAGGGAGAAATGCAACCAGAGGACTATGATATTTATGCTGTCGGACTGGACATGAAGATGGCCCGGCCACAAGATAAAGTCGAAATCATGGAGGAGATTCGCAGATCAGTGCCAGATTCTAAAGTAGTCGCCAGTGAAAAAGGATGGCTCAAGGCAACCGGAGACGAGTGGAGTACAAAACAAGGAAAACATAAATGGATCTCGTAAAATAATGAAAATGCAATGAAGAATAAAGCGAGGCTTCAAAGTACAAAAGACGGGTAGACCAGTATATTAAAGTGCGGGAATCAAAACCAGCGGCACCGCCGGAAGCAATCGATGGAGGAGGAACTCAGGGGAAGCGAAGCTAGAAGATGAAACTCAGGCAACTTCATTAGAAACAATCGACTAACTACTCGAGGCGAGCAGGAATTGGCCTGAAACAAATGAAGCGACTATAGGCATGGGTTAATCTAGAGGAAGAAGCAGCGGAGATTCTGGGGCCCTCATTTCAAAGAACCGCGGAGATTTCTTAAGCAAGAGCCTCCACAACGCTGCTAGCCCACCTTGGCGGATATCATCGAGGTCAGGACAATTGTACATTTATCAGCGGGAGAAAGTCAAGCCTTATGCTAAATCGCGACCTACCCTCAGGTTCATCGACGGGGTGTTAAAACTCAATCGGGGAGGCTCGCTGACACAATGGAGCAGTTCAGGTTTTATCTGGAAAAGGTTCAGAGACTTGTTAAATAAGCTATACTCGGTCTCAGACGAGATCCTCGCCGGGGCAAGTATTGAAGATAGGGACACCGCAGCTCAAACGGCAAATAGGTTCATTCATTGCCACTCCGCTTTCTAGCGTACTAAGGCAGCAGCGACTTTTCTAAACAAAGCGCTGGATGGCATTCGAGGGAGTTTCTCTGAGTTAGGCAGGTTGGGATTACCGTCCCCATTTCTTGAGGATGGCACTATCGCCATGGCTGCGCAGATTACCGAGATCATTAAGCAGAAAGAGAACGATCTGGAGGCATTCAAAGAACTCGGCAGCCCCCCAACAGCAGTAGATATAGAGGCAATCATTCATCCACTCTCTCAGCTGCTGTTCCACATAGAAGCAGGCGCTGGCCTGCCAGAGGTGCTGCCTCATAAGGAAGCTATTGATCTCCGCGGAGCACAAGAGAATTTGCGCAGCATGGCAAAGCCATCCGAAATTGAATGGGTGCCTTTGCAGGCTGCACTTTCAAAGCTCTAACTCCATTTTCCCTAGAGAGGAAGGCTCTGGTCTGTAGAACCAGAGAGTTTTTGGGTTCTCCGTTCCTTATCCGAAACGCCCCTGTTAGTCGCCAAAAGCTGTTGAAATAATATTCCAAGTAGCTCCCTTCGGGTTCCCTTTTTTGCATATATTCGTGCGCTGGCCTGCGCGTCTCCGTGTCTTTTTTGGCTTCCCGGCAGGTTTTGATCTCCCCCGTTGTGCATTCCTTGCTTCGCAACTTCGGCAAGTGGCTCCCCGTTCGGCTCCTGAAAGGCTGCGCTGGGCGCCCACGTGTCTCACCTACGGGGTTCTTCATTTTCTGTTGCTTTATGTTTCCTATGGGTTGCGAAACGGGGCCCACATCTTTGTACGTGGCGGTGTAGCGCAATCTTTCCCTAGCAAGAGTAGAGTATGTTGCGGCGGGCTGCGAAGGATTTCTATTGGCCTTCTTTATTTCCTAGCGAAACCTACCCTCGTTCACGTGTCAGCAGTTCGCGGCTTTTAAAACAACAGCAGGGACGAGAGCACCACGGGTTGCGAAACGCGGCCACGCGTCTTTCGCCACCCGGTTCATGCAGCCTTTCCCTGTTTTCTAAGTAGCCTCCGTCCCCTGAACACGTGTCACTTCTCTGCAAGCTCCCGGTGAATGGAGAAGGAGTTTTCATTTGGGCCGCAATTTGCTGCCACGTGCCTTACATTGATTATCAAAGCAAGCTGTGAGATGGCCGAGCGGGATAGTGTCATTCACTGCTGCTCGCCATGGTTCTCTAAGGCGGTGGACGACACTCATCGCTTCGAAGCCTGGTTGGGACCACTGCCATCATTTCAAAGGGCACGCCTGTAACTGACCAACTGGATGTTGTACCCTGATTAGCTGCTCTCATAACACCATTGGGAATATTCTTATCCGGGCATCATTACGGGAGATTGTGGAATCTTTCTGTTACAACTCTCCAGGCGGTGGGATTTTGCTCTCCGGCTATATATATCCCTCTGTTGAGGGACAATGGTCCAAGATTTATAGGAAGAATACTAGTTTTAGCAAGAGACGCCAGGCCTCTTTTGCATGTTTATTTGCAAGATACTTTCAGACTGTGCCTATTGTTCGGCCTTTCTGCTTTTTATGTCTTGATTAAACTGTGAACTGTGCTTTTTATTGTCTTGAGCATTTCATTTGAAGAGACTTCTATATATTGAATACAAACTTGCTGGTCTAAATCATGTCTTAATGACTCTTCTTAGCAGTAAGAATGTATGCGATACTGTTTTATGTCAATTGAATGAACTGTTTATGCTATTGCTTTGAACTTCCGGTGTTTTGGAACATATCAATAACATTCAGGCCCTTGAGTCTATGATTTATCGTGCCTATCAGAAAGTTTTGGCGCATTGCCTTAGATTAGTATTTGTTTATTATATCTGCTTCCTTTTCCCTTTCCAAAAACTATTATATAGAAGAAGCCGGCTTCTTTAAAATCCGGAGGTCACTCAGTTTGGCGCAAAGGGGTCCCCATTGAACTGAGTTTCCCATAAA
>VDFB02058242.1:478924592-479117092 GCA_007258455.2 Sequoia sempervirens
CTGATTATGAAGACTATCATTGATAATCCCTTCCCAATCGATAAATTGGTTTCCTACACATGTGATAATTATAAATAGGAACATCCATTTTTCAAATTCTTTTGAATCTTCATTCACCATCAACCTGTGAAGAAGAATAATCATATGTAAAACTTTGTTGATGAATATTGACCTTTGTAGAACCTTGGGCAACTAGGATTTTCCTCCTATAGACACTAAAAATTGTCTTGTCTATGATGAAGTTTTTGTACTAATTTTCCTTTAAACTAATTAAATAATTTTATTATTTAATTAGGCTAACCTCCTTTTTCTAACCCTAATTTTGTCTTTCCTCTTTCACTTATAATTAAATAATTTTAATTATTTAATTATTTAACTTTCCTCTAGGATTAATTAAATAATGTAATTATTTAATTAATCTATCATTTTCTTCTATTTCTTTCTTGTGATTAATTATATTTAATTATTTAATCCATAATCTCTTCTATGATTAAATAAATATCTTTATTTATTTAATTATTCACATATGGGTGAAAATAAATAAAATCTTTATTTATTTATTTTAATTATCACTTACCCTATTTTTCTCTCCATGTAATTGCTCCTCACATTTTTCTTTCCACTTAACTCTTCCATTCTTCTATTTTCCTCTCAACTTCCCACATTTCACTCTCCACTTAACTCCCCCTTTCTGCTATTTTCGAAATGACAACTTTCGTATGCACATTCTCTCATTTGATCTTGTTCATTGATTCTCTACCAAATCTTGACTGTCGATCGGAGATGCATCCTCTGTAAATGAAAAATTTTGCATTCTTCCAATCTAACCATGATCTTCAAAAAATTTCTATCATGTATGTCTAAGCTTGTAAGTGTACATACAAATCTAAGAGCACCATGTATTCGAAAAGCAAAAATTGAGAAGAATAATGGAGATAATTCGACAAGAATGTAGGAAGGTATAATGTTTGTTTATTGTTTGCATTTATTGCATCTCTTTTCCATTCTTCATTGGTAGATTAGAATTTTTTATGTAAATATAATAGTTTACATGGTTGCTATTGTTAATTTATGAATTACACTCATTTTTTTAATCTTACAAACTAGTGAATCTAACATGAATCACATCCTTGAAACTAAAAAATTATGTGAAAATTTTTGGGTTTATGATAGTCATAGGATCTTGCGATGCAATAAATACTTTATGTGACACATCTGAAGGATCCTACGAAATAATCAACAAATTTGCAATGCATTTGCTCTATTTTTTATATTTTCTATGATTCTATAATGTATTAGCTTAAATAATCATTGCAATCATTTTTTTTAATATTTAAAATCATTTGGGTTTTGTTCTATATTTTTTGTTTCTGATTTACAGGATCCTATGATGCAATTTCCAAATTCTATGATGCAATCAGTCTACAAATCAACACATCTTTGAAACTGCAACCACTTTGTTCTACACCACAATTGACTAGTTTTGCACCATATCTAATTGGCAAATAGAAAGAGGTATAAAATTGTTGGGTTTCAGTTATTGCATGTGTTATGATTTAGTTAGATAGGGGTTTTGTGTTACTGATCTATATGTGCATCTATCTTCGTGAATTTTTGGAGAAGAATCAACTACAAAAATTACTAATATTTTATTGCAAGAATTGAGAAAGACCTTAATCATAAAACCTTGTGTGTCTTTGATTTATTAGATAGATCACACATTAATTTCCAAGGTTAAAGAACCTTTAGATACTATGTTTTGTGTGCTTACACATTTGTATTATCCCAAGATATTGTGTGCATATCCTCTCCCCTCACACACTTGTACAACCTTGGGTGTAAGAGAAAAACAAAATAGCCTCTTTTTATTTTTAGTAGGAGGCCTTCCTGGGGATTTGATCACCCCAAGGTTCAACCTCAACCACATTTCACAACTAGGTATATAAAGGAGGAAGAGAAAAAGTTGTACCTCAATTATTGGCTTGCATTATTTGAAGCCAAGCCGCAAGACCTTCAGTCTATCGAGACTTGTTCAGTGATGGGAGCGGGAGAGTGCCTCCCAATATTAGGCTATTAAAGATGAGCTCTATATTCATATTAGTCCCCCACTAAGAACTTATGTTTTAGAAGCCTAGGAGCCATTGGTCATTGCTTAGTGTAGTGTAGGGTACAATATCATGCATGAAGCTAAATTCACAATGTACTCTCTTGAGTTGAGAGGAATTATTGGGTTTGGCTTCTCTAGCCTCCCGGGAAGAGAGGAAAGGTGAGCCTATTACGATATTGTGCCTGTTGCACTAGACCTCTAGTTATCCAATCTTGAAAAAGAGGCGTCTCACACTGATCTTGAGGTATTAACACTTGCACAGTAATCCTATACTAAGTATACACACCAATCTAAATAAGTAGACCATGCATGTTCTTCAATTTGTGTTATACTAGTGATACCATTGGCCTTTGGACCTTAAGCCTTTATTCCATGAAGTCAAGAGGCAAACAACCATTTTTTCTTCTACTATTTTCTAAGTGTATCCTAGTCTAAAAATGAAGATTTCCAACACAAAGAACCATTTAAAACATTAAACCTATAGAACAAAACTAGAATCATGCATCTGCCACAATCTATCACGCATCTCAAATATTCTACTACATAATTGTTAAATCCTACACCACAACTGTGAACTTCAACATCGCAATTGTCACCTTCTATCACACATCTGAGACTTTTGCACCATAATTGAAATTTTATAATAGCCTACCTTGATTTGAAACTTTCTCACCCAATTTTATAACCAAATTTTTGAGCCAATTTGTGCCAATTAATCATTTCAGACATTTCATCAAACAGATGGTGAATACTCGGTTTTGATTGTGCTATTAATAATTTGTAGTTGTTTATATTTCATACTTTCTTTTAATGGCTTCCCACAACATTTATTTCATAAACATATTTTCTCGATTTAGTTTAACATCAATATTGTTGGAATAAACCATGTATGAGAAAATATCATCAACAAGTTTTCATGAACAACAATAAGGTTTCAATATTTTAATTAGATTGGCCATACAATAATATTAAACTATCTCACCTAGAGTAGTAGCGCCAACTCATTGAATTCTTGTTTGCTAGAAACTACTCATCCTTCAAATTGTATGATCAAATTCTAAATACTTCCAACACCTTGTAATAGCCCTTCCCTTAAATGACACACTAGAATTCCCAAAGCACTAGAATTCCCAAAGCACCTGACTATTGAGTCAACATAAGGAGCCCACCATACCATACAAATGAAATTAAAATTAGGCCCAACTCCTCTAAAAAATTGATATTTCTCTAGCCAAGTCTTGATTACTTATTAAACGGTGTAAATTTAATGCTAAGGTCTTTTAAAATCCACAGTTGATTTGATGCTATGACTCCTTTATTTCCTTGACACCCTTTCTACTTAGATGACAACCTCTAAAGGTATCACCTTCACTTTTCCAAACTCATTGAATTGAATAGTGACTACAATAATCTCTGTTGGATTTTGTTGATGTGTTTTTTATGCACTTCTCAACACAGGTAATGCGTAGGTGCACTACCTCTCTTGAAAGACAATCTTCCACAATCAAATTGCAGAACACTATCCCAAGGTCTCTAATGTCAAGTCTTGATAGTGCTTGGAATATCTCAGTTGTTTGATGTGATTTGCTGGAATCACAAGGCAGACTTACAGATGAGTTACAAAGTATGGGAAGTTGGGTTTGCAAATGGAGTTTTTAAGATGGGAGAGTTTTTGTGCATTTGCTGCAGGTTCAAACAACAGTCTTGAACTCCATTTTTATCATTGGATTTAGCTTTACAATGTGCAATGAACCTTAGCATAGGTCACTCATTAAAAAAAAAAGGAAAAAGGGGAGGGAAGAGACAAGGTTCCCGGATCTGCAACTAACTGTGAACAGTGATAATGGAGTTCCTGCAATGGACAACTTCCTGGAAACAATATTTCACTTAACCAAAAATCTCACAATCTCATGGAATTTGTGCTATCTTCTAAGGTCTGCAAATATTTCATCTTTCATTCACCGTGTACATGCATGAACAAAGATGAAAGTGTGGAGAAACTTTGAATTTAAGTCCATACTAACTTTACACAACTATCTACCATCAACAAACAACAAAAAGTATGGACTAAGAAGGCATCTACACAGTAGGAATTTTCATAACCACAGAACAACATTCCTAAAATCTATCAAGGCAAAATACAACTAACTAGAACAACAATACGAATCTAAGTCAAGCATCTAATAATGGAGGTTGAATCATGTAACATGTAAAAAACTCAGAAAATGCACCAAGTCAATGTATTTTCATTATAAATTTCCGCAGCATGTCTTTACAACAACTCAACTCTCTTTGCAAATGAGAGGAGATTCCTATTTATAGTGCCCAAAAGATCTAATGAATGGCCAAGATTCATTCTCATTGTGTGGCCAAGATTCATTACAAAATAGGGTTTCACCAACCCTCAATATATTACAATTTAAAATTACATTTTGTCCCTTTCCCTATTTTGTCCTTTAGTGATGGCATTGTAGCATTTTCATCTTTTGTTGATTGTTGTTTTACTATAGCTACTCCTTAGGGGGCTCTTCACTGCTTGGAGGGTTGCCTTCCTGTTTCTTCGATGCTATATATTCTATGAACTTCAGGATGACCGCTTGGAGCTTGTCCACCTCAATGATCTCACACCGCAGCACTTGGTAGCTCCACTCCTTCGCATTATCTTCTAACCTCTTCTAGTCCTCATCATATTTCATACCTTGATCCTTGAATAGCTCTGATTGATCGAAGGCGCGGGCAGTAAAACTCATGAATTCTACCGTCATTTCACTAGACATCACGTCCTCCATCTTCTTTTGGAAGTAAGGCTTTACCTTCTCCGGATCCACTTGTACCGTGGGCATGTTGTATTCCGTCATTAGCTTGAGGTACCGAGCACATTCCGCTCTGATTTCTTTGATCCATTCGATATCTGGATCCACTTTGTTCATTATTTGTTCCAACCTTTCCTTTCGGTTATCAAAGTCTCGCCGCCACACATTCATCAACCAGTGATCATCCTTGTTGAATGCAAGCTCCCTTTCCCATGTGGCTTTTGGCAACTGAAGGATAGCTTCAATCTTTGGGAAGGTGGAGTCTTAGGTTGCAGGGAAGTTGATACAGAGCTTCCTCATGCCTTCCAAAGATTGCTGCAGGTCCAAGAACTTGTTGGCTGTTTGAATAGCCCAGCTAATCCCCATGTTCCCGACGTACAAGACCTGTTGGAACCATCTCTCCGTAGTCTTCTCTAAGTTCTTTCTCCTTTCCATCTTATCAATCTGCTCTTTGGATAGCAGTTGGGGCGTGGCTGTGGACGTGGTAGGCAGGTCATCCACCGAAGACCATTGTTGTATGTAATCTGTTAAGGCTACTACCTGTACCTTGAGCTCATCCTTTGAAAGCTTATCCTGCTTTATCAAATGCACCACCGTAGCCACCGATTCCTCAAGGTGCCCTACCTTCTATTCTCTGGTGGCATTCCCCAAGTTGATTGTGGAGATGTTGTAACTCGCGCCAACCTGGTCCACTACAGGGGTTGCTATTTGCACAGCTCGAGACCCAGAGGTGTCCATTGTTACCCTGGATCTGACCTTAGGCTTCTCTTTTTTGGTCGTGATCTGCGCCCAGGCTAGGATGGCCTCCAGTTTTTCTCTTGGGTTCCTTAGAACAAGAGTTTTCTTCTCAAGCTGTCTCTCTAACCATTCAGGCATGGCAGATTTTCCCTTAGGTGGCTCACGATCACCCTCACCCCTCTTGGCCAAGGCCTCTGTTTCCTTATCTTCTGGGGTCCTTTCTTTCTCCTTGATGGCATCTCCTTCTTCCTCGTCGGATTCTTGGATGAACATGAGGCATTTAATGGGAGGCTTGGTAGACAATTTTTGTATGGGACTTTCTTTCTTTGCTATCTCCTCTCCTTTCTTTTCCTTAGTACGTTCAACCTCATGCGCATGTTCCTTGAATTGCTCTATTTCGAGGCTCTTGATAGCTTGAGCCCCACTCGTAGATTTATCTTCCGGCTGCTGTCCTTCTTCCTCAAGGGCTGACCTTTCTGACTCCTTAGTGTCCTTGGGCCGTCGGGCCATCTCTTCTTCAAGGTCATCATCGAAAGTTTGCATGATGACCCTACCACCGCCATCCCCCTTGTCACCGCTCTCAGAAGAGCTCATTCCCTCTTTATCATAAGCCACCCTGTCAATTGTTTGGTGCTCATACTCTGGGTGTTCGTGGTATTCATCGACCTCCTCCTCAAAGGGCCTTGAGGCTTCTCACTCTCGTTCCTCCCACTCCTTAGAGATTAGCATGGTGGCTTCCATAGCCGGTGGCCCTGTCGGCAGTTGTGAAGGTTGAGCAGTAGCGAGGACTTGTGCAAGGGCGGCCTGAAGAGTGGGATCCATAAGGATCTGGGAGAGCTCGGGGGGGAGATTCAACATGTGTCTCGAGAGAGCCTCAGGCACAGTGGAAGTGGGTATAGGTGTAGTCACCATAGCTAGAGGGAGTGACGTGGTGGGTGAGATGGCAGCGAAGGAAGGGGGAGTAGTTATGGCAGAGGAAGAGTCAATTACTATTACGGACTCGGCCAGAGGTGAAGGGGAGAGATGGACAGAGATGTCCACTATCGGCGGGGTGACAATCATGGTTAGAGAAGTAGGTGGTGCAACAGTAGGGGCAGGGAGAGCCAAGAGGGGTTCTAATTGATCTGTACCCTTTACTTCTTCCTCTTGGGTCAAGGGCTACTCCATGATGCTCCCTGTTTGTTTAATCCTTTTGGAGGGTGAGCCCCCCGATTCTTTTCTTGTATAGACCTTGGGGTCAGGAGACTGTTCTGTTTCCGTCTCCTTCCTCTTCTTGGACCTGGTGACTGGAGGAGACTTGGACATCCCGCCGGTTGAAGTTGTGGTAGCGGCATCCTCCATGGCACTTGGCTCACTTTTGAGCCCTTCATAAGTCAAAATTATCTCCTACTATTTTAGCCAGGCCACTTGTCTATCAACCCATTCTTTGGTCCAGGCCAAGATCGGCTTAGTTATAATGTCGAGGTCATCAACCTCCTATTCATCCCAATCAATTGATGGTATCAGCAAATTGGCGACTGCAGGGTATCTAGGATCCATCAAGGTGCTTTCGTCTTCTTCAACCTGGTCTAGTATGGGGAATGGTTGCACCTTTCTTATGAAATACACAATCATGCGCACATAGTGCCTTGCCCGTGCCTCTTTATCATCTTGGCAATCTGCCCAAAAGTCTTCAATGTGATGCAGATGAGTGAACCCTGGTTCTAGTGCCTTCCTTACATGCCCACATGGGTCTATCTGTGGATGAGCAGTGTGCAGGTGAAAATGGTAATCTTTTAGTTCTTTCTTGGAGTTACTAGCACACTGGGAAGTTTGTAATCTATACATACCCTGGCCAAGAGTCATGGGATAAGAAATCCCTACTATGTGTTTGCTACTGAAGATCGCCTGTACGTGTTGGAGTTGCCAAGAAAGCTCCAGAAGGATGATTTGGTCATTGGGGTATCGAGGCAACTTGTTTGGCCTTTCGATGAAACCCTGGGCACAAATGTATGTAAACTTCGGGTATTGAATGAAGAGGAAGGCATATTGCTTTAAAAATGCCTGAGCACTGTGGGAAACCCTCCTTTTGAAATCCTCAGTAATCATTCTGATGATATGGCCGATGAAGGCATCATTTACTCTGTAGTATTCCCTTTTGAAGTATTGGTACTGGAGCTGTGGGTATCTATCATAGGCCTTAAGTCTTCGACCCTGCTCCTGATCGGGTGCCACAAACAACCCGTTGTATTGCCTTCGATCCACCAAGGAGTAGACGAGGTATGAAGTCATATAAAACTTCGAGCTTTTCTTCACATTGAAGAAACTGCTCATGGAAGCAGTTGCTTATTATACCTCCCCAATAAAATGAGGTTTTCGTGGTAATGTCTTCATTCCCACAAAGAATTTGCTCGATAAATTACACCATCCACTCTTGAAAGAAGGTCGTTGTAGGAAGACCCATAACCCTGCTTAGCATTGTGACTAGGTCATGGTAATCTTTGTGGAAGTCACTGCGGAAGAGTTCATGAGGAACCTTTGCAGCGCTGCCCCACTTTTCTTTAAGCCAATGCTAATTGATTAACCTTTTGCATCCTACCGGGTTGTCATCCCATGTTGACTGACATTCTTCTATGGTGGGGACTTCCATCTCTTGAGAAGTGGGGATATGGAAGGTCTTTGTGATTCCTTTAGTCGACATGTCGACGAGAATGTTACCATCCCTGTCAACAATTGTTCTCGTGTCGGGTTGATATGCCTCCTGACAAGCCATGACCAATTCGGGGGCCATGAGGGATGGAGGGAATGCTGCAGCTTTTGCAATTCCACTTTGTCTTATCAGTCTTGCATTCTTGGTCGTTGGGTTGACCCTGACCCTTTGTGTAAACTCGTCTATATCGACATGGCCGATATTGGTGTTGGTGATGTCCTTCCAATCCGTGGTAACTTTTGAGTGCAAAGGCTCACCCTGGAATTGGTATTTCATTTTGTCCTTATCCTCTTTTCCTCAAGGATTCTTTCCTGACTTCTTCCCCTTGTCCTTTTCCACAACTGCTCCCGAAGGTCCCGCGCCTGATTCCATATATTTTGCAAGCAAAGGCGCAGTTGGTACAATTGATCACGAAGGTGTTCATGTTAGTCGAAATCCCATGCATAAAATCAATTTTAAACAATTTATCATTCATAACATGATATTTTATCTCCTGATGTCGTTGATCTTTTAATTGAGGTCTTTTGGACAATCCGAGCCTGGAGGGCCGGACTTCCCTGGCAGGAATGTTGTTTTGAAAAGGCAAATGGGGCAGAGGGCTCTAGACGATTCTTTTCGATCGAATTTCAACAATTTAAAAGGTTCGCAATGAAGAGGGCCAAAATTAAGCACGTGGGTCGAGATTAGGTTTCAAATTTGAGCTCATTTGGGTCGATTTAGGAGCATCCAGAGGTCCAAGGCCGGAAAGCCATCCAGAGATAGCCGTCTGGAATGGTCAGGAAAAAACAAAATTTCAGAGACGAAACTTCAGGGTTCAGGGTCCAGCGGGTGAAAGGGCGTCCAATAGTTCACCATTTTCAAGTAATCGGGCCTAGAGGGTTGGGATGCTGCGGTGCTTTCACCGTTTGTGACAGCAATCGTTGGACAAAAGTCTAGAGTTTTGGGCCCAGGAGGGGAAGAAGCCATCTGTTGATTTTCAATTTTCAATTGGACGGATGGAGCCCATTCCACTGATAGCCTATCAGCGAGACATCACTCATTGTCCCGGCGACCAGGAGTTTCTAGTCAGTGTGAAAGTCTGCCTCGGAGAAAGGTCTTGGCGACATCCGAATGTCTTGCTGACCGATGGGAAGAATGCTTATCGGTGAGAGATTTATATCTTCGGCGAGAGGTCTTGCCGACTTCCTCGTGTCTCATTGAACAAGCACATTTGTAAAAGGTTGATCTTCGGTGTGAGGTCTTGCCGACCCCTTCGAGTCTCACCGACTGCCAGAAGGTGAACCGGGCCCAGCGTCACTCTGAGTCGTTGGATTTTCTTATTGAGTCTTCATGGTAATGGGGAGCCACAGCCTGACACTTGGAAGGACAGGAGAGATTTTCCTTTTCGGAACGGCGGAGGAGGGACGAAGTCTCAGACGGCAGATCCTAGCACGGTCAAGGACATTCAGGCTCAACGAGATTCCCCAACGACCAAAGGAAGGCCAGGATCTGGGAGGTAGAAGGATGCCAGGCCTTCGCCGTCTGAGAAAATCCCGCGAAGACCACGCGGAATCGCTAAGAGAAAATGATATCGCCGTGACATCTCGACAAAGGAATTATGTCATGCCGAAGATGACGGGTCTTGGGGTAGTGTTTTGCTTTCGGTAAGACCTCTCATCGACAATAGGGGGTCTTTCTGACAAATAGGGAAGCCTCGGCAGGAGATGATGGTCTCGGCGAAGGATGGAGATATCACTATGATGTCTTGGTGATGCGGAGGGTCCTGCCAATAAAGGGAGCCTTCGGTGAAATATTCAAAGTCGAAGAAAGGTCTCCCTAACCTGGTGATGTCTCTCCAACTTGTTTTGTGCTCACCCAAGGAGAAGGGAGTCGGTGTAAGGTTTCGCCAACCCAAATTTTACGCCGACGGAGTAGCTCAGGGAGAACAAGGTTTGTTCGCCAAGGGGTCTTGCCGAAGGGTGAAGGTCTCAGCGATGAAAAGATTTATGTGTGACTCTGAGGGGCTCACTATAACATCTCGCCGAAAGTGATATGTCTTGCTGATAAGGGGTGATAACTAAGGACTGGGGAGACGGGACCCATTCGTCGTTAGAGAACAGTAGGAGTGCGACGGACTCCTGGACGCGGAAGTCCAAAGGTACAAGCCCGGGGAACAGGAATGCAGCCTAACATTGTTTAAGATTTTTTTTGAGTTTGTGCACCGGATGGCAAACCGACAAAGGAAACCCAATGGTCAGAGCGCGAAAGATCGAATAGCCGTTTTTTGAAATTTGCAGTTTTCATAAGAGTCCAGGCGGCGAGGGAGGAGTCTGGGCCCAGTAAGGGTGATTTCCCCTATGAAGAAAAACCGTGTGTGGGATAAGTTCTGAATTGACCATGAAGGTGCCAAGTTGGGTTTTCTCAAGTTTTAAGACATGGGTTTTGTTCGTTGTGTCATGTTTTATCATTTACATGTCCTTTTGATGGTTATTGTTCCTTTTAAGCCTTAGAAATCATGAAAACATTGTTCAGGAGGGTGAACGGAAAACCTACCTCGAACACTCGATGCGGGGAGGTGTGGAATCTACTCATGATCGGTGAAGTGATGTCGAGGGCGATGAGCGTGAAGGTCTTGAAGACGGCGGGCTCCTCTAGCAAGTTCTCTGATTGCTCTCTGCAACACTAAAAAGTGAGAATTACAGGCTTGAACCTTATATTTATACTCCCACCACCATTAATGGTCACAATAAATGTAGGTACGAGGAGCAATTGGGTCGGTGGATTTTGAATTTGTAGACGGCGGCGAGAGATCCGGGGTCCAACGGCTGGGAAGGCACAGGACGGTGGTTGTTTGACAAGTTCAACTTAGAAATCGCTGGCGGCAAAGGGGAGGTCAGGGCCCAGAAGGCGAAGCTCCACCAGAGGTTCGCTATAAGGAATGGTGACACACTCACGGAACCCTGGAAACGGAAGTCCGGGGTCCCGGTCCCAGAAGGTCCGAAAGCTTCTGAGACTTCGCAAACTATCGTCGGACGGAGAATGAGGGTCTGAACCCTGGGGTCTAGGAGGACGCAACCCATTCACCGTCGAGAACGGCGGACACAACAGGGAAACTCGGCAAGGGAAACCCAAAGGGGCGGGCCTGGCTGGGCCCAAGGCCGCTAGCAGAGGCAAACTGCCAGAGAGACCCTGCAAGGTGCCCCAACTTGACAAAATTAAAAGAGAGAAACAAAGTCAACTAAAGATGAGGCTTCACATGTACATTAACCACCAGAGACACCAAAATGGGCACGCAAAATGAGGCAGCGACAACAAAATGACTCGAAAAGGCGAAAGAAAAAAGAGGGTCCCCATTCCGAACAGGGCATGTGTGCTGAGGGCACAACAAATTTCATCTGGCATGATTTCCCTTTAACTGGGTAGCTACTAGGAGATACTTGAGAACTCAAATTCCTAGTGTTCCCCAAATAAATAATTCCTCATAAAGAGGTTGTTTACTCATAGAGGAACACTAATATGAATTAAAGCTACAGTCTTCCCAAATTGTCCAAGCTCTTTAATAGCTAGGTAGTTCATATAGCTTGGTGATGCACAATATGAAATAACATTCATCCTTGAAGAATTCCATGTTGGCTTAAATTCCCTATATTTGCACAAGTCCAAAATGAATGGTTGATAAATGTTCAATCATGACCTATTATTCAATGGTACAACATCAAACAAAGGAAACCCAATTCCCTTTGTTTAATTATGCCTTAATACATTCTGAACAATAGATAATTATTTAATCAAATCAACATCTACAACTCTAAAATATAATATCTTGGAAAAAACCTTAAAGAATTCATTAAAGCACTTGCATAATTCTTGATTTAGAATTATTGACAATCACTAGGGAGTGTCTCTCAAATTTGAAGACAATATTCCTTGTGAAGGATTTCGTTGTCATAAAGTTCTGGAAAATATCCAACAATAGAGTCTTCCCCAAAAAAACTCAAAACTAGCATGCCAACAACCATACTCAAAAAAAATTATTCACTCCTCTTTGTAACTCCTTTTTCCTTCTTGCATTCTTTCTTTTTTCCCTTTTCACTTTTAATTTAATTCTTTTGAGAATCCAACAAAAAGTATCTTAAATACTTCAATTTTAACTTTTCTATAACTTAAGTTACTTTTGCACCATTAAATAATTAATTTTACTTGTCCATTTTAATTTAATTTTTTTGGACAACAAGAATTGATTAAGTACAATTCTAACTTACAAAATTGGGGACATTACAGTCTGCCCTTCCAAAATATTTCTTATCCTCAAGCAATATCAATGTTAACACAACTGCCACCTGACCGAAAGAAACTAAAACAAGTTGTGATTCTAGGATCCCAAACCAATCTTCTGAAATAACCACCAAGTTTTCGTTGTGCCACTCTGATAAAAACTATTAGCTCCTCATGCCAAATCTGAACTTTCCTCTCTTATGACCCTAAAAAGTCACGAACTTCTAATCCAAAACTAGAATACCTCTAAGAATTGAAATCTACACCATGAAAATTCTCTTGCCAAGACATCTCAATGAGGTTTATATCTATAATCCCATTACCTGACACAATCTTGGGTAATAGAACACACACTTTGATCAATAGGAGAGAATGGTCCTCCACAACAATCCTCATGAAGTTCTAAAAATGATGAAGATAAGACCCTGCTAAGCTATTGATTAAACAAGTGACAACAGTATCAAATTTGAAATTGGTTGGCCTATTAATGTTTTCCTTATCATAAACTGAAAGCATCTCATCAACACCGAATTTTTAAGTGCCAAAAATTTCCCATGCATACCAAATTACACAAATGACTAGAATCAACAATGCAACATTTGAAGATACATAGACCAACAACCAACAAGAATTGCCATAAATATTAATCAACAACATGGAAGTAAAGAATAATGAAGTCATATCAAATAATTCTTCCACACTTCGCTGCCACATAATATGCAAGTACTGAAAATTAATCAACTCATTAGCTAAATTTGTAAAAATCAAAATTATAATATTGGAGCAGCAGTTGCAATGAAGAAGAATTCTTGTATGCATTGGTTTTGAGAGCCTTTAATTGATTGAAGAGAATTTTCCAATGATTGAACTATCATCATCATTAAAATCCCACTAATACATGCTCCACTTATTGACTGAAAATATTGACTAAACCACCTATATGCAAGTAACAAAAATATTGTGGTTGTTGATTGGGAAGTGGACAACAATAAAATTTACAATTTTTCCTAAAACTCATCCATAAAATAGAACCTGAAGGTTCATTAACTCAATCTTGAGTCATTACCTTACAACTAGGAATTTTACCCAAAGCCCATATCTTGTGTTCATCATCAACCATATTACTAGAATTAGGTAGTGTTTCGTCCATCATCACAAAGAGTGGATTATCAAAAGTATATTTGACATCCCACTTAAAAAGAGGATTATAGGTAAGCTTAAAAGAGTTTCTATTTACTTGATCCAATTGATCATCTTATTATTCCAACTATGTTCTTGCCAACTTGGAATTTTTTTCTAAATCAAAATGAATATAAAGCTCATTAAACTCATCTACTACTTACCTAATTTCATTAGTTCTTTCCACATTTTCTTGCTCCATAAATTGTTTTGCATCATCTAATTGAAATTTTTCTTGTTGAAGAGCCATTTGAGTACTCTCCAAACACTCCTTAGTAGACATAAGCTCAAAGGTGATCTTATCTACTTCTTTCTCCTTTCCTTTCAATACAACCAAACTATTTTCTACAAGTTTGATGGAAAAACCCCTATTTGAAAGTAAACTTAAGAAGTTAGATATCAAAGTTCTTAAGTTTTTTTTTAGTACGTGTAAGTCTGAAGGAGAGGTTCCTCCTTCAATACCCTTTTTTCTTCTCTCAATTTAGCCATTCCAAAAATGATATTCAATGACATTGTGTATATGGTCAAAACATGATAGGGCTGCAACAATCATATCCTCGATAACTTTCATCTGTTTCTTCAACTTACATGAATCATTGGGAAAATGATCAACCTCAACTTCATATAATAATTTTTGCTATTTTTCTTCAATATCATGGCTCTCAATATCAACTACCTTAATCACATCTGCATTGCATAATTCATATTTTGGACTATGTTCATAAGGTATTTCGTCCATTGTTGTAATTTATTTTTCATCCACTTGTTCCTCACTAACCCAAAAAGGTTTCAACTTTCCCTCACATTGTTTGAAAACACTATTAACCAACTCATAAGCAGCTAAATAAGTGACCATTTCTTTTTCTTCAGTACAACCAATAACAAAGTTATGGCAGGCTAGAAAATAACATCACTTTCATCAATACTTGAAGCCATAATGATTCTCATGTAATCCTATATAGATTGGTCATAATCCTCATTGAGAGAAACTAGGAAATGATGAAACATATGTAAAATAAGATCATCACAACCATAATCAATCAAGATAACACATAATATCACCTTTTCCATCAATTCAAGAGCCTTAACCCTCTTACCAAAAGGACTTCTGATATCACCTAACCCACCAAAGATTTCAATGATCAAGTGCAAGACCTCTATCATTTTGTCCACATTATAAGGAACTTTAGGAGTTGTAATCCTTATAATTCCACTTAGACAATGAGTCACAGTGAGTCTTACCTCCTTATCTCTATGTCTCAACAACCTATGCTCACCCAAGGAAGTCACTGCTAGAGTCATAGCCATTCAAATCAACTGGTAAGGTTACTGATCTATTGAATGCAAACAATTCACCACTTCCTCCAATGAGCTAAGAAGAGCCTCTTTTGACAGAGAAATGCCCAAGTTTATCTCCTTTAATATAAATTTTCTTACCCAAATCTTTGTCATTCAATGAAGCCATGATTTACAATTGAAACACCAATCTCTAAATTACCCAACAAGCTAGCAAAATTGTTTTGAGCTCAAATACCACTATAATAGTCTACCCCGATTTAAAACTTTATCACCCAATTTTATAACCAATTTTTTTTGAACCAATTCACTAATTAATCATTTTAGACATTTCATCAAACAATTGGTGAATACTCTATTTTGAATGTGTTTTCAATAATTTACAATTGTTCATATTTCACACTTTCTTTTAATGGCTTGCCACAACATTTATTTTAGAAATATAGTTTCTCAATTTAGTTTAACATCAATATTGTAGGAATAAACCATGTATGAGAAAATCCCATCAACAAGTTTCCATGAACAATAGTAAAGTTTCAATATTAATCAGATTGGACATACCATAATATTAGTTTGTCTCACCTAGAGTAATAGCGCCATCTCATTGAATTCTTGTTTTCTAGAAATTGCTCATCCTTCAAATCTTATTATCAACTTCCAAATACTTCCAACACCTTGTAACAACCTTTCCATCAAATGATACACTGGAATTCCCAAAGCACACAACTTTTGAGTCAACATAAGAGGCCCACCATACCATATAGGTTTGAAACTAAAATTAGGCCCAACTCCTTTTTACTTGATTTTCACCTGCGGGCTCAATCAGGCAGGGCAATCTATGTTTCAGGTTTTCATGAAGGAAAATAGAGGCATTTTTTTGCAGGGTTAAATCATACATCTAATGATATTTCACAAAGAAGTCTGTTGGAAAGCATGCCTCGATTAGATTTGGCACAAAACTCCTCAGAAAAGAAAGTTGGCAAGACCCTTCTATTGTCTTGTTGACTAGTAGTGTGTTCTATTTGTTTGAATACACTGGTCGCAGGACATTTTGGTTGCCATGAGCTTTTATGTATCTCTCTGTGTGGAAAGAAGTCATGTTGACCCTTGTGCACAAGGTTAGCATTGGGGAGAGTCTCAGCGACAGATGGAAGTCTCAGCGAAAGGTGATGCCTTTAGGGTAAGGTCTCACCGACTAGATGGAGTCTCCCTGAAATCAAATGAGCTCTCACCGGGATGAGGTGGCTTTGATGAAGGGTCCTACCGACAAATGAGAGTCTCACTAACAGTTGTTCACAAGGCCATCAGTGGGGAGATGTCTCGCCGACCCGATAATATCACACTGACATTTTTTCATGAGGGGATATCGATGTGACTCCTATCGCTCACTGTGATGTCTGGCCGACAGGGCGATGTCTCACCGAAAGAAGTTGCATTCGCTGATAGAAGGCTCGGTCAGTGTAATGTCTCACCGACTGAAGGTGGTCTTGCCAAAGGAAGTTGAGCTCGACATGATGTCTCTCTGACTGCATAAAGTCTCACCGAAGTGTAATGGCTTTGGTGTAATGATGGGGCTTTAGAATGATGTCTCATTGACTCTAAGAGGTCTCGCTAAAGGTTTTTGAGTTCGGTGTAAGGTCTTGTTGACTCGATGAAGTCTTGCCGACCGCTGGCGGTCTCCCCAATGGTTTTAACTTTTCAGTGTGACCGATAGGATCTCGCTGAGACCTCTTGTTGAAAGCAATATATCTACTTGATGGTCTCGACGATGGAAGGGGATATCGATATGACTTTTAAGGGCTCGCTGTGACCTTTGATTGATAATGATTGTCTTGTCGATGGTTTTTGTGATATCAATATAAATTTTGCATTTGATATGAGGTCTCACCGACGGATGTAAGCTATGCCGATGCTGCTGTAGAGTATAATCGCATCGGCGAGACACGGTAAGTGCCTCACTGACATGCGATTCAGTATGAATAGCTTTTGACCACTTGGGAATCTTATGTACCATGTTTTCAACCAATCAGAGAGAACTAAAAGTGAACCATTGGCCATTTGACTAATTGACTACCTCTGTGAAGAAGATCAATGAAATGTAAGTGACATGAATCTACTCTATGATCAAAAAAATGATGGATCGCTCGGTAGACAGATGTGTTCATCTGTAAGGATCTAACATGGATAAGCCTGATACTACTTCTCGAAGAAGATCAACTTGCAGAAGGGCCTAGAGTAGGAGAAGAACATAAAGGATGAGACTGCAAGGATAGCTAGGATGCCGACTGGCAAGAGTGGATCAACATTTATGATAACACTCAGAAACATTCAAAGCAGCTTTGATGGGAGTTTGAGGGTGAACACGAGGGCCAAAAGTTAATGCGATTGTTGCAAAAGATCAAGGAGACCATTCCTAGAGCGATCCTTCACCAACATGGACAACAGGGATACACGTTTAATGCAGAAGTAACTTCATAGAAAAGATCTAAGGGTAGATCTTTCTGGAGGCTGATATTTTTGTAAGCCCTAGGGCAGGATGGACACTTTTGTATATATGGCATTTTTTTCCTCTTTGTGAAAGAGTTTGGATTAT
Organism: Sequoia sempervirens; assembly: GCA_007258455.2. Lineage (NCBI taxonomy): Eukaryota > Viridiplantae > Streptophyta > Pinopsida > Cupressales > Cupressaceae > Sequoia > Sequoia sempervirens. The sequence continues at coordinate 478,942,262 of VDFB02058242.1, forward strand.
GCATTTTGGAGAGTCAGTGATTTTTATCAAATCCTTTCTCAGCTGATGTATGCTTTGTAACTCAACTGGAATTTGGAATATAAAATACGGAGATTACCTTGAAAACCAGTGTTAGTGTTTCATATTGCTTTCATTTCTCTTTCAGATTATATAAGTTTTGAACTATGTTTTTTAAATCTGCATTTGAACTTTAAAGTTGTGAAATTCATCTTTCCTTCTTAAAATACATATGCAGATTAAGCCTTTTCAAGAATGATGCATAAGTTCACAAATTCTATGTTGAGTAAATGAAATAGCTATCATTAGTTTTCCAGTGTATGTTCATCTTGTTTTATTTCATGATTTTTGTCAGTTCAGTGTATCACCATAGGGATTAGTTTTTGCCATTTCTATTTTTACTTTAGTAGCCTTCTCCCTTTACTTTACAAAATTAGTAGTATAGGTGATATGGCTAGCAAAGGAAGTCGGCCTTCTCCGGAGGTTGACCTCTGCCTACAAAGAAGCTTACAACTTTAGAGATCTTCCCATGTTACCTTGAGGTGTTGAACATTAGGTTCAACAAGGTGCAATTTCAGTGGATAACACTCCTCTAATAAATCAAGATTCCTCCAGCCAAGTCTTGATTTCTTATTAAGCAGTGTAAATTTGATGCTAAGAACTTTTAAAAGTCACAGTTGATTTGATGCTACAACTCCTTTATTTCCTCAACCTCTTTCTACTCAAACGACAACCTCTAAAGGTATCGGTCTCTTGTAAAATGGAAAGTATGAATCTTGCAATAAGAAATAAACCACAAATTGCTTCTTGTCACACACACTCAGTCCCAAAATGATGTGGCAGCTACAAACTTCCCAAGACACCTACTGCATTTGAAAACCAACGAGTAATGATTTTAGACTCTCTGATAATCTCCTCAAGGTTGTGCTTCTCCTAAATGAGAATATTTCTCTCTAAAGGCTCTCAACTGCAGGAGGCCTAATAACTTTCAATAATCCTTATAATATAAAAATGCAAAGCTTTCCCAAAATTACATGATTTTTGGTTATATCATACACAATAACCTTTTTAAGGCTCAACTATTCATTTGACAATGAATATACCAAGAATGATTGGTGGCTCTATAAGGGAATACTAAAAATCCATATCACCTTCAATTTTCCAAACTCATTGAATTGAATAGTGACTGGCAATAATCTTTGTTGGATTTCATCTAGCTCAATTTCCCTTTACCTGGATGGCTACTAGGAGATACTTGATAACTCAAATTCCTAGTGTTCCCCAAAGAAATAATTCCTCATAAAGAGGGCATTTACTCATAGAGTAATGGTACTAGTATAAATTAAAGCTAAAGTCTTCGCAAATTTCCCAAGCTCTTTAATAGCTAGGTGGCTCATATAGCTTGGTGATGCATAATATAACATAACATTCATCCTTAAAGAATTCCACATTGGCTTAAATTCCCTATATTTGCACGACTCCAAAATGAAGACTGATAAATGTCCAATCATGACCCATTATTCAATATTATAACATCAAACAAAGGAAAGACAATTCCCTTTGTTTAATTATGCCTTAATATATTCTAAACAATAGATCATTATTTAATCAAATCAACATTTGCAACTCTGAAATATAATATCTTGAAAAAACTTGAAAGAATCCATGAAAGCACCTGCATAATTCCTTATTTGGGTAAACCCATAAAAGTGGTTTACAATTCGAGTGAGGAAGGAAAAGTTGCAAAAAATGACCCCATTAAAAAAAAAAAGGTTTTTGGGGTTCGAATGAACCATATGGTTCGAGTGAACCAAAAAAGGGTTCGAATGAACCCTGGTTCAAGCGAACCCCCCTGGTTTGCTTGAACTCCCTTTCCCACCTTCTCACCCTCTGGCACCAAAATAATATAGAATTTTGCGCTTCAAAGCTCAGGTTGAGGATGAAAACAGAGGATACTTCATAGGCCCAACTGGATGATGGTAGTCCTCAGAATGAGTTATCCGACGAATATAATTTTAATATGTTTTGGTTTTATTATGTATTCTTTTTTTAAGTTTTATTAAACATAGGCTTTTCACCGAAAATCAAGCTCTCTATTTTGAAGATGTGGAAAAATAACATATTATGAATTTTTTTTTTTTGAAAAATATGAGTGCACCAGATATTGAAGTCCTTGATCCAACAAAAAAATTTGAATTTCGATACATACAAAAAAAGTTATGCATTATATGGTTCTCCTACATCTAAATTGTAATTTGTTTGACTTCGAAACTTGATTAAGGAAAAAATATTCAATAAAAAACTATCTAACCAATTGGAAGCACTAGATATCATAGTGACAAATCTAAATTCGAAATAATTAGAATTTTATCCTTCATGGAAAAAAATTTATGCATTATACGGTGAGTGTCACTCCTTAAAAATGTTGTTTACTAAAAAAAACTTGTTTTTGAAGATGGAAAAAAAAGCGCAATCTGATTCTAAATTTTTTGAAAAAAATATATTTGGAATCTACAAACAAAATGTGACAAATCACTAGTTTGCATCATCTTCAAATTCTTCACGGTTTAGCTGCTATAGGTGCTCGAAAGTGAAGATTTAGTTAGAAAATTAGTGTCTAGTTTGGCCAAAAATTGTAAACCACTATTGTGGGATCACCCATTTGGAATTATCGACAATCACCCAAGGATTATCTCTCAACTTTAAAGATGATATTCCTTGTGAAGGATTTCATCTTCACAAAGTTCTGGAAAATATCCAACAATATAGTCTTCCCCAGAAAACTCAAAACCAACATGCCAACAACCATACTCCTCAAAATTGGCCTGCTGTTGGGTTGGAAGAGGATTGTGTTGAGATTCAAAATATTTTGGCTAGTAGACACTATAGCTCCCTTAGGGATAAGGATATTCTTGGTTGGAGCTTGGATCCTAAGGATGCTTTCACTATGGCTAGTGGGTATTAGGAGTTGTTGGCTTGAAAGTTTGGTGGGGTGGAGGTCCCTTAGTGGAAACATGTGTGGAACAAATTTTCATGGCCAAAGTGTAATTGTTTTGTGTGCGCTATGGCTTGGAATAGATGTTTGACTTGGGAGAATCTTCAAAAGCGGGGATTCCAGGGTTCCTCTATTTGTGTTTTATGCAGTTGCAATGAGGAGGATTCATCCCAATTGTTTTTATGTTGTTCTTATTCTATGTTGCTTTTGAATTTATGGTGGGGTGTTTGGAAACATCCTTGTGTTCATGCTTCTTAACACGTTGTTGTTAGGTCCTAGCACTTTAGTGAATAAACACATCAATATATCGATTGGGCAGTGTCCAATGGCTGTATGCAATAGAGGACATATCAACTTCTCTCTTAAGCACTAATCAACTGAATAAAAGTTCTAATCTAATGGGCCTCTAATCTAGAAAGCAATAAATCATCTATTTAGGAAGTGGGAAAATAACTCAAATAAAAAAACAAAAAACTAAGAATTTGAAAAGCATCACCATTACACTAGAAAACATAGAAACAATTAATCTAAAGAATGCATAAATTTTTGAAGAAGTAAAGCATGTAAAGAAATTAGGGAACATTTATCTAATGTAGAAAACAACAAGCCAATTCTAATCATAAAACCACTAATCAAAATCAACTAAAGAAAGGTGCTTCAGACATTCAAATGCTAAGCTCAGAAGCTATGGACTCAGTTACAACTTGCAGGCTTGAAACTAATAGTATAACATGTAATCATGAAAATAAAATGAAAATATAACTTTTATTCTATCAAAGGAAAATGCAGAACAAGAAACAAATACTTATCTATCTATCTATCTCTAACCCTTGAGTGACCAGCTCGCAGGTGTATCCACTGCTACTTCAGATCACATGCACTGGAAAAATATCTATGTTACTTCATTCCAAAAATGTATCCATATTACATAGTAATTCAAAGAGTGGTGGGAAAACTCATATTCATATGGTATTTTTTACTCAAAAGATGAATTGGAAGCATAACAATAATCTTCTTCTCATTATTTGTAACAGTTACATATTTATATGAAAAACGGCTTAACAAAAATCCTATTTTTTAGTCGATCAAGTCTTTCAACAAATTTCCCATAGTAAAAGGGACTTAAAAGCCCGTGATATACAATATTAAAGAGGCTTCACATGAGCCATAAAGTCTTTGAAATTGAAAAATAATAGAATTATAAAGACTCGACCAAAACGTGTGCTCCTAGAATTCCGACGCTTGCTCGTTGGTTTTCAAAAGTATGAAGATCCACATTCATTTCCCTTTTGACTGGAATGGTGAATGGTGGTGGATTTGACCTACAAAATCTCAAGACTAAACCATTGAATCAACATAAGTTAATTTAATTCAATCAACTCCAAGGAATAAGTTTGTACAATTATTCATAGAAAGAAAGCACTTATTTTTCCTAAAGGTAATCAATTGGCAAGGTTATTAAGGATGAAAGGTTTAGATTTACATATTGAACCCATTATACTGATGAGTTTATTTTTAATTCATAATTTCCTCCCCTTCCTAAGTCTGAGAAGGTCCTCCTACTCTTTGGTGTGTCCCTTTCCCATCATTCCTTCTATTCATTTCCTCATATTTAGCACTAAGATCATACACATCATTTGTCTCTATATCTAATATCTCTAGATTCCTCAAGAATCCCTAATGAAAAGCGACCCTTTGTTTCCATTTGGAAAAATTGTCCTCACTTTGGTCCAAGTTGGTGTACACTGAAGGGTGGTGGTGAAAGAAGCAAGGGAGGTTTGTACCTCATACCAATCTAGTTGATCTTTAATTCTTCTAGAATTTTGACCAAAGTTGTTGCTCTTTTGGAGGACCATGTGATATTGAGAGGTGAAATTATTTCCCTCTTTTTGAGATGCATTGGAAGAGGGGTATACCTCTCCTCACATGCATGTCATGCTAGTCCTATTAAATGTGCCCCTTGTTCTTGAAAGTAATCATGACACACCCTGAGATTGTTATTGTATTTGACCTGTACTTCTTGTTTACTTTTGACACCCAAAAACTGTTTCTTGAAAGAGAGAGGCTTCCTATGAGGGTATCTTATTTAAAACCCTAGAGTCTTTTCTGCATGAGCATACTCTCTCATTCTATCTTTCCAATGACGTTTATTTTTCATTGTGGACAAGAATGATCTTAATTCTACTTCTCCTACAAAGAAATTAATAAAGAAATTTGTATACTTTTCTAGGAGAAAATTGTGAACAAAGAATTTACATAGAAAATTTTGCTGCTTAGGGAGTGACTCAACAAATATTTTTACAAATTCCTTGACATTAGGGTCATGAGGCTAGTTTTGGAAAATAATTTGCAACTTCCATCTTAAAAGCTTCTCATTAAGAAACTATATAAGAGCGATATGGCACCCTAGGTGCAATTCCCCTTTTTGCCTTATTACACTTTATAAAACCTAAGTCAGAGGCTTAAATTCACTTAATCTCATTGATGGAAATCCACTTGGTTCCTATTTTGCATGTCGGTGGAGGTGTTTCTGTCGGGGACACCCGCACGGTGTGTAGATGTCCACGTGGCGCACTTACGTCCTTGGCAGATTCCTGCGGGTAAGCCAACAAAGATGTTACTCTTCCCCTTGGTAGTGAAGTTGTAACGCCTCCTTCATCCACCTGACCAGAATATGGCCGTTTCCTTTCTCATTCCTTGATATTCAGCCTTTGAACTTGCATTTGGAGGTTGGAAGATTGTGGGATGAAGGATTGGAAGGCACTCTACACCACAAAGCTCTCATACTCTCATTCACAAGCTCATTTCCACTCACTTCCAAGTAGTCAAGCATTCCATTGTAGCAACATCAACACACCATCATGTCGGTAGAGCATGTTTGGGACCACACCATTGCAACAGAGGCTTGAGTTCCTCTCATTTATCCTCCAAGTAGCCTTGAGTGCTCTTGGTGGAGGTGGTAAGCTTCCCTCTCCTTTCCTCTATCATTTGGTTGAGTAACATAATACTATTTGTAGTGCTTGTATTTTGAATAATTCTTTCTCTCTTTTCCATTGGCTATCAGTGGAGGTGGGAACACCAAAATGGGGGTCTGATTGAGGTAGACCCCTATACAACCACCCCCCAACATTCTTTCTCTTGTTGTGTGTAGGTGGGTGCATTTTGAGGAGCTAGTTGGTGAACAAGGTCTTCTACGAGATTGTCTTCGTCACCTTAGCTTTGGTATATCTACTCTATCACCTTAATTTGTACTTCTCATATTTTATGGTGTTATTTTGTTCTCTTAGAAGCTATTAAACTAGGTTGTTAGTCACTTTGAGGAGTTCGACCTTGTCTCTATTGTGATTTGGCCATACAGACCACAATGTGTTTTTGAGACGCCAGTGCACCACATTGTCGTTTGAAGTCTACGCTGATGTCCTTAGGTAGAGAACTCCCTAAGGTGTAGAGTTGGACCTGAAAGTTGACTCGCCTAGCACCACCTTGAAACTCAAATTGTAGAATGATCATAGGACCCAAAGATCCTCAAAATTCTCACCCTCCAACATTAAAACAATACATTTAGTTGAGGTAAGTTAGGGTAGCCTCTCACATCTTGACCCTCTAGGACTTGGGGTCTTGCATGCAATGGTCCCCCTCTCGTACATTTTTTTTGAACCTGACGTGAACCAATGCTTGTTCATTCGCTAGTGTTAAAACTCTCTTTAGATATTTCATGGTTGTTGTGATCCCACGTGTTGTGAAGGTTTATGAGCATCACAACCCAGTCCACAACTTTTGGGAATATCATGAGGAGAAGCATATGACACCTCCCAATGGATAGAACAAAGGTCTCACTTGGTCTCTCTACAAGTCTCTTCTCTGGTCCCACCATTAGTTTGGCTGCACAGGAATAGTTGTCGAGGAATGAGATGGGATTCATTGACAAAACAGATCACATCCCCACTCATCCTACGTCTCCCATGCCATCATAGGTGGACGAACATGAGGCTATTCAAATTCTTGTTGAGTGTGTCCACCAACACTAAAGGGTTGGGCGACCTTGAAGGCCACTAAGAAAGAAACCCGAAGATGGCTAGGGCCACTCGGGTTGTTAGCGAATTAAGACATATGATGGGAAAGGATCAAATAGGTATAGAAATTTTGAGCAGTCTCTTCGGTATCACCAAAGTGTGTGCTCCTTTGGGAAACTCTAGTGTTGCACAAGGAGTCACCATCAGAGAGCCTGAGAGACAATTAGGAGTATCAATGCCTCCTACTTCTGTCTACATGACCGACGCAATCCCTTCCATTAACATCCTTTCCATCCCTAATAAACCAGAAATCATCAAAGTAAATAAGGTCCTACTGGGCTTTATCTTCACCCCTTCGGTCACCTCTGGTGGTGGAGGTTTTGGCGGAGCAGGTGGTGGAGGCTTTGGTAGTGGAGGTGGATTCAATGGTAGAGGTGGTGATGGCGGAGCTCGTAGTGGTGGTTCTAGCGGTGGCCCTACTGGTGGCAATGGATCTGGTAGTGGTTATGGTGGAAGTCACACTGGTGGTGGTCCTGGAAGTGGACCTACTGGTGGTTCTGGAGGAGGTGGTTCCTCTGGCCCTCTATCTTCTAACAACCCTATTTTGAATACTCTACTTCAGAATATGGGTAAGATGTAGAGTAAGTTAGCGAGCCTCTCCCAAGCCTCTGCCCAACCTATTTTTCAACGTTTCTTTTGACATAGCCCATTGTTAGCCACTATCTTAAACACTCCCTTCCTTTAGGGGATGGAGATTCCAAAGTTTGAGAAGTTTAATGGCAAGGGGCACCCACAGACACACGTGTCTGCCTTCAATGCTCTGCATTGATTTCTTCCATCATGACGCCATTTCCTCGATCTCTCAAGGACACAACACTTGAGTGGTACTATTCCTTGCCTGATAATTCCGTCTTCTCATTTGATCAACTTGTTAACCAATTCCTTAGAAAATTCCAAGAAAACATTGAATTGAAGATGACCTTCTTGGATCTCGTTCAATGTAAGCAAGGAGACAATAAGAAGATCTATTATTTCTTAGCGCATTATCAAGTGCTTCTTTAGCAAATCTCATATCAGCTACCTGATTCTGACATACAAAAGGTATTCATAGGAAAATTACAAAGGCCTTGGAAAGAGAAGTTTGCCTTGATGAAATATCCCTCTTTCGTACATTTGTGTGCAGCTTTACGAGAGTACCAACAGATAGTTGCTCAGTTCGGGGGTATTCCTCGCGCTCCCGTTCTAAAGTGAAAACCATCATATCAACCTCCAGAAAAGGAAAAGCCATTGCGAATGTAGTAGCCGCTACTAATGACAATGACCTCAAATGAAGCATGAAGTTCACAAAGTTATTAGAATCTTATACCTCTGTCTTATAGAAGTTTTTGAGGGATAAGATATTAACTTTTCCAACTCCTAATCCTGTTAAGGAACCTTACCCTAATTGGTATGATGGGAGCACCTATTGTCAGTACCATCGTGTTAATGGACATAATACTGAACGTTGTATGTAGTTGTGTCATGAAATACAAGACCACATCAAGGATGGTAACATTCGTCTCGATAGGAGTAAAAAAAACACTAACAAGTCAGTGGAAAAAGAAAATAGTGAATTGTTGATATACACGAACCCGTTTCTGTCACATTCTACTAACATGATTATCAATCCCACTAATTCTGCTTCTCAACCCAAGGCCTATGTAAATATGGTCATGGTAACTTCCACTGTTTCATCTGCACCCAGTTCGCCGGATGTTATATTTATAGCACAGGATCTACCTTTGAACAACAAGCCCTCACCTCTTTACATTCCCACTCTTATCAATGGTAACATTGTGATAGGAGTCTTGATAGAACTTGCGAGCCATGTGAATGTTATTACTGAAGAAATGTTAGTATTAAACTCACTGCAAAAAGAAAAATATAAAGATACAAGATCTACCATCTGTACCCACAATGGTATGAATCTCAAACCCTATGGCTTGATCACCCTGTCCATCCTAGTCGGACCTAGGATTTTTGACATGATCTTCGATGTCATTCCAGAGTTGGACCTATTTAGAGTGAAGCTGGGCATTCCTTAGCTAGCTTCCATGAATGGGGTCACCTCTGTTATCCACAAATGTTTAAAGTTCTCCCAAGAAGGTGTCGTGCACGTAGTACATGATACCAGATATCAACCTTTGGTATCTCGTGGTGGATATTTGTTGGATCACTTTTGGCCCTCTTTGGTTGGTCCACTTCCTCCAAGAATGGACCTACTTTACAAGAAGTATGTGAAGTATAATACTAGAGGAAAAGGGGAGCCAAAGCTGACCCTTCCTTTAACAAAGCAACCAGTTACCTCCTCTTCCTAGGAAGAGAAGAAGAAGCCTGCAATTACAAATACTCCTTCTCCAAGAGAGAAAGAGAAGTCCACGCTGGTCCCTTCTCCTTCCTGTGAAGGTAAAGAAAAGGTTACATTTTCCACTCCTTTTTTCCTGAAGGAGGAGAAGCCCATAGCGGCTCCCTCTTCTTCCTATAAGGGTAAAGGGAAGATGACCCTTTCATGGATTGCCCCATCCTCTCCCCTTTCTTGGGAAGAGTACTGGATGAGCAAGTCCGGTGGCTACCCATTAAATCTAATGATTCCTCCTTGGCGTAGGCCCAAGATCAGAATCACAGACCTTCCTAATGAATTTCCAGGACCATGGTACTACTTATACGACAGAAAGAAGGGTTCTTATAGAGAATTTGATCTTCGGCCTCCTCCCACTCCTGCCCCTAAGGTAGTGAGTAGAAAGAGGCCTACTTTCGAGGCTCCCAAGTTGACTCCTATCACTCCTTAGCCTACTCCCCCTGCTCCTGCATAGGAACCCGTTCCTCCACTCAAAACAGTTGTAGTGGAAATTCCTATGATTGAGCAGGAAACTCCTGCTCATTTGCAAGCTCTGACTTCTAACTTCAAGAGCCGTAGAAACCACCTTGCATGTAAGCGCAAGCACTAACGAAAGGCTCTCCTAGCCAAGTAGGCCGCTTCATAATGGAAGGGAGAAGAAATGACTGTCCCCACTTCAGGGCCCTCTACAGTGTCTTATTCCTACTCTCCTATTGTCTCTTCTACCTGATCCACTCCTGGCTTCCATTATGAGTGCAAACACACCTAACCCTAAACAAGTACAAGTGTTTATTACTCCTTCAGTGGAGCCACCTTTGCTGATGATTGTCTCGAATATTCAACCCTTCCCTAAACTCATGGATATGGTTAGCACTTCAGTCATATTCACTACGGTTCTGTCCTCCTCCTCTTCTACACCTCTACCTTCATCTGTGGGGAGCTCATCTCCTCCTATGAAGAAAGAGGCAGAGGCTAGTCCTTCTTGTGATAAGAGACGTAGAAGAATCCCACCTTTGCAAGGTGGCCCTGTGATGACCTATTATATCCTTGTGATAGATCAGTCTCGACCTCTCCTGAGTTTGTCACTACTCCTGAATCATTTGGCTAGCCTAACGGTGGATCTCAAGCACAACCCATCCCGTCCACTAAAGTAAGACATAGCACTCACATGGGGTGCATGTTTAACTTTGTGGATGAAGCCTTGACCCTGTCGATGATCTTTGTGAAATCACTAACTTTGACTCCACAAGAGCTCGATGGAGAGGACCTCGAGGGGCCCTCTTCCTAGGCCCTTGTTGCGGGAGGGTCGGACATCCCTCCTCTTAACATTCCACCCTTGCAGGATCGTCCTTCTTCCCCTTATGAGGACTTATATTGGGAAGAAAAGGAACTTTTGGATGATCAATGTTAGCAGGAGGTCCCATTTTTTATGATCTTGTGTGCGTGTGTGCATTTTTTGTAATGTGTTCCCTTGTACTTATGCTATGCGTGCCTGGATGACCCTCGTCACCCTTGTTGGTGCTTGGATACAGGCGTGGTTTTTGTGTCATAAACCTTCTTCTATTTGTATCATCATTCTTCCATGTTTGTGCTTGATTTTCGTTAAATTGGGGACGATGCAAAGCACTAGGGGCATTTAGGCCTCCCTTCCATGTTGAACCAATTTTTTTATTTTTACTTTGTTTTCCATGCATTCTTCCTGATCTAGTTGGGGATTGATGATCTTTTTCCTTGCATTACGGTTACCTACTATTATATGAGATTAGATAGATCTGACCCCACTAAACTAGATCCCCCTATGCCCTTTGTTTGTACTTTTCACTTTCTCTTTATCTTTCTCTCTTCTTTGCTTGAGTTGTCCCTCCTATGTGTGACAACATTCTTTAACACTTCGAATTTTAGAAAATGAATTCACCACCAACGAATCTTTTCTTGAAATTCCTCACAATACCTTTTCCTTGGAAATGCATTCTCAACTTGGATCCCTAACAGAATGTGTTTCCTTCATCATGGGTTCGTAAAGAAAGGGCTTGAAGACCTTCCTTCAAAGCAGGAACTGCGTTGACTTCCCCTCGTGTGGGGGCATGACCTTCCTTTCAAATTCCTTGATGAAGTGAACATCTTTCGGAAGGATCCCTTGATGACGAATCACTCTAAGATGACAAATTTTGAATAGTGTGTCCCTTGAGTGGACCACCTTTATACTTCATGGTGGGTTCCTCAAGGACCCTTTCTTCAAGAGCCTTTGTAATGAATTGACTCTTATATGTCTAGCCTAGGGGCAGCTCGACTAGACTCTTTACGCGTCTAGCTTGGGGGTAGCCTGACTAGACCTTACTTTTCAAATAGTGTTTTCCTTGAGTGGACCCCTCTCCTTTAGAAGGGTTCCCGAGGGAGCCCTTTGGAAGTTTTTCGATCTGCGTGACCGACTACTTTAGACATGTTCTATTTGTGAGTAGAAATGTCACTGCTTTTATACATGTCTTATCTGGGGCTAGGCATGTTGCTACATTTAGATGTGTCCTATCTACAGGTAGACATATCAACGCTTTTTTAGATGTGTCCTATCTATGGGTAGACGTATCGACGCCTTTCTAGATGTGTTCTATCTATAGGAGATGTATCAATGCTTTAGACATGTCCTATTTGCAGGTAGACATGTCGCTGCTTTAGATATGCTCTACCTGCAGGTAGACGTGTCACTGCTTCTGGCATGCTCTATTTGTGGGTAGACATGTCGCTGTTCCTAACTCTATGGAATCCACTTCCTTGGGGCTTCCTCCATGCAAGAGATCTTGGGGGTTGCCTCCTTGTAGGTTTGCAAGCCTGTAAGGCACTTTGTTGTTCCAGCTCCGTAGTTCCGAGCAGCTATGAATTCCTTTGTTTTCCCTACATCTTCAAGTTCACCAGATCGCAGTCTACTTCCTCGACGGTTCAGGTATACTTCTCTAACTCTTCTCTCCTCTTGATCTACTTTACTAAGCACTCATCAGTACTTGTGCTCGCTAAAGTGGGGGAAAAATGTATGAGTGAATTGGCATCCTAGGTGCAATTCCCCTTTTTGATTTATTACACTTTAGAAAACCTAAGTCAGAGGATTAAATTCACTTACGCCCGTTGATGGTGGTCCACTTGGTGCCTATTTTGTATGTCAGTGGAGGCGTTTCTATTGGGGACATCCGCACGATGCGTAGATGTCTGCACGATGTGCTTACGTCCTTGGTAGATTCCTATGGCTCAGCCAACATAGACATTACTCTTCCCATTAGTAATGAAGTTGTCACACCTCCTTTGGCCACCCGACCTGAATATGGCCATTTCCTTTTTCATTCCTTGATATTTATCCTTTGAACTTGCACTTGGAGGTTGGAAGATTGTGGGATGAAGGATTGGAAGGTACTCTACACCACAAAGCTCTCATACTCTCATTCACAAGCTCATTTCCACTCACTTCCAAGCATTCAAGCATTCCATTGCAACAACATCAACACTCCATCATGTTGGTAGAGCACGTTTGGGACCACACCATTGCAGCAGAGGCTTGAGTTCCTCTCATTTCTCCTCCAAGTAGCCTTGAGTGCTCTTGGTGGAGGTGGTAAGCTTCCCTCTCCTCTCCTCTATCATTTGTATGAGTAACATAGTACTGTTTGTAGTGCTTGTGTTTTGAATACTTCTTTATCTCTTTTCCATTGGCTTTCCATGGAGGTAGGAACACCAAAACAAGCGTCTGACTGAGGTAGACCCCTATACAACCACCCTCCAATATTCTCTTTCTTATTGTGTGTAGGTGGGTACATTTTTGAGGAGCTAGCTGGTGAATAGGGTCTTCTACGAGATTATCTTCATCACCTTAGCTTTGGTATATCTACTCTATCACCTTCGTTTGTACTTCTCATATTTTACGGTGTTATTTTGTTCCCTTAGAAGCTATTAAACTAGGTTGTTAGTCACATTGAGGAGTCCAACCTTGTCTCTGTTGTGATCTGGCCGTACTAACCATAACACATTTATGAGATGCCAGCGCGCCACGCTGTTGTTTGAACTTCGTGCTGACATCATTAGGTAGAGAGATCCTTGAGGTGTAGAGTTGGACCTAAAAGCTAACTCGCCTAGCCCCACATTGAAACTTGGATTGTAGAATGATCGTAGGACCCAAAGATCCTCAACATTCTCACCCTCATACATTAAAACAATACATTTAGCTAAGGTAAGTTAGGGAAGCCTCTCATGTCTTGACCCTCCGTGACCTGGTGTCTTGCATGTAGTGGTCCCCCTCTCTTATAGAAACATTGAGTACATCCTTGATGGTATTCTATAGGCTAGTAGCATTTCACCTATTTCACATGCATCCTGTTTACCCCTATATGCCTAATGAAAGGATTCTTTTAACATTACTAATTCCTTCTTTAACCTATTATTTTCAAATTCCACATCCTTCAAGAGGTAACAATGCTCTATCCATTTCATAAGCACTGGGGGAATATGTACCTGGAACCAATCTATAACAATAGGTTAAATTTGTGTCCTTTTTGATTCCATGATTGGTTGAGTATCACACTCTTGGAAACTTTGTTCTAGCTCCACAATTTTATTCACAGAGGCATTCAACTCAGTTTCCTATCGATTCTTTTCTTCTTCAAAAGCAATGAATAATTGCATAAAATGAATTTTCAAATTCTGAATACGCTTTTCTTTTTCACATAGAGCATCCTAATTCTGCTTACCTTGTGGATTCCATTGCTGGATTTGGAATTGTAGCTACTCAATAAGCTTGTCTTTTTCCTCTATTTGTTTAGTTAATTTGGCAATTTCCTGATTTCTTTTATGGACAATGGCAATTTGCACCTGAATTTCTTCTCTCTGTTGATTAATTTGTGTTTCATCATCCTGCAACTTGGCTCTCAACCCTACAATTTCTATCTTTAGCTTTTCTAATTCCTCATTTCTCCAACTGGATTCTCCATCCCCTGTGTCCACAGAGAAGGATACACATTTTTCTCTTTGTTGTCCTCAGGAAGGGATGAGTGAGGCACTTCTTCCACTTTTTCATCAACATGGGGTGCATTTTCTATTTCAATTCTCTCAGGAAGCACTTCTTCTATCTCTTTTGTATTCTCAGTATAAGGCATACTTCTTTAATTTCTTTAGGTAAGGAGTAGCAAGGAATTTTATCATCAATATGAGGTCTATCTTCTTCTTCATCGGTATCGATAGAGAAAGATGCATGAGGAGTTTCCTGAGGCACTTTCCACAAATTCAGGTATACTGTCCAACTTGTCAAGGAAAGAAGAGAATCCTCCCACAGGTTTATCTTCATTTTGTTCTTAGTGTGGCGATTGTGTTTTCTCCCCTTCTTGCTATTTAGGTGATAGGGTTTCTTTTTCCTCTTCCCTAGGAAGTTCATCCTCTTGCTTCCTTGCTTCATCAATTTCCTCATTATTAGGTGGACTATCAATTTCTACCACCTTTGTTGGAGTCCTAGCCTTTTTCCTTTTTGAAATATTGCCTATATCTTGGGGTTTGATTTCACTAGCCCCTAAAGATAACCATTTACTCCTTCGTAGAGGAGGGGTTATTTGAAAAACAACTTTAATTCATTTCTTTTTCTTCCAAGGGGTTTCCTCATCTTCTCTAGAATGCATAATTCCCACCTCCTCTTCCTGTCCTAGGGTTTGTAATTTATCTGGAAAGGTTTCTAGTGCATCACCACTGGGAGACGTGGAGGTATATTGGGACTCTGGGGCGCCTAATGCCTTTGAGAAGGGTTCTTCTATAGACTACTCCTTTTGTTTAGATGATTCCACTTTGTCAAGTGAACTCCCCGACTCTTCATTTTCAATTTTTTGTAGAAAACTTTGCCACTTCTTCTTTGGCTTATTGCAGAAATGATATTTAAAGATTAACTATATCAAACCATGATGTTTAAGGGGCCCCCTCCCAATTTTATACTTTTCTATCATAGTGGTGACTAAATGGAAGAGAAAAGATGGTTAATTTACCCTAAGAGTAGGGTCCTCAATATCATGGTGTAAATGAGTCATTAGACAGAAAGGGGTTCCCACTACCGTAGTCATTTGTCCCTCACAAGTGAAATTCCTCCACTTCATAGTGGTTTTGAATGAGATTAGCCAACACTTCATCCTCATCTTGGAGTTGCATGAAAGAGCTTCTTCCTGGCATCATAAGCTATGCCATAAAATTAACTTCCTCGGTTTCTTCACCAACATGGGGCCAAACAAAACTATCTTCATCATGAGGTGGTTGAGTGGGTGGATATAGAACAAAATTTTTAGTACTCCTTCCATTTGAAATGGTCATGTCACCAGAATGAAATCCAATGTATGCATCTACAGTTGCCAACCAAGGCCTCCCTAGGATGATGGGACACTCACCTAGTGTAGCCTTAGGAGAAAGAATCATAAAATATGTTGGGTATTCCTAGGATTCTAGAACTACCACAATATCCTCCACTACACCATCAAGCTTAATAGTAGAGCTATCAAAAAGTTGCAGAACAATAGGAGTAGATCTCATACTTTCAATATTTAGTTGTTATAGGATGTACTTGGTCATTACATTTATTGCTACCCCTAAATCAATTAGAGCATTCTTTACTTTGATCCCATTTATGACAACTGCTACCACAGAACTGCCTGGGTCATTATACTTGGGAATAGTCATTTTTTCCAACATGATGTTAGCTAGCTAGCCCACCACATGGATGGTAGTTGGGTCTTTCTTTTTCCTACCTAGATTTTTAAGACAATCTTCCTTGATAGCTTTGTCATAGATTGGAACATCCTTTATGGCCTAAAATAGGAGTATCTAAACACATATATGTTTTAGCTGATCTAGGATGTCAAAAGTGGCATCCTCCTTTTCTTCTTTCTTCTTGGAAACTTCCAATCTCTGAGGGAATGGTGGTTCTTGTTCAATCTGCTTGACTTGGATTGGTTTAGGATTTTTAGGTGCATTTGGCTAAATGGGATCATTCAGAGGCTCCTCCTCTTCTTCCATAGGAAGTTCAGTGATAATGGGCTTGGAAGGGTTTGGTAGAGTGGTTCCTGAATGCAAATGGATATCACTTACACTCACAACATATGCAGGAAATTGATTTGAATCAACAGAGTATACAGTTTATTGCTATGGTTTGTTATTAGGATTGTGTGGGGGATGAGCTGGTAGCTGAGTTGGTTTAGGTGCATTTGAGATTGGATTAGTAGGTGGAGGCATTAGAGTAAGTTGTTGGGGCTGAGAAGGTGGTTGCATGTAATTGGTTGTCTAAGTAGGCCATTTTTGTCCTCCTCTCCATTGATTTGTTTGCTGCCAATTTCCTGGAGGTTGTTTCCAGTGCCCTTGAAATTGCTACTAATTTCCTGGAGGTTATTTCCATTGAGGTGGGGAAATATGATGACTAGGCCAAGCATTTGGAGAGTTACTCCAAGACTGTGATGGATATCCTCTGTAACTGGGTGGATATGGGGGCTGCCATTGGTTACCAGATGAATAAGAGTTAAAATATGACCCAACATAGGATAATGGATCTAGTGGAATACCTTGTCTTGGAGCCCAATGCTTCCTTTGTGCAACATAGTAGACTTGGTCTGATTCAATCTAAATTGGCTTGAACCTAGGTGAAATCTGGTTGCTTTCAAGATTGGCTACCATCTTACATCTACAGTATCTCTTCTTTTGTCTATAGTGGGGGAAATACTCTGTCATCATTGCCTCTGCCTCCTCTTTCTTCTTATTGGCCTGAAGTGTATCTAGGTAAGTAGCTATATTGTTGATAATGTCTTTCTTGAATTCTGCCAGCAAATGTGTAATCTCCATCCTTGAAACTCCACTGGTAGTTGAATTACCCATGGAAGGTTGATAAACTCTCTCTTTCTTTGAGGCTGCCCTAGAGTAGTTTTGAAATGTTTTCTTGATATCATCCTAGGTAACTTGGGTGATATCTCTTCCTCCCATAAGATCTAAAGAATTAGTGTAGCTATCATTGATTCCTCTAATAAAAAAGCAACTTTTGTGAGTCTTCATTAAGTGCATGGTGTGGTGATTTTTGTAGGAAAAACATAAACCTTGCAATGTAATCTTCCAGGCTCTCATCTTCCTTTTGTTGCATCCTAAAAATGTCACCTCCTCTCATGTCACTACCTCTACAATATTCCTTGTATTTCTCAAGGAAAATTGTCTTCATGTCTTCCCAAGTTTCCACAATATCTTTTCCTAGGCTCATGAACCATCTTAATGCAACTTGCTTCAAAGTGGTAGGAAATAGCTTAAGTCAATGAGCATCAGTATTATAATCATAACTCCTGTAGAGTATGCCAAACTCAAATAAGAAGGTATCAAGATCTTTCATGACAAGTCCATAAAACTTTGGGAGTGCTGAACCAGGGATATTCTTAACGTTGTCAACTTCATTCTGATGGGAAATGGGAAAAAGGAAAAGTTGGTTGGTCAGGTCTGTTCCCATTTGCATCACCCATGCCTGCTTGATGTGGTTCCAAAGGAAGGGGGTTCTCAAGCTGATTTTGATCTTCAGAGGAGACTTCAAAACATATCAAGATATGCATCAACAAAGGGGTGTGGATCTTCTTCTTCTTCTTTTGGTAGATTCTAATATTCAACTAGCTGGAATGGATTAGGATTGTTAGGAAGAAATCTCCCATAAGAGTCCCTTCTTCTTCCTTTATGCATGCAGTATTACTCACTATCGGTCAACTCACACAAAAATTGGTATCAAATGAAGGGGGTAATTACTTCCTAAAAGAACAATTTCCATGACCACTAAAGCAAGAAAATTTAACAATGACTCCAAAAGACTCCCTAGTTTGACACCATCTCTAGCAATGAAGCTAAAAATTTTGGCCTCCTGCAATGATTTTAATAACTAAGCCTTTACAACCATGACTCATATATTGGATATCTAACCTATATAGCTATCTCAATCATCATGAAGGTGCATTTAAATTGTTAACCTAGGTTCGTGAACTTGAAATGGGCCAGCACAGTATGTGCACTAGGAACTCTCAAGTAGCCATTTCTAGTCTATAGCTAAGAAACACAATACTGAAAATAAATTGCTTGAAAAGGAAATAAAGAAAATGTTGAACATCAACGAACAACTATGTTAAGCTAGAATGCATAACATGAATGAAATATTTGAGCAACAAACAAGAAACTAATCTATCTACTTTAGTTGTAGGAATAGACACAAAATGGACTTCTAGTGGTTGCAGGAACAGTCGATGCCAAATTTCTTACTAAGTACTAAACAATGAGTAATACTAAAGTAGTGATAAACTAATAAGACAAATTACTCACCAAGTGGGCCCCCTTGGATAAGTATCCTCTAAACTAACAAGAATTCAAATTCTCAAACTTAGAACTTTATTTTATTCACTGTAAATCATGTGTACAAAGAGTAATGTATTGAAATTGGAGAATGATTACAATGTCAAATCATGCAACCTCTTCCTCTATTATCACTTAAGGAAGGAGCATGTAATTATTACTTATAGTACAACTAAAAAAAGGCAGTCAACTCCATGACTAGGAGGACACCATTTAGGGAAAGTAGGGGAAAGTGGAGCAATGGCAATTACACATGCATGGAATCCGCTCAGACATGCAAGTCAGACACAAACCCAACACAATAGTAACACCCATGCATGGTCGATCATTATGGTCCACAACATGGTGGTTACATTCAGTTTGCATGAAGAATCTTTGTTGTCAGTTGCCTTTGAATTGGAGTGATTCCTCAGCTGGGCGTTATGGAGCATGCCCAGCTAGCAGTGTCTTCCTCTTCTTAGCACATTAAATCTACATGGAAAGGTCAGTATGCATAATAGCTACACATCTATAACCACTCTAAGAAACTAAGAAACATTCATCAACCACATGCAAAATCAATATAGATAGTTCACTTATTATGCCAAATATCATTAAAGCTGCCAGGGATAGGATAATATCAAATGTCAATGGTTTGAGAGAAACATTATGTAAATACCAACATTTAAGCATTAAAGTCCATGACATCTATGAGAAAATGGACTATAGTTTCTACCCAAAACTAGACCAAAAACTAGGCTCACCATCCATCTTGGATAAAGCCTTACAAGAAACTTCTATACCCACAGACCTTAATGTTCATCAATTCTAAGCAATGGTCGGATACTTAGCTAATATCCATCACGTTACCTTCTCCGACCATGACTTCTTATCACAAATGCCTAACCATAATAACCCTTTACACCTTGAAGTCTTTGTCAACAAACATGAAATTAGATGAGTCCTCGTAGATGGTGGATCAAGATTGAATATTTGTACCTTAAAATTGGTCACAACATTAAGATCCTTTGAGCCTTGTGTGGATAAATCAAAGAAGATTATCATAAAGGCTTATGACAATGCAAAATAATCTTCTAAAGGTTTGATTTCATTATCTATTAGAGTTGGACCTACCATATTGGATACAATATTCCAAGTATTGGAAATGGATCTTCCCTATAGTATCCTCCTTGGCCGACCATGGATCCATGCCATGAAGGCCATCCCATTTACATACCACCAATGATTGAAATTCCACATAGTGGAACCAAAATCACAATAGTAAGTTATCTCGATCCCTTTCAGTATTATAACAAATTAAGAGGGACATCTGAACAACAAGTTCCCATCAATCAGGAAAGATCATCATCTACCTCATCCCATTACATTGATCCTTCCATTTTGACCAAGGCATCCACATCCACCATCCCATCTTCCAAATCAAAGATCTAGATCCAAGAAAAGAGGTGTGGAGAATGATAGGCCAACACTGGGTACAAATAATAAGAAATATTTAATGCTTTATAATGAATTTCAGTTTGGTCTATACGTGTCAATTTGGGGGAATAAACTTGTGAGAGGTATTGTGACTATATGAAAATTGAAGGGGTGAAATTCATGAGATGAGTGGTTATGAATGTAGCTATTAAAAGAAACCTAAAAAAAATCAAAACAACTCTGGCGACAGGAATTGTCACTTCCTGGTGAGAGGACCTACAACAATCTGCACAAGCTATAATAGTAACAACAACAAGGGAATAAAACACAATTCATCAAATTAAAATACTGAAATCCAACTTTCAATGAAATATCATGTTCCAAACTTAAATAAAAAACTCTTATATCAAACCAAACCTTAATTAAAATGCTGAGATTTAAATCACGTGGTTGCCGAAGCTAAATGACAATACTGAAATAATTGAATTTTATACTAAAACATAACCAAACCAAAATGAAGGAAAAAAAAATGTAGAAAATAAAACATCACCGTGTTTCCCAAGGAGTGGGCCCTTGCTCCAAGTTCGCATGGTGGATGGAACAAAAACCTTTCTACATTGTCGTAGTCAGAAGAAGCATTATTTTTATTATTCAAAAAATGATATACAAAATTCTGCGTACAATAATCTGTATATAGTCTACTTCACACTAAATTCTGCTTCCTTGTAGATTATATCATGCTTCTTATATATATGCAATCATATAACAAATGCATACAAAAATAGAGTTTTTGTAGCCAACAAACTACATAGTAGAATGGCTCATGTAAATCCTATGCTGCCAGCCACTAATTAATAAAAGTTATGTTATAACAACAAATAGAAATTGAGAAAAAAATTGTTCTTTCCTCCTGTACGTGTTCAGTCAATGTAGTTCCACCAAGAACTTCTCTCCTTATTTGGTTCCATGGGTCGAATATGGTTTTGCAATTTTGAAGAAAGTGTGACAACCAGTCGTAACAACAAATAAGGATACTTATCCTTTAGAAAACCACCTGTATATTTTAGCTCCTTCATTTTTTGAGGATTTTGCTGCATGGAAACTTAATTGGACCCGTTCTAGACAAAACCCATGTCATGGATTTTCTAGATTCGTCCTCATCTATACACAAATTACAACACAAAATTGGTTGCAGTAGATTTTGGTTTCTTCCAAACACGTCTCTATCACATGTTATTCTCCTCAATTAGTTTTGGTAGATGAAAACCTCTTTTGATGTGGCAATAATGAGGCAATTGAAAGTCATGTCTATGCATTGAAGTGACATAAACAATATAGAATAAATATAGGACGTTTCTTTTATTAACTACAAATATTAAGGTGAAAATCCATGTTTGGAATATCCAATCAAATGTTGATGTGTACACAACCATGTAGGAAATATTTGATGCCTCATGAATGTGTTGGTAAATATAGTCACTAGAAGAAAGAATGCGCTGAGATGATGTGGCAAGACTCCATGTAGAAATAATGGAAGACAAGATGGTTCCTGCACAAAAGATGATAGGAAGTTATGTATGTTGCAAGTTAGCTATATTTTCCAAGGCTAGAAATCATAATGCTCATTAGTAAACTCAACCAATAATTATTTTCCATAATTTAATCTCAAAACCAAATTAAATACCTCTTAGATATATTTAATCATATGCAATGTAAATGCTAGAATGCTATGAAAATGGAATATAGAAATGGATATGAACGTATGTGAAAATGGCATAAAATGTAGCATAAAATGAGACACAAATAGCTCTCATTAGAGAATACCACATGAAAAAATCTTATTGTATCAACAAGCTACCAACATTTCCAAATTCTTATGGCAAGCCTTCTTCTATAAAAAATGAGCCCAAAGTCATTATACAAGCATATCCCACCACAACCTTCATGAAATGGGGAGAATTCAACAAATAAACTATTGGAAAAGAAGATATTTTCCACATGGATATACAATGAGGAAGAAGACATTGAAGATAAATGGATCCGAATTGAGCAATATGGTAAAGGCTTCAAGATTATGAGATGTAAGTATTATGATGGACACAGTGGATTTGGTTTACATAATAATAGAATGAAAAAACCCTTAATACCTCCCAAGTGGCCAAAGAATAGAGGGTTAGGGTACAAACCACCAAAAGTGATTGATCCTAGTACTAAGGTGCTTTCGAGTGAGGATTCTAGTGCTTCAAAGGACATTGTGACATCTAAGGACTACCATGCTGAAACTAACTCCAATGAATTGGAGTGGAACTCCTACACATCTAGTGACTATGACTTGGTTGAGACCTTCCAAGAACTAGGCTTATCCAATTCCCCGACCAAAGTCATGAGTAGCGAAGCTTGGATCGATTCCTTTTGGGATCCTGATGACACCTCTATTTTTACCATATCCACATATTCATTGAACCTTAATGATATTGATGATGGCATGCCTTTAGTATACCTATAATTGATAGATTGGGATCAACAAGGACCACCCAACTTGGACATATTTGAAAACAGTGAAGTGATAGTCAAATTCATGGGACTTCACAAAGGTATACACAATGGGGATCATAAAGCAGGTTGTACCATAGATGTTGACAATGCGGCCTACTTTGGGGAGTTTTTTCCACCCTCTAGTCGCAAAAGTGAAAAAAATAAATAAAAAAAGAAAGGTTTTTAGGTGAAAACCAAAAGGTTCCTTTAGACCTAGAAAAAGTAAAAATAAAGGACGTATCCAAAGGAAAAAACCTCTCCAAGGCACCCAAGGATGGAGGGTTGGATGTACTCCCTATAATTCGAGAGAAATTTCCTTTTATAGTAGAGAAATCTATGGAAGTCAACATTGGTACTAACAAGAATCCTAGAATCGCCCATTTTGTAGCATCTTTGACAGAGACAGAGAAACCAAAATTTCATACCTTATTTTTAAAGAGGAAAATTAACTTGGCTTGGTCTTATGCTAATATTCCTAGATTGGATTCTGAGTTGGTGTTACATCACTTACCATTGTTCTCTAATGCCAAACTAGTTAAACATAAGCTAATAAAAATGCATCCCTAGATTGCACTATTAGTAAAAGCGGAATTGAAGAAATTATTAGACGTTGGTTTCATTTGACCCATTGACTACACAAAATGGATTTCCAATCTAGTGCCTGCAAAAAAACTAACAGGTAGAATTATAATTGTATTGATTTCAAAGACTTGAACAAGGCATACCCTAAGGACAACTTCCCACTTCCCAACATCGACATCATAGTAGACCGTATAGTAGGGTATGGGATGCTATCCCTCATGGATGGTTTTTCTCAGTATAATCAATTAGGATTACTCCTGAGGATCAAAATAAGACAAATTTTACTTGTCCTTGGGGAACATATTGTTGGAATGTTATGCCATTTGGTTTGAAAGAATACCAAAGCCACATATGAGTGAGCTATGGCTACAATCTTTCATGATTTCATGCACAAAATTATGGAGGATTACATAGATGACCTATTAGAAAAATCACTATCAAAGGGTGACCATTTGAGATGAGATTTTCAAAAGGTTAGAAGAATAAAAATTGTGATTGAACCCAAAGAAGTGTGTTTTTGGGGTAACCTCAAGCAAGCTCCTAGGATATATTGTTCTTGAAGAGGCATTGAAGTAGATCCTGTGAAAGTGAAGGCTATCATGGACATCCCTCCACCAACTAGCATAAGTCAGCTATGAACACTACAGGGTAGATTACAATCCATTCAGAGGTTCATTGCTCAATTAGTGGATAAGTTTCAACCATTTCAAAATTTTCTACAAAAGGGAGTACCATTGATATGGACTAACTGGTGTCAAGAAGAATTTCAAAAAATAAAGGAATATATATTAATATCGCATGTTCTCATGCCTCCCATTGATGGTAAACACCTCATACTATACATATGAGTGACCACATCAACACTGGGGGCACTATTAGCACAAAACGGTCATGACAAAAGAGAAAGATCAATCTACTACATCAATCACACACTTGTTGGATATGGGTTCAATTATAGTCCTATTGAATGCACATGCCTTATAGTGGTTTTTTCCACTCAAAAGCTCAGGCACTATATGTTGAATCACCAAACAAAACTTGTAGCAAAGATCGATCCCTTGCAGTATCTCCTTTGCAAGGCAGCTTTAACAGGTCGATTAGCTAAATGGGTCATGATATTAAGTGAGTACGACATTTAGTATGTTGAGAAAAAGGAAATAAAAGGAAAATTCATAGCCGATCAACTTGTAGATGCACCCACAACAGCAAACCATCCATTGATATATGAATTCCCCGATGAGTCCATACTCACATTAGATACTTCAATCACATGCAAACTTTATTTTGATGGATCTCACACGATTCATGGTCCAAGAGTAGGGATACTATTCGTTACACCCCAAGGAGACACAATACCAAAGTCATTCAGAATGGCTTTTTCTTGCACCAATAATATAGCAGAATATGAGGCACTACTCAAAGGACTTTGTATGGCCATTAAATGGAAAATCAAGAGCCTCCAAGTCTATGATGACTCAGTTGGTTATTTGACAGGCTAATGATGATTACAACACAAAGGATGAGAAAATTACTCCTTACAAATGAATGGTTGATAGTTTTAAGTAGTAATTTGATGACATCATCTTTTGGTAGGTCCCAAGAATCCAAAATAAGGTAGTTGATGCAATGGCTACAATAGGATCTCTCTTGGACATACTAAACAATGTACCACAATATGAGTTCTTGGTGGAACAACTATTGATCCCTGCCTTTGATATCCCCGAATCTAAGATGGTGTGCAAAATTGTTGGTCCCAATTCCCCTTGTTACAAAGATTTCTACGATTATCTCCATGACCAAGTTATCCCTCTTGACTTGTCTACCAATCAACACAAAAATTTTATTTGTAAGACCTCTAGATATGTCATCATCAGTGAAACCATTTACCACCAAAGCTTGGAGAACACCCTCCTTAGATTTCTTAATTATGATGAAGCACAGACAACCTTATGTGAGGTACAGGAGGGTATATGTGGAGCTCACTCAAGTGGTCTTAATTTAGCCAAGAAGATTATGTGTTCTAAATACTACTGGCCCACTATGGAACATGATGCCTACCACTTTGTTAAGAATTTTTGATAGTGTCAAATATATGGAGATCTCATACATGCACAAGCTCAGGAAATTCATCCAATCATGTTAGCATGGCCTTTCTCTCAATGGGGACTCAACCTCATAGGTAAGATTCATCCCACCTCATCCAATAACCATAAATTCATTATCATAACAACTAAGTATTTCACAAAATGGATCGAGGCTATCCTAATGACATATATTACTAGAAAATAGATATCTAAATTTATCCTTGATTATATCATATGTTGATATGGTTCTCGCAATCCATTTTCATAGATAACAGTCACCCCTTCAAGAACCAAGATGTTCGTGAATTGTGTGAAAATTTCTACATTCAACACCACTTTTCCACTCCATATTACCCCAAGGTAATGACCAAGCCGAGGTGTCCAATAAAACCATCATTAAAATCTTGAAGAAGACTATCAATGGCATTGGTCATGATTGGCATATCCAACTCAATCCCACCTTATGGGCATATCAAACTATCATCTATACTCCCACTAGAGCCACACTATATTCCTTAGTCTTATGGTTCTGAAGCCATCCTTCCTATTGAGGTCGAGATACCTTCCCTAAGGGTATCCATGCAAGGGATTATTGATGATGAAGAGTATCACGTATCTAGGTTGCATGAGTTGGAGTTGTTAGATGAGCGAAGATAGAATGCATTGGTCCACCTATAAGCTTATCAGAATTATCTTCATCACAACTTTAATAAGAAGGTTCTAGTTAGACATTTTGACATTGGTGACTTGGTCTTAATCGAGAATCCTAAGAATGAAATAGAGAGAGAGAAACCTATAAAGTTTGAGCCTAATTGGTTGGATCCTTACATCATAACAACTATATATGGATCTAGTGCTTATCAACTTTCTACTCCTGAAGGTGAACCATTACCAGAGCCTATCAATAGCTTGCACCTTTGTAAGTTCTACACCTAGCTTTCATAGAGCCTCATCAAAAATCAAAAATACAAAAAAATTGTCACTCTGATGAAAACCTAGAAAATAGGCATCTTGTGTGACCACAAAAAATCAAAAATTGAGAAAATAGTAAAAAGAAATAATCTGTCCAATAGTGAAAACCACTTCAGTGGCACTTTGGATAAGTACCATGATGAAAACCTAGAAAATAGGTGCCATGTGTGGTCAGTATTTGCTCCATCATCTACCATCATTCTATCTAGTTTTTCACCTTCACCCATAACAAAATTTCTTCCACGCTTCCTCATGTCATCCATAATAATTCTTTGTTGTCCTTCTCATGGCCTATGAACAATTGACATTTTTCATTTTTTTGCCTACCACATCCATCCACAATAAGGATTATCCAATTCATAATAATCGGTCCTATACATGAATAGGGGAGAGTATTTGAATCACATCTTCATCAGATCCTAGACTTGGTGTCAGAGATCATATTCCTAAAAAAATCCAAAAAAATCAAAACATGTCAAAATCCAAAAAAAATCAAAACATGTCAAAAATCCAAAAAAATCAAAATATGTCAAAAATCCAAAAACATCCAAATAACTTTCAAAATCCAAAAATAGTGTCAAATCATGTCAGTCCAAGCCATTCAAACTATGATTTCTTTGTGCATGTTACATAGGCAAGGTCATCTTCAATGAGCCCCTGAGGCACTAGGTTAGTCCCTTAGGGTTTTTCGGGTCCATCATTTTCCATATCATAATAAGTTGTCCCTTGCTAAAACTAACACTTTGATCAAACATAAATGATATCTGGGCCTCAACCAAATCACAAAGCAACAGACTAACTATCCAACTAGTCTTCAATCCAAACCAATCAATTGCCTAATCATCAATGCTCTTCAACACTTACCAGCCAATCAATGGTCTTATAAAAGAGGTGCCATTGTCAAAACTAGACTCAATGTCTTATACGACTTGCCTCATTTCTTGAAACCATACTTGGTCTTATCATTTGTATTATATAGGATGTGTCCTTCCTGAAACTAGACATCTCCATTTATCAATCTTATCATTTTCCTTATACAGGTGGTTGCATGTTCAAAACCAAACTTGAAGTATTCTATGACATACTTCCTTTCCTAAAACCAGGCATTATCAATCAACCACTCAATCAATATCATCAATCCTATCAACAAAAATCACTGGTTAACGATCTAAATGGTTGTTGAATATGTTGGTCTTATATTTTTATTAATTTATCTTTGGTCATGTTACTAGCCACCTTGAGGATGTCCCAAGAAGGATTTAGAGGAGAAATGATGTATCATGACCTATTTTCTCTTTGATTGCTACCTATAGTTTGTCTTGACAAAAATACTGGGGCAACTTCACTCCTAGTATGCATCATGGCACTCCTTGCTTGTCAAGTGTCTATTTTTCTTGCAAAGGGATAACATTGCACACCTTGGTCTATGTCATACCATGGTTTTTATTATTCATTTTCTATAATTCAATTCCTAATGATGATAAACATATAATCCTAGAATCTATCAAGAAAAATATCAATCCCTCTTCATTTTCACTAACTCTATGTTAACATCCATACCCTCCACGCTAAAATTTCTTCTATTCCCTTCCTAATAACCATGACACAAAAAAATATCCTACATACATAATCATGTTAAAGAATCACATGCATCATCATAAGCATATTAGGCCATCCATACTGCATCAGAAAATACCAAACATAGATAACATCCCATCATAAGGAATCATCAGAACATCTATATAAGCATTACATGTCATAACCATATAGCACTATCCTACATCCACAAACTTCTAGCATACATCTCATTGCATGCATCCTATATAATCATAGTATACCATAAGAAAGAGATGAAAAAGAGATCATGCATATCATTGCATTTACATACATCATACATATTCATATCACATCACATCATAATCATAATGCATCCATACATCATAAAATAGAGAATCATACATAAGCATAAACCATACATCATTCATCCATAGTATACCATAACATATAGAGTCATCTCATAATCATATAAATGCATAATACCATAAGCATCATAATCCTTCATATCAATATATGCATATAACATAGGAACATAAATCATGTAGTTTTTTCCAAAATCATGTATCTTGCATATATATAAAAAAAATGGTGCAATAGTACAATATCATGATGTCTCTGAAAATGGAGTGCATAGGACTAAGTGTCCAATACACATCATAATCAAGTCTATCCAAAGCTACCCATATCTCCTAATGGGGATGGTCTTGGTGAAGGGGGCCTATCTTGTCATGGTTGTGATCTTGAAGGCCCATGTCCTGACCCTGATGGTCAATGATATGGAGAGTGTCCTAGCTAAGAGACTCCCCCACTACTTTAAGATCAATGAGAGTGTGCCCTGTTGTGACTCTAGCTCTGCACATAGCTCGATGCCCTCTCTATCAATGGAAGATTTACAAGCACAATGCTAGGATGACTCCAGCTCTACACATAGCTTAGTGCCTCGATGCTTTGAGATCAATGAGAGTGTGACTTGCTATGAATCACCCTTTGTGACCTAATGACCTCCATATCCCTCACAGTGGTAAGCATATCCACCTCTACCTATAAGCGCTATATTCATGCATTGACAACTTGGAGTTGTGCTTGTAAATTTGCAATCTAAGGATCCATTGGCCTGTCTCCCTCCATCTCCTCCATGGCCTCAAAAATGGGCTTATCCTAGGAGCCCTTCCCAAGCTCTCCCCCATCTCCTCCTCGACCACTCCTAGACCCTCTTGCACAACATCCTGCATAGGCACCTCTTGCTTCACCTCTGCTTTGGGTCCCGCCTACTCGGCCTTGGACCTTAGACCCTCCTGCTCTGCCTCCTCCTTGATGGGTGAAAGTTGTCTAATGAATCTCTATCCTCGATCCCTACTATGCCTAACCTTTCCTCCCATGTCTCCCCTGCCTTTATCTCCACCATCATCTCCCCAACCTTCATCTCCTCCTCTCTCTCATCCTCTATCCTAGAATCTACCCGCGGAACTCTACCCCTCTACTCCACTGGGGCAAGCTGATCTAGATATCTCAAGGGAATTGGTCTATGCTCATCCCACCATTTTTCATACTCAAGAATCATGCCCACATCAGTGACCTCTGCACCAACATGCCACTAAACAGGCTATAATTCATCAATATCCTTTTCTGCCATCACCATGTTGATCATGGGTCCCCATAGCTAAATCTCCTAAGAGGACCTGACATGCTCCATTGTACCAATGGGAAGCCCCTATCACTCCCTAAACTACCTAAGTACTCACTTTGGAAGATATTGCTCAATAATGTGTTGTGACTGCATGGTCCTCCCAATCAAGTAGCGTGCCTAATGACAATAGGGCGAATTCTCTCCATCATCTTCCCATGGTTGGCGTTGGCAATATGGTCTCCATCTGAAACTGGCTAGAAGCTCAATGGCATGACACCAATATCTGGCATCACCAACCTTGATTTGCGTGATAAGTACTCCACAAAGATACACATATGGCATCCCTACTCCAAACTGTCTCCCAACAAGAGGACGAAACACAAAAATATGCCTTCATGCCTAGATCATAAGAAATGTAGTCCCGCAACTAGTAGACTATGCTCCTCTATAAGCGACATTGTGTAACTAGAAGTATAACATGGAAATAAAACATGGTCCCCATGCATACACAGTCCCCTAGGTCATCATACTGATAATAATCTCTTCCTATCCAATGGGGAATCCATATCCTTGATGATCAGGTATCACAATCCCCCCAATCATAGTGCACAAAACCATGATCGACGACTCGTACCTCTTAGCTAACACATCCTAGTGGATCTCATACTCCTCCACAACAAGCTCTGCAATTTCCTCATGCTCAAAGGACCTCTAAATAGCACCAAACCCATAGTCGAGATCATATGAAATGTGTTCTCCATGAATAGGAAGTTGTAGAATCCACCATACGTCCTCCAGTGTCATAGTGGACTCTCTTATGGGTAAGTGAAAATATTTGGTCTTTGAGTGCCACCTCTCGAATAGGATAGTCAGTAATCCCATATTAGCCCTAATCATGAGCATGAAAGTAACATAATATAAACCAAGGGCATGCAACTAATCCCTCTCCTTGTCAAGCAGTCGGTCTCATAGTCTGAATGTTGAGGGGTGGCTCTATCGAGTGTAGATGGGATCATATCTCACCCATGATCACAAGCAAGCACATTTTGTTAATTGAAAACTTTAGGTAAACCCATTTGATCCCAATCACAAAGAAACTTTTATCCAAAATTGGGGTAAAAACATAATCAGACATATGCATCACACTGTCTAACAAATGTGACTCAACAGTCAAATGCGTCACACAAATCCACACATGTGGCTTATCAATCAAATGTGTCACACACATTAGCATATGCATCTTACAAAGGTAGATGCATTGAACTTGCTAACATTTATGCATCAAACAAAGCACATGCGACTCACTACATCACATGCATCATTCTAGACTACAATTATGTTGCACAAATATACATAATATTTGCATCACAATGCATATGATTGACTCTAACTTGTAGATGTGTTGCGCCAAGAAAATGCAGTGAACCAACCCCCAGTTGTAGTGCACGAAGTGCATTACATTTGTTTTCCCACATTGAAGCCCTAAAATCTACCAAAAACCAATAAAATAATGAGGAAAGAAAGGGGTACATACCGCATCCCTAAAGCCCCGTGGTCATATTTAGGCCCGAACCTTGATATCATAGTGTGAGGTGTGTGGTACATGAGACATTCTAGCAGCAGCTCTGCAACAAAGTCACTCTCAAAACTCACTAGTCACTCAGGTTAAAATACAAAAATGACCATTCTTTACCCCCAAAATCCTATTTATACCCCCTAGGGTAGGGTTTTTCTTGTATGCATCAAATATTGAGTCTAAACCCTAATGTGAATACTATGGAGGTCCTGGAACTCAAAACTTTTGCTATAAACATGTTGGACATTTTCGGATTTTCTTGTCAGAACATTTTTTAAATTTTTTTGAAGTTCTTCTAAAATTTGATATTATTTTTAGGGTGTATAGGTCTATCTCGTCTTCACCATGACACACCGGGGTAGGTATTGAGTTGAATTTCTTTGTTCTTTTATATAACATTCAAGTGAATTCACATCATATCAAAGAGGAGCAAAATGTAGACACTAAAAAAATGTCCTAAGCTTGCAAACACCATTTTCCACATTAATTCTCCTTCGCCCTACATAATTGAATAATTTTAATTATTTAATTAATTCATTTCCCTTTTGTTTTTCCTTGATTAATTAAATAAATTATATCTATTTAATTATGTCACTAATTAATCCTTTCTCTCTATAATTAAATAAATTCTTATTTAATTAATTATTTACTTTCATTTTCATTCTATAGTTAAATAATTATTTAATTATTCATTAGTCTTTTCTTCCATAATTAAATAAATCTTATTTATTTAATTATTTCCCACCTTTCCCTCCATTATTAAATAATTATTTCAATTATTTACTAATTTGTCCTTTTCCTCTACTTTTAATTAAATAATTATTTTAATTAAAAGTCAACTCTTCCCTTTTCTTCCATAATTAAATAATTACTTTTATTATTTAATTATTCAATTTCCCTCCTAAATTAAATAATTTTATAATTATTTAATTTACTCTAACAACCTCTTTTTTTGTGCCAATCTTCTCTTTTATTCTCAATTAATTTCCACCCTTGATATGGTTTTATTACCTTTTAATCTCCACCGCCCATCCTTAACTAAACCCTATTTTTCCCCTAACCCTATTTCCTTGCTTCTCAAAGCAATCTCATCCATTGATTTTCATCATTTAATCCTACCCCTTCATTCAAATTTGGTTTTCTATAAAAGAGACCTATCCCTTTCATTTCAACCCTAACTAGAACCTCAATCTTTGATATTTTGCTATCACTATCACTAGGCTTATTCTTGCATATTATAAATCTAAGGGAAAGCAAGCATATAAAGCAAAATGGAGAAGAGAAATGAAGGTGATTCAACCATGGCATAGGAATTGTGGTAATATTGCTTTGTTATTTTATGTTTCTATGTTCAATTGTGCTTCATTGTTGGATTAGGGTCTTTAGGGCTTGCATTTTAGGTATTTGGTGGTTGATACTATTGATTCATGCCTTTTCCCTTGATTTTACCCTATTCTACATATATATATTAATATGTATGTATACGTATATACATTAATGTCATATATATATATATACTAGTATATATATTATACACATATATCATTATTATTATTATTATTTTTAAAGGTGTAATGCACCCATATTATTAGGGTTAAACGCTTTTGATTGGAGCTATGAACCGGGTACAAGAAATCACAAGAAACTACCAAACTTGCAAGTGTAATGGCCCACCAAAGGCATAAGGACTGTGAGCACTTTGGCCCAATGAGAGTTTGAACCCTGGTGGCTGTCACTACAACCAAGCGATTTGACCACTGAACCACACCATTATCGACCACATATATAATTATTTTAGTATCCATAATAAACACACATATTTACATATTCATCAATCGATATATATGCATAATGTATATATACATACATATATGTACAATCAATATTCTCATGCATATGATATATCCATACATGAATATGTGTATGCACGTCTACCTACATATGCACATGCACGTATATACTGACATGTATCATCAAAATCACATATATATTGTATGTATATACTCATCGATTAATATATAAATATAAATACATGAAGAAGAAATTACACTTACACAAAGATTAGTCACATAATCCAAATCAATAAATCAAAGAATAAAACCCAAACCATTGCAATCATCCCCAAACTATGACTGAAGGTTTACTTACCAATTCTTGACTTACTTGACTCAACTTGACCAAACTTGGATGCGAGTGTGTGATAGGTCAAATAGGCACATTAATGGTTACCAAACCAAGATCTTCTCATGAGTGATACTCCCCCTCTTTTTCAAAGGATCGATTATTTTTCTGCATCCAGCTTAGTGCATCACAACATTAGTTAGCTGATAACATTACATTCATATGCATCATATATATCATTTGCATTATCAAAGTATTGAAAGAATTCATATTGCATTGCACATTCATCCATCACATTTCCCATCCATAATAAACAATACATAATTATGTATTAAAGCATTTGAACTCATCAAAGTATAGCAAATAAGTAATAACATAATGGGGTGTAACACAACAAGGACCACTAAGCTTGAATACCTTAAAAAATAATGAAGCTATAACTGAGTTTATGGAACTTTGAGAAGGTATACCCATGGGTGATAATAAATTTGGATTTACTATAGATATTGGCACTACTTCTTACTTTGTGAGTCTACTTCACCTTCTGGTTGCAAAACTAAAATAAAAAAGAATAGGTCTCTAGGTGAAAATCGAAAGATTCCTTTAAACTGTGAAAAAAGTAAAAATAAAGGGCATATCTAAGGGTGAAAACCTCTCTAAGGCGTGTGAGGATGGAAGGTTGGATATACTCCCCACTAGTCAAGAGAAACATTTACTTTTGGTAGAGAAATTAGGGGAAGTTAATTGTTGAACACACTAAGATACTGAGAGGGGGGTGAATTAGTATCCTCAAAAATCTTAAACCCTTCAACACAATGCAAATACAATCTTTTAACAAGATCAACAACCCTTAAACATATCAACAACTCTTAATCAAATTAGCATCAATGAAGGATAAATCCATGAAAACAAATGCACAAGATAACACAATATATATGTGGAAAACCTAAGAAGGGAAAAACCACAGTGAGAAATCTCACAATACATGAAGCTTACTACTTACAAAATTACAATTTTGTTTTAAGGCTCGCTGCTCCTTGAAATATTTGCAAGCTAAGGCTATAACCTTAGGGTATGATAAAAATTACTTACTAGTTTAGGTGCACAAGCCTAGGGTAAGATACAAGGACCTACTAAAGAGATTCACTGTCTGATAGAAAGATACATGAAGATTTAGAATTTACATATGTCAACAATGCACTCTATTGACCGAGGGGTTGAAGCACATTTGACCTTTCTCCTCTAAAAATCACATTAATTCTTCATTCCACACTCTCACAACACCACACTACATGCAAATAATTTTTTGTTCCATTAATATCCTCCACAAGTAAAGAAAATAGCAAACTAGGTTAGCTAGAATAAGAGATAAACAATGATGCCAACAAGTCAGCCACAAAACATAATTGTGGTGAAGGTAGTCCTATCCAGGAGATAGATAGGACCAAAAACATATTATTACATCTTCCAATGTGATCCCAAACATCACACACATTGGCACACAACATCCCAAGTTGGCAATAAGGAAACATGTAACATATTATTAGTCGACCTAAAAACACATCTTCCAACTAAATTTACTTGATGTGGTTCTCAATAGGATAGGAAAGGACCCAAAAACAACCTCAATTACTACTAGAAACCCCTAATAACATAGTGCAAGCAAGAGAACAAGCCCTATCTTCCAAATAACTACAAATTACCTAGAGGACCAACTCAAAACAATATGCTGCACAAAAGAGATCAAATATTGATGTCTAGAACACAAGAGACATTCCATGAACATCCAAAAACACTTCCATAAACTTATTTCTCACTATCATTCCAAAAATAGCCCCAACAAACCAAAGAGAAATAAAACACTTCATCCCAGAAGCCTAAAAGACACAACCATGAAAGAACATTAACAAACCAACTTGTGTTAAACTTCAACACATGAAAGATGATTTGAGACACTACACAAACACAATAACCATGTACAACAAGCCAAATGAACATAAATACCAATACAAAGAAATTTGGAGCATTTTCTTGACTAGTCCTGGCAGGCAACCAAGCTACCAACCCATTACAATTACCAAAGATCTCCTTGACAACATTGGTGACTTGAAAAGATAGGAGTGCAAGATCCACAAAACAAAAAAATTGAATCCCATATTGTAAGACCATATCTTGAAAGGAAAAGGAACGCAAAGCACTCTCTCAAATGGTTTTCAAAGAAACTTCATGTAGTAGAAACTTCCACCATTCGAAGACTAGAACATCCTTGTAGCAACACATACTCCCTCAAGAATAATAGGATAGAGCATACAACATACTAAAGACCATCAACAACATATCCCAAACATCAACATTAATTCTAATCCACATCTTATTATATCATCATGATATCATCTTTGGTGTCAACGAACATACTCAAGGCATGACATCCAACCATAAACATCGGAAACATCATTGTTAGCACACCATCATAGTATACCAACAACATACAAATGCAAGCATAAATGATAACCCAAAATGAGTGTTGACATCAATGATAAACAATGATAAACATAGGTAACATATGTGCAACAATCTCCCCCTTTGGCATTGATGGACATAAACACTTGCACATTCTCCCCCTTTACATCAAGGAAAAAGAGCCAAGGTCTTCATTTAAATCATTAGCACAATATTAACCCTTGCACTTCTCCTTTAGAAAACTATATATGTTCCCCCTATCAACATCAAACAATCAACTACCTACTCCCCCTATGAGGTAGCTCACATTAATATGGGAGAAAAGGATATAAAATTAATTTCTCCTATTGGATGGATGCATTATCTATGCATCTAGTTAGAAGGAGGGGAAATAACACTTAACTTCTGCCATAGATACTCAAAAGTACCCTTTGAAAGTACCTTAGTGAAGATGTCTACAATTTGATCCTTAGTAGGAACATACTCCAATCCGACTTCTTGTTTTGTAGCCTTTTCCCTTAGAAAGTGATATCAGATAGAAATATATTTGGTCCTTGAATGCATCACCAAATTCTTGGAAATGTTTATTACATTGGTAATATCACATAAAATGGGAATGGGTTCATCATACACCACCTTTATATCCTTTAAAGTCTGCTTCATCTAAAGTACCTACGTGCACCAATATACTACAACAATATACTCAACTTTAGCTATGGATAGGGACACTAAGTCCTGCTTATTACTAAACTAAGAGACCGATCTATTTCCTAAGAAAAATGCACTTCAATTGGTGCTTCTCCAATCATCCACACATCCTACCCAATCAACATCAGTATAGGCACTCAAATAAAAGTTATCATCCTTCTTATACCACAAATCATAATTTGGAGTTCCCTTTAGATATCTAAATATTCCTTTTACTTCCTTCTCATGTTTTTTCTTAGGATTAGTTTAAAATCTAGCTACCAAATATATTGCATGTACAATATTAGGTCTAAGTAGTCAAGTATAATAGACCTTGCTCAAGTGACAACCAATAACCATAGGAGTACTAACTAGTTTGGAATCCTCCATGCTGAACTTCTTCAACATCTCTCTAACACACTTAGCCTAAGAAATAAAGATACCATCATCTAGTTGAACAATTTGAAGCCCAGGGAAGAAATACAACTCACTAATAATGGGAATCTCTAACTCAACTCTTTCCCCAAAAAGTCACCCAAAAATCAGAAACTAGCCCATAAATAACCCCTTTTTGGTTTGGAGCCAAAAACAACATTCGAGATATGATTTTTGGCGGTTTGGCGCCAAAATTACAATTTGAAATTCAAATTTAAATTCACATTAAAAAATTAGCACATTTCTAAAATATGCACCAACTTCTGGGAGCCATAACCTTTAATCCGACCGTTGGATTTTCAATGATAATACCTTTTCGGAAATGTCTCGAAAAGAAAATGTGCTACAAAGTAGGGCCTATGGCATTTACTTTGGTGTTTCCACAAATTTTTGAGCCCATCCGGAACCCTTTAGTGCCTCAAATTGGACTTGGAAGATTTTTCAGGGCAAAAAGTAGAAACTCGAACTTGAATAAATTTCAAACCATGAATGATCTTGACCTGATTCTTTCGCCAAACTGCTCCTTTTTCCATCCTGAACCTTCCCATAAATTTTTGTCTTCCCACACCTTCAAATTCACACCTGCTAAAAATAGCAGTTGAGCAGAAAAAAAGTAGAAAAGCAGTTCTAAAAGTTGGAAACTCTTATTCGATGAAAAGGGTATCCAGAAATGCAAAAACATCTACAAAAAGCAAACAACAGGAACATAAATAGAAAACATCTTTTTGGGTAATGCAAGATTTCCCTCACACCACTGGATGCTCCTACATTAGACACCCAGGGTAATTTGAGAAGTGACCTCATCATGTCTCAGATGGTTGAGGAAAACCCAAATGGCCAACCTCTGCCTTAGACAGCCAGGATGAATCTTCCACAGGCCTTCCTCTCCACTTCATCAAATATTCTTCATACTGCCTATTTCTGGTACTCCTTCCCACACAACTATCCAGGATTTATTCAATCTCCTCCTTCTCTGAAGAAGGTGTTGGAATGCCACGTTGTTCCATTGTTGGTACTTCCTCTGCGCCACCTTCATGATACTCTGTCAAATCTGAAATACTGAACACATGGGAAATGTTGACTCCATCCAGCAGCTGTACCTCATATGCATTCCCTCATTCATGTCACTTCAAAATTTTACAGGGACCGAACTTCTTCATCTTCAATTTATTATAGGTTCCCACTAGAAACCTTTCTTTCCTCAAGTGGACCATCACTTCATCACCAATCTGAAACTCCTTATACCTCCTCTTTTGATCTGCCTTAGCCTTATACTACATATTCATCTTGTTAATATGTGCTTTTACCTTCTCATGTATATCCTTGATGTGCTTTGCAAAGTCTTCAGCTTCGACACTTGTCTTCTTCTCTTGGTCCATCTTCCTCAATTTTGGAGCAGTCCTAGGACTGCTTCCATACACAATCTGGAATGGTGATCTACCAGTGCTTCTGTTGACAGAATTGTTGTAAGAAAATTCTACCTGGGGTAAGATCAAGTCCCATCCCTTGGGTTTATCTCCTACCAAGCATCTCGGTAGGTTACCCAAACTTCTGTTCAGAACCTCAGTCTGCCCATCAGTTTGTGGATGGTGTGCAAAACTAAACTTCAACTCTGTCTTCAACTTTTTCCACATGGTCCTCCAAAAGTATCCCACAAACTTGGTATCACGATCTAAGACTATACTCTTTGGAAGACCATGTAGTCTCACCACTTCTCTGAAGAACAAGTCAACAATGTGGACTACATCATGGGTCTTCTGGCATGGAATGAAAAGTGCCATCTTTGAAAACCTGTCAACTACCACAAATATTGAGTCATTCCTTCTCTGTGTCCTTGGCAAACCAAGAACAAAGTCCATACTTATATCCTCCCATGGCCTCTTTGGTACAGGTAAGGGCTAATACAACCCAGTATTCTGGCTCACTCCTTTAGCCATTTGACATACCCTGCAACTCTACACAAACTTCTTCACATCCTGTGATAACTGAGGCCAATAATAATGCTCATTGATAATGGGAATTGTCTTATCCCGACCAAAATGTCCTAACATTCCTCCACTATGCTTCTCCTTTATCAAGTTCTCCCTCATGGAACTCCTTGGAATACACAATTGACTTCCCTTAAACAACATGTCATCCTGGATTATGAAATCCAACCACTTCATCCTGTCAACTATAATAGGCTCCTTGCAAGCTTTCCAAGCTTCTACAAAATCAGGATCTTCAAGATACAATGTCTTGAGTTCATTGAACCCAACCACTTCGATCTGCATCTCTTTCAACAATGTTTTCCTCCTACTTAAGGCATCTGCAACCCTATTCGACTTGCCACTCCTATGCTTTAAAACAAAGGTATAAATTTGCAAAAATTCTACCCATTTCATATGCCTCTGATTTAATTTTCCCTGACTACTCAGATACTGTAATGCTCGATGATCAGTAAACAAAAAAAATTCCTTCGGTAACAAATAATGTCTCCATTTCTTTAATGCTTGAACTATTGCATAAAATTCCTGATCATATACATAGTACTTTCTCTTTGCATCATTTAACTTTTCACTAAAATAGGCAATGGGCTTACCTTCTTGGCTCATCACTACTCCAATGGCACAACCACTGGCATCACAATCCACTTGAAACAAATTATTGAAATCTAGGAGGGCTAAAACTAGTTGCTCTGTCACCCTTTCCTTCAACAGATCAAAACTCTTCGCTACTCTAGTGCTCCACTTGAACTCTTTTCTATCCCCTCTCATTGTTTCAGTCAGGGGTGCAAAAATACTACTAAATTTTCTAATGAACTTTCTATAAAAACTGGCCAAACCATGGAAAGATCTCACGTCAGTAGCAGTTCTTGTGGTAGGCCATTCTAGAATAGCCTTCACCTTCTCTGGGTCCATCTTCAGACCCTCTGCTGAGACAACAAACCCAAAGTACACTAACTCCTTTTTAACAAAACTACACTTTTTCAAATTTATCAACAGTTTCACCTCTCTCAACTTCTCAAAAACCCTAAGAATATGCATTAAATGCTCATCCAAGTTCTTACTAAAAATCAAAATATCATCTAAATACACAATGAAAAAGCTTCCTAGAAACTCTTTCAGTACCTCATTCATGAGCCGCATGAATGTGCTCGGTGCATTGGTTAGACCAAAAGGCATGACTAACCACTTGTACAGGCCCTCCTTGGTCTTGAAGGTAGTCTTCCACTCATCACTGTCTCGAATTCGGACCTGGTGATATCCACTTTTTAGATCTATCTTTGTGAAGTACTGAGCTCCACTCAAGCAATCCATCAGGTCATCCATCCTTGGCAGGGGAAATCTGTACTTGATTGTTATCTTATTTATGGCCCGAGAGTCTATACACATCCTCCACTCCCCATCCTTCTTCAGTGCTAGTACTGCAGGTACTGCACATGGGCTCAGACTCTCTCGAATCAAACCCTTTCTCAACAACTCCTAAACTTGTTTGTTTAACTCCTCATTTTCTACAAGAGTCATTCTATGAGTTGCCTTATTTGGCAAACTGGCTCTAGGGATCAAGTCAATCTGATGACTGATTTTCCTCATTGGTGGTAAACCCTCAGGCATGTTATCAGAAATAATCTCCTGAAACTCATCCAATAGTCCAAAAACTTCTACTGGCACCTTCTCACTATCTTCCTTTTCCATTCTAGGAATCAATGCATAACACATACGCTCATGCTTTATGCCTTCTAAAAATTTCCTTCCATCGACAAAACAAATTCTAGCACTACTACATACCTTTTCTTCGTCTTTTTTTAGGGGTTTCAACTTATGACAGACTCCATCCTTCATCAGGGAATAAGTTTTTGCATGGCCATCATGTACAACTTGCCTATCGAACTGCCACAGCCTTCCCAACAACATGTGACATGCATCCATGGGAATGATAAAACATAGTACCTCATCTCGATAGCTTCCGATCTTGAACTTCACCAGGCACTGTTCATTGACCAAAACTTTTTGGTCTTTCTGCAACTAGACAATCTGATATGGATGTGGATTCCTTTCCCTTTTGAGCTTCAACTTCATAACCATCTCTTCTGACACCAGATTATCGGTGCTCCCACTGTCAATAATGACCTCACAACATTTTTCTTCACACTTGTACCTTGTGCGGAACAAATTCTTCCTCTGTTTTGGCTCCTTCTCTTCAGTCACTAGGGATCTTCTAAAAACTAGGGCTTCTCCCCTTTCAATATCATCTGAATGCTCAGATTGAGCCTCCTCATCTACATGTGCAACCCTTCCATGACCTTCTGCCCTTTTGTCTATCCTTCCTTGGTGTTGTGGACATTCATAGGCTCGATGCCCTTCTTCACCACAATGGAAACAAGTTCCTTTGAAACCACCTCTTCCAGGTCCTGGCCCAGATCTTCCTTGTCCTCTACCTCTTTGATCACCACTGTTTTGATCACGAGGGCAGTAGAAGTTATCATTCTTCTAGCTTCAACTGGTACCCACATCTTCATTTTTCCTTTCATCCTCATTTTGGCTTCCATAAGATCTTCCACTACCCCTTCCGCTTTGACGTCCTCATCCTTTTTGCTTACTATCAAATCTTTTGTTCAGCTTCTCCTCAACTTTCAGAGAATACTGGTATGTATCCTCAATGGTGGTCATTCTGACTAGGCTTAGCAACTCTTGAATTCTCGGTCGTAACCCATTAAGATAATGGGCTACCTTCTCCTTGTTAGCCTCTGCATGGCCCTTTCTGATGATCATCTTGTGAAAATATTCTATGTATTATTTCACAGATCTACTTCCTTGCTTCAACCCTTGCAATTTCTTCAGCATATCTAACTCGTAGTCCACTGGTATGAACTGCTTCTTTAGTTTCTCCACCATGCGATCCCAACTACTGATCTTTCCTTTTCCTCTTCGATTCCTCTCCAACTGGACCTCTTTCCACCAAATATTGGCATGGCCCTTCAACTTTGTTTTTACAAACTTAACCCAATCTGGGTCCTCTACTTCTTCATACTCAAAATATTCTTCTAGCTCGTTGATCCAATCGATCAACTGTTCCGGGTTTAGACTTCCAGAATAACTGGGGAATTCTATTCTGGGTCTTTTTTTGATCTTCAAAATGGCCCTTATTAGTCACATCTGATCTTGATCAATTGCTTCTTCCTCCTCTTCTACATATAAATCTTCCACCTCTTCTTCATCCTCGCTTTCTTCTCTCCTTCCTGGGTTTAACCCTCTTCTCATATGTTCCTACAATGCATGAATTTGTCTCTAGAGGGCTCTGAAACCCTCGACTACCAATGGATCTCTTCCACCAAAGTTTTTGCCACCTCTGCCACCTTTGGCAGCACCATGCCTAACAAGAATCACTCTTGGAGGCATCTTGAAGATGTTGAACCCACAACCACAGTCCTGGTGCAAACTGCCTCACAATTGACGATCTATCCACACGCTCAAGAAAACCCGCTTTGATACCACCTGACGAGGAAGCAAACCTGAGACACAGAAAACACTCACAAAATAGAGAATAATATTTTATTCAAAAATATGGAACTCTTATATGCAGAGGATCACAAATCCATGAGCTCTGTGATACATGCAAATTATAGAAGTTCCAAAAAAATTACAGAATTATAGAAAATCCCCTTTTCATAGCATGCAAACTCTTTCCCCAAAAAGTTACCCAAAAATCAGAAACTAGCCCATAAATAACCCCTTTTTGGTTTGGAGCCAAAAACAACATTCGAGATATGATTTTTGGTGGTTTGGCACCAAAATTACAATTTGAAATTTAAATTTAAATTCACATTAAAAAATTAGCACATTTCTAAAATATGCACCAACTTTCAGGAGCCATAAATTTTAATGCGACCGTCAGATTTTCAATGATAATACCTTTTCGGAAAGGTATTGAAAAGATGATGTGCCACCAAGTAGGGCCTATGGCATCTACTTTGGTGTTTCCACAAATTTTTGGGCCCATCCAGAATCATTTAGTGCCTCAAACTAGACTTGGAAGGTTTTTCAGGGCAAAAAGTAGAAACTGGAACTTGAATAACTTTCAAACCGTGAATGATCTTTACCTGATTTTTTTGCCAAATTGCTCCTTTTTCCATCTTGAACCTTCCCATAAATTTTTGTCTTCCCATGCCTTCAAATTCACACCTGCTAAAAATACCAGTTGAGCAGAAAAAGCAGAAAAGTAGTTCTGAAAGTTGGAAACTCTTATTCGACGAAAAGGGTATCTAGAAATGCAAAAACATCTACAAAAAGAAAACAACAGGAACATAAATGGAAAACATCTTTTTGGGTAATGCAAGATTCCCTTCACACCACTGGATGCTCCTGCATCACATCTCCACCAAAGATGATGTCATCAACATACACAGCAACTATCATAACCTTGTCTTCCTCTATCTTAATGTAAAGATTACTATATGTGGTAGCTTTCTTGAAACATTGCTGAAGTAAGTACTTATCCAACCAAGCATAACAAGATCTAGGAGCTTGCTTGCTTGATTCCATACAAATATTTCTTGAGTTTGCACATCATGTCTATATTTTCAGATAGCTAGAAGCAATTTGGTTTCTCAATGTAGACCTCTTCCTATAAATCACCATTCAAGAAGGCTGACTTTACATCCATCTAATAGAACTTTAAATTCTTGTGAGAATCAAAGGCAAGAAACATTATGATTACTTCTATTTTGGCTATTAGAGAAAAGTCTCCTCAAAATCAATACCTTCAACTTGTGAATAACCATTACACACCAATCCTAATTTGTTCCTCATAACTTCACCATCTTCATTCAACTTGTTCTGAAACACCCACTTTGTTCCTATAACATTCTTATCAATTGGTTTGGGAAAAATTTCTCATGTCTAATTATTTTCTATCTAGTTCAATTCTTCTTCCATTCCCTTCATCCATCCTTCATCTTTTCTAGCATCAAAAAAGGTCTTGGGCTCTACCTTTGATAGTAAGCACAAATTCACTTTCTCACTTTCTTTTGCAATCCTTCTCCTAGTATCCAAACCTTCATTCTTATCTCTAGTGATTTGATCTGCTAAATGGTTCTTTTGAACACACTTTGTTGGAGTCTTAGGGGCCCTTTTTTGTTTCTTGATCCTTCTCTTCTTTCTCTTCTTCTTCAATGCAGGGAGGTATATCAGATCCACAAACCTTTGGTTCTTGTGAAATCTAAAACAAATCTTAATCTACCTTAACATTTGTGCTTTCAATCATCTTTCCCAATCTCTTATTGTAGCATCTATAGGCCTTACTTCTGGTTGAGTAACCAAGGAAGATCCCTTCATCAGACCTTGAATCAAGCTTTTCAAGGTCTTCTTCATCTCTCCTGATGTAGCATTTACTGCCAAAGATCCTAAAGTATCTGATAGTGGGAGGTCTTCCATACCATAGCTCATAAGGGATCTTAGTGTTATTGACCCTCAGCTGCACTTTGTTCAGCAAGTAGATAGTAGTGTGAACTACTTCCTTCCAATATATATTGGGCATATATGCATCTTTCATCATTGCGCTAGCCATCTCTTGCACAGTCCTATTCTTCCTCTCCAATACCCCATTCTTTTGAGGGATCCTAGGAGGATACATATGTCTCCTAATATGACGATCACAAAAAATTTCAAATTCATATGAAGTAAATTCACCTCCTCTATCTGAT
The DNA here is from genome assembly GCA_007258455.2 of Sequoia sempervirens. NCBI lineage: Eukaryota > Viridiplantae > Streptophyta > Pinopsida > Cupressales > Cupressaceae > Sequoia > Sequoia sempervirens. The sequence continues at coordinate 478,986,740 of VDFB02058242.1, forward strand.
CTTAAGAATTTGATCTTATCATTCATTTCATTCTCAACTTTTTCTTTGAAAATTTTAAACTTATAAAAAGCTTCTTATTTTTCTCTTAAAAATGTAACACAAGTCATTTTAGAGTAATCATCAAAAAGAAACATAAAATACCTTTCACCTTGTTGAATCTTTGTTCTTGTAGGTACATGTAGGTCAGTGTGAATCAACTCTAATGGCATTGTAGAAGAACACTCCTTGCTCAAGTGAAACTTGTCTTTGTCTACTCTCCCATTTGGCACTCCTTGCATAATGTGTTTATAGGTTTAGTTATCTTAGGCATATCTCTCACTGCATGGGTATAGATGATCTTCACCATATTTTCAAATTTGATGTGTCCCATTCGCTTGTGCCACAACCAACATTCACTAGATTGAGCCAATAAAAAAATTCTTCCATTTTCCTCCTTTAGATGATAGAAATTTCCATTTGTCCTAGTACCTTCTAAAACTAACATTCTTGACCCTAGCTTCTTGATCTCATAAAATTTGGAATGAAATTTAAGGTTGTACCCCTTACTACACATTTGACTGACATTGAGGAGATTTTTCTTTAGCCCTTTGACATAGAGGACATCGCCAGTCTTGTTTTTTCCATCAATGGTTAGAGCATCCTTTCCACAAATTTGTGTTGAATCATCATCAAAAAAATTGATAGCTCCACCATTCCACTTCTTAAGGCTGATGAACCTTTGGAATGAAATTTAAGGCTGTACCCCTTACTACACATTTGACTGACATTGAGGAGATTTTTCTTTAGCCCTTTGACATAGAGGACATCGTCAGTCTTGTTTTTTCCATCAATGGTTAGAGCATCCTTTCCACAAATTTGTGTTGAATCATCACCAAAAAAATTGATAGCTCCACCATTCCACTTCTTAAGGCTGATGAACCTTCTCTTGTCATCAGTCATGTGGTTAGAGAAACCATTTTCAATCATCCAAGTATTTTCTTCTTCCCTTGTATGAAAGGCAGTCTACACAACCATTGATTTTTCATTATCTTTGTCATCTTGCAAGGTACCAAAATTCTTACATTTTTCAATATCACTCTTTTTGTAATCAACTTTCAAGGCTATGAAGAGGGTTTCATCATTTGAATCATTATCCTAATCTTCTAAGGAACAACTGCTCTCCTTGGAATACAAACTCCTTTTGATCTTCTCTCTTTTGTTGCTATCTTCAGATTCTTTAAAAGGACATTTAGAGGAAAAATGACCAATTCTCCCACAATTGAAGCAATTGAAAGGTAACTTACCTTTGTATTTTCTAGTGCCCTTCTTCAATTTTCTCATAAATTTTCCTTCTACCTTATCAAAGTCAGCATTCTAATCAGTTGTTTCATCTTCTACCTTCCTACTAACTTTGATTGTTGCTTCCTTCTTTGGAGATTTTTTTTCAAATTATCTCATTTCAAAGGATATGAGAGCACCAAACAATTGATCTACTGAATAATTATCTAAGTCCTTGGAATCCTCAATATAAAATACCTTATGAATATAATATTTAGGGAGATATCTCATAACTTTCTTCACAATCTCATCTTCTTTCACTTCTCCACCAAGACCTCTAATGCTAGTAACCACTTCATCCACCCAGAGCATGTAACTAGCAATATCTTCATCCTCTGTCATCCTTAGGGTTTCAAAATTTCTCTTGAATTTTTTCGTCTTGACTTGCTTCACTTTATTATCTCCTTCATACATGTTGCTAAGCTTTTCCTAGACATCCTTAGTAGAACTATAATTCATCAACTAATTCATAAGTTTTGAATTAGCTAACCCATTCATGATGGCATTATTTTCATTGGTATTATTATCATACAACCTAATCTCAACTAGATTTTTATGAGTAGTAGTAGGAGTAGTGTAACCATCCTTGATAGATTTCCAAACACTAAACCCTAGAGAGTTTAGATGGACTTCAATTCTTTACAAAAATGTAATTTGTTCCATCAAACCTAGGTGCCTTGTAAGATCCATCTTGTGCAATCCCAGACCTTTCCTCAAGTGGTTAAGCCTCTTTAGAGGAACTTGGATTTGATACCAATTGTTGAACACACCTAGATACTAAGAGGGGGGTGAATCAATATCCTCAAAAACCTTAAACCCTTCAGCACAATGAAAATAAAGTCTTTTAATAATATCAACAACCCTTAAATAGATTAGAAACTATTAATCAAATCACCAACAATGAAATATAAAGCCATGAACACATGTGCACAAGATAACACCAAATATACATGGAAAACCCAAGAAGGAAAAAACCATAGTGAGAAATTTCACAATATATGAAGCTCACTGCTCCTTGAAAGACTTGTAGGCTAAGGTAGATGTCATGTCCCAAAATTGTAACACATGAAAATGCAAATCAATAAATAAATCATAATCACAAAACACATTTTAGTGTTAAATATAAATAACTAGATAAATAAATATCAAAAATGTAATGGCAATCTAAATATTATTATCAAGAATATTATAATTATAATACATTTATTATAATAAACGAAACAATTAATATTAGTACATTATAAATATCATAATAATAGAGATTTCACAAGAAAATAATATTAATAAAATATTATTATAATTATAGTCATAAATATTATAATACATATAAAACCACTAGTTTAAGAATAAATATTAATAAATAATATTTATATATTGAAGATGTAATGCAACGATTATTAGTGAAAAAAAAAGGATTAATTATAAAAACAGCAGTTTGAAAAAATAAAATAAATAAATAAATAAAAGTGGTTTAAAAATAATAATGAAGGTTTAAATAAATGTTTGTGTCTTTTCATAAGGACATCTCTCTTGAAAAGATGTATCCTTTAAATTGAATATATAGATATAAAAAGACATTGAATGTAAGAGGGAGAAAAAAAAGGAATCAATTAGAAATCTGCATAAAGCAGCAGATTGGAAATGAAATAAACTATGGGAGATTTATTTGATCAAGTGTTATTGTCAAGAATATATTTGGGGAAGTAAGTTTTATATATATATATATATATATATATATATATAGTAAGTGATTATTGGAAGATTAAAATTAATTAGAAATAATTATATATTTATACACGATCATTGCAATAATGATGCTTGCAGCAATTATTGAGCCTTATAAGTTATTACGATCATAATATAAAAATGGATAGATTAATATTTATGATCAATCAAATGTAAGATTGAAGGAAGGCGACTAAGGAATTAAGAATCATGGGAAGACACAACAGTTCAGGTGATGTATTCACTTAGCAATAATATTTAGCATATTTTGAATATAAGAACTAGATATTGTTAATTTGATTATTGATATAATGACCTCCTTTAATCTTAGCATAATGAGAATTATCATAGGAAATGATGAACTTAAAGAACCATTGGTAAATGAAAATATATTTGATTATAGGCATGAAATAAATCTTGGATGAAGGAAAATATATCTGATTGTTTAAAGATTGTCTGCTATGTGCTTGTAAACCTATTAGGATGGATGGAACATGGGTGAAGTGGATTGCCTAAAAACCCCACTTTCAGCCCCTTAGGCCCTTAACAAGGGATTGGGCTTTGCAGCCCCTTAGGCCCTTGACTAGGGATTGGGTTATAGAAAGATGGGGGTTCCACCTAGGTCTCTGCCCCTTAGGCCCAAGATACGGGATTGGGCAAGAGAAGGTGGTAGGCCTTAGGCCACTTGGACTTTATGGTTCCTCTCCCCTGATAGGACGAGTGTCTTCTGAGGTGTTGCCATGAGTGGAGTATGCAGGTACTAAGCCCCTAGGCAAGAAGGATTGTGATGGACAACCTCTTGAGTTTACATGAGGGCTTCAGGGCGGATCCACCTATGGCACTCCTCTTATGTCTTCATTAATTGATTTATGTTTATGAATGTATTGTGGATATCTAGATATTATTGCTAACAGATATGTGTATGTGGAAATGTTTTTAAATTGGTGAATACAGATTTCAATCTAGGATTATTTCATTAGAGAAACACATTCCTTTTGGAAAGAAGAAACCCTAAACCCAATCAACAATCGAATTCTAGGGCAAACAAGCAAATACAAGAGCAAGGCTAGGTAAGGGACATTACAGTGGTATTAGAACTTCAAACTCCTACCAAAGCTAACATCTTTCACCACAAGGAGCAACGCCTTAAATTACACATCTTAGATTACGAATTGCTTGAGGGCAAGCAATCTTGGGTAGGGTGGACTGTCATGTCCCAAAATTGTAACACATGAAAATGCAAATCAATAAATAAATCATAATCACAAAACACATTTTAGTGTTAAATATAAATAACTAGATAAATAAATATCAAAAATGTAATGGCAATCTAAATATTATTATCAAGAATATTATAATTATAATACATTTATTATAATAAACGAAACAATTAATATTAGTACATTATAAATATCATAATAATAGAGATTTCACAAGAAAATAATATTAATAAAATATTATTATAATTATAGTCATAAATATTATAATACATATAAAACCACTAGTTTAAGAATAAATATTAATAAATAATATTTATATATTGAAGATGTAATGCAGCGATTATTAGTGAAAAAAAAAAAGGATTAATTATAAAAACAGCAGTTTGAAAAAATAAAATAAATAAATAAATAAAAGTGGTTTAAAAATAATAATGAAGGTTTAAATAAATGTTTGTGTCTTTTCATAAGGACATCTCTCTTGAAAAGATGTATCCTTTAAATTGAATATATAGATATAAAAAGGCATTGAATGTAAGAGGGAGAAAAAAAAGGAATCAATTAGAAATCTGCATAAAGCAGCAGATTGGAAATGAAATAAACTATGGGAGATTTATTTGATCAAGTGTTATTGTCAAGAATATATTTGGGGAAGTAAGTTTTATATATATATATATATATAGATATAGTAAGTGATATATATATATATATAGTAAGTAATTATTGGAAGATTAAAATTAATTAGAAATAATTATATATTTATACACGATCATTGCAATAATGATGCTTGCAGCAATTATTGAGCCTTATAAGTTATTATGATTATAATATAAAAATGGATAGATTAATATTTATGATCAATCAAATGTAAGATTGAAGGAAGGCGACTAAGGAATTAAGAATCATGGGAAGACACAACAGTTCAGGTGATGTATTCACTTAGCAATAATATTTAGCATATTCTAAATATAAGAACTAGATATTGTTAATTTGATTATTGATATAATGACCTCCTTTAATCTTAGCATAATGAGAATTATCATAGGAAATGATGAACTTAAAGAACCATTGGTAAATGAAAATATATTTGATTATAGGCATGAAATAAATCTTGGATGAAGGAAAATATAACTGATTGTTTAAAGATTGTCTGCTATGTGCTTGTAAACCTATTAGGATGGATGGAACATGGGTGAAGTGGATTGTCTAAAAACCCCACTTTCAGCCCCTTAGGCCCTAGACAAGGGATTGGGCTTTGCAGCCCCTTAGGCCCTTGACTAGGGATTGGGTTATAGAAAGATGGGGGTTCCACCTAGGTCTCTGCCCCTTAGGCCCGAGATACGGGATTGGGCAAGAGAAGGTGGTAGGCCTTAGGCCACTTGGACTTTATGGTTCCTCTCCCCTGATAGGACGAGTGTCTTCTGAGGTGTTGCCATGAGTGGGGTATGCAGGTACTAAGCCCCTAGGCAAGAAGGATTGTGATGGACAACCTCTTGAGTTTACATGAGGGCTTCAGGGCGGATCCACCTATGGCACTCCTCTTATGTCTTCATTAATTGATTTATGTTTATGAATGTATTGTGGATATCTAGATATTATTGCTAACAGATATGTGTATGTGGAAATGTTTTTAAATTGGTGAATACAGATTTCAATCTAGGATTATTTCATTAGAGAAACACATTCCTTTTGGAAAGAAGAAACCCTAAACCCAATCAACAATCGAATTCTAGGGCAAACAAGCAAATACAAGAGCAAGGCTAGGTAAGGGACATTACAGTGGTATTAGAACTTCAAACTCCTACCAAAGCTAACATCTTTCACCACAAGGAGCAACGCCTTAAATTACACATCTTAGATTACGAATTGCTTGAGGGCAAGCAATCTTGGGTAGGGTGGACTGTCATGTCCCAAAATTGTAACACATGAAAATGCAAATCAATAAATAAATCATAATCACAAAACACATTTTAGTGTTAAATATAAATAACTAGATAAATAAATATCAAAAATGTAATGGCAATCTAAATATTATTATCAAGAATATTATAATTATAATACATTTATTATAATAAACGAAACAATTAATATTAGTACATTATAAATATCATAATAATAGAGATTTCACAAGAAAATAATATTAATAAAATATTATTATAATTATAGTCATAAATATTATAATACATATAAAACCACTAGTTTAAGAATAAATATTAATAAATAATATTTATATATTGAAGATGTAATGCAACGATTATTAGTGAAAAAAAAAGGATTAATTATAAAAACAGCAGTTTGAAAAAATAAAATAAATAAATAAATAAAAGTGGTTTAAAAATAATAATGAAGGTTTAAATAAATGTTTGTGTCTTTTCATAAGGACATCTCTCTTGAAAAGATGTATCCTTTAAATTGAATATATAGATATAAAAAGGCATTGAATGTAAGAGGGAGAAAAAAAAGGAATCAATTAGAAATCTGCATAAAGCAGCAGATTGGAAATGAAATAAACTATGGGAGATTTATTTGATTAAGTGTTATTGTCAAGAATATATTTGGGGAAGTAAGTTTTATATATATATATATATATATATATATATATATATATATATAGTAAGTAATTATTGGAAGATTAAAATTAATTAGAAATAATTATATATTTATACACGATCATTGCAATAATGATGCTTGCAGCAATTATTGAGCCTTATAAGTTATTATGATGATTATAATATAAAAATGGATAGATTAATATTTATGATCAATCAAATGTAAGATTGAAGGAAGGCGACTAAGGAATTAAGAATCATGGGAAGACACAACAGTTCAGGTGATGTATTCACTTAGCAATAATATTTAGCATATTCTAAATATAAGAACTAGATATTGTTAATTTGATTATTGATATAATGACCTCCTTTAATCTTAGCATAATGAGAATTATCATAGGAAATGATGAACTTAAAGAACTATTGGTAAATGAAAATATAATTGATTATAGGCATGAAATAAATCTTGGATGAAGGAAAATATAACTGATTGTTTAAAGATTGTTGCTATGTGCTTGTAAACCTATTAGGATGGATGGAACATGGGTGAAGTGGATTGTCTAAAAACCCCACTTTCAGCCCCTTAGGCCCTAGACAAGGGATTGGGCTTTGCAGCCCCTTAGGCCCTTGACTAGGGATTGGGTTATAGAAAGATGGGGGTTCCACCTAGGTCTTTGCCCCTTAGGCCCGAGATACGGGATTGGGCAAGAGAAGGTGGTAGGCCTTAGGCCACTTGGACTTTATGGTTCCTCTCCCCTGATAGGACGAGTGTCTTCTGAGGTGTTGCCATGAGTGGGGTATGCAGGTACTAAGCCCCTAGGCAAGAAGGATTGTGATGGACAACCTCTTGAGTTTACATGAGGGATTCAGGGCGGATCCACCTATGGCACTCCTCTTATGTCTTCATTAATTGATTTATGTTTATGAATGTATTGTGGATATCTAGATATTATTGCTAACATATATGTGTATGTGGAAATGTTTTTAAATTGGTGAATACAGATTTCAATCTAGGATTATTTCATTAGAGAAACACATTCCTTTTGGAAAGAAGAAACCCTAAACCCAATCAAAAATCGAATTCTAGGGCAAACAAGCAAATACAAGAGCAAGGCTAGATAAGGGACATTACAGTAGACAACCTTAGGGAAAGATAAAAAGGACTTGTAGCATGAGGTGCACAAGCCTAGGGAAAGATACAAGGACCTACTGAAGAGACTCACTTTCTAATAGCAGGTACATAAAGATTTAGAATTTACAACATATGTCAACAATACACTTTGTTGATTGATGCATTGAAGTGAATCTGAGCTTCCTCCTCTACAACTCACATTACTTAGTTCATCATTCCACACTCTCACACCACCACACTACTTGCAACTGATTTTTTCTTCCATTTATATCCTCTGCAAGTAAAGAAAACATAAAACTGGTTCGGATAGAATAGGAGATAAATAATGATCCCAACAAGTCAGCCATAAAACATAATTGTGGTGAAGGTGGTCCTTACCAGAAGATAAAGAGGACCAAAAAATATTATTACATCTTCCAATGTGATCCCAAAAATCACATACGCTAGGACACAACATCCCAAGTCGACAATAAGAAAACATGTAGCACATTACCAGTCAGCCGGAAAACATATCTTCCAACTAAATTTACTCAATGTGGTTCTTAATAGGATAGGGAAGGACCCAAAAACAACCTCAATAACTGGCATAGACCCCCAAGCACATAACACAAGCAAGAGAACAATCCCTGTTGGCCAAACAACCAAAAATTACCTAGAGGACCAGCTCAAAACAATATATGACACCAAAGAGATCAACCATTGATGTGTGAGCCACAAAGAGACATTCTATGAACATCCAACAACACTGCCATAAAATTATTTCTCAATTTCATGCCCAAAACAACCACCACAAACCAAACAAAAAGAAAGCACTTCATCCCAAAAGCCCTAGAAGACATATCCATGAGAGAACATTAACATATCGACTTGAGGTAAACTTCAACACATGAAATTTGATCCGAGAAACTGCACAAACACAATAAGCACATCCACGAAGATGAAGGAACAAAATACCAATGTGGAGAAATGTAGAGCATTTTTCAGACTAGTCTTGATAGGCAACCAAGTTGCCAACCCATTGCAATTACTAGAGACCTCCTCGACAACACTAGTGAATTTAAAAGATAGGAGTGAAACATCCACAAAAGAAAAAAATTGAATCCTAGATCTCAAGACCATATATTCAAAGGTGGAGGAATAAAAAGCACTCTCAAACAATCTTCAAAGAAACTTCTTGTAGCAAAAACTTCCACCAACATCCGAAGACCAAAACATCCTTGTAGTAACATATACTACCTTAGGAAAAATAGGAGAGAGCATACGACATACTAAAGACCATAAACAACATATCCCAAACATTGAAATTACTTCTAATCCTCATCTTAATATACCATCATGGTACCATCTCTACTAACAAAAAATAGGCTCAAGGCATGACATCCAACCATGAACATCAACATCACTGTTAGCACATCATCATAGTATAATAGCTACATACAAATGTAAGCATCAATGACAATACAATTTGAATGTTGACATTAATGAAAAACCAAATTGAGTTTTGATATCAATGATAAACAATGACAAACATAGGTAACATATGTGCAACAAATATCAGTACAACTGAAAATCCAAAGATGATACACTTTGCAACTTCCCTAATAGAGACAAAGAAAATATATTTCATCATATTCTTCTTAGAAAGACAATTCAACTTTGCTTGGTCTTATGTCAACATGCCTGGGCTAGATCTTGAGCTAGTCCTTCATCATTTACCTCTTTATCTGAGTTCAAAGCCTGTAAAATACAAGCTGAAAAAAAATGCATCCTCAAATTACCTTATTGGCCAAGGCTGAGCTGGAAATGTTGTTATATGTTGGCTTCATTAGATCCATATACCATGCTGAATGGATATCAAATTTAGTACAAGTTACAAAGCTAGCTCAGGGAATCTAAATATGTACTGATTTTAGAGACTTAAACAAATCATTCCCTTAGGATGATTTACCCTTACCAAATATTGATATCATAGTGGATCTGATAGTTGGATATGAGATGTTGTCACTAATGGATGAATTTTCTAATTATAATCAAATCAAAATTTCTCTTGAGGACCAACATAAAATAGCTTCACATGTCCTTGGGGTACTTATTGCTGGAGTGAAATGCCTTTTAGTCTTAAGAATGCCAAAGCGACTTATTAGAGATCTATGACCATAATATTTCATGGCATGATGTATACTCTTATGAAGGATTATGTTGATGATTTGTTAGGGAAAATATTTTACAAGAGAAGGTCATCTTTTTGTGCTTGATAAGGTCTTCACCAGATGAGAAAAATACAAAGTCAAATTGAATCCTAAAAAATGTGTCTTTGGAGTCACTTTTGGAAAAACTCTTGGATATATTATCTCTCACAAAGGTATTGAATTTGATCTTATAAAGATAGAAGCTATCATAGGTATTCCTCCACCATCTAATCTGGCTTAGTTATGTAGTCTACAAGGGAAGCTACAATCCATTCACAAATTCATTGCATAGTTAGCTATTTAGGTATGAAATCAATTATAATCCTATTGATCATGCATGTATTACTATTGTCTTTGCTTCACAAAAGATTTGACATTACATGTTAAATTATCAAAACAAGCTCATGAAGAAAATAGATCCCCTAAAATATTTTCTCAACAAAGCGGTTCTTACTGGTAGATTAGAAAAATGGGTGATAATTCTAGGTGAATTTGATATCAAATATGTTGACCAAAAAGCAATAAAAGGAAAAATAATAGTAGATCAACTAGTAGATGCTAACACTAGAGCAGATCATCATCTTGTATCAGATTTTCTTGATGGAGCAGCATTTATGGTGATGACATCTACAAAATGGAAGTTATATTTTGATGGGTCTCATACCCACCATGGGTTCAAAGCTAGAATTATTTTCATCACACTATAAGGAGACATAATCCCTAATTCCTACAAATTGGATTTTCCATGTACAAACAACATTGTCGAATATGAGGGTCTTCTTACAAGACTTAGGATAGCTATCAAATGGAATATCAAGAACTTGTATGTTTATGGTGATTCTCAGTTGGTTGTTCAGTAAGTTAATGATGACTATGAGACAAAGTATGAGAAACTCATGCCTTACAAGAGGATGGTTGACAACTTTAAGTAATACTTTGATGCCATCATATTTGAGAAAATTCCTAGAATATAAAACAAAGCAATTGACACCATGTTGACAATTGGTTCTCTACTTGACATACCTCATAATATGTACATCAGTGCGAGTTCTTGGTGGAATGACTTTTGATTCCCACTTTCAATGTTTATAAATTTGAGCTCATGTGTGAAATTTTTGGTCCTAATTCACCCTGGTACAAAGACATTTATGATTACCTTTGTAGACATCCAAATTTGACCACATCAATATGGTCAAAGTCATATTCTTAATCATCCCTGTGCTCTTTTGAAATTATCCCCTTTGCCGATATTGATTAAATCATTCATTTAATTAATATTGTGTGTCTCACATAAGGTTTTCTAAAGTATTTAATCCAATAAATGCTTTTCCCCTATTTCCTCTCTAAATTAAATAAATGCACCACCTTATTTAATTTAGTCATATTATCTTTTGGAATTTTTAAATTTACTTTTTAAAAATTCCCTACTTTCTCTCTTATTGTCACATCCTCCAACTTTTGCAAGTTGGCCTCTAATCCCTCTTAGCAATCTAACCCTCTTTCTTAGTCATAATTAATTTATGATTAAGATGTGCACACCCTTAATCATCATTAGGGTTCCATCCTCCATAATTTCCCACTTGCCTCTAATGAGTCCTTAATTAGCCTAATCAAGTACTTGCACAACCTTAATCACCCAATTAGGTCATCTCTAATCCCCATGTCATTTATGGAATGTTTCCTTACTCAACTTCATTAAAATCTTTCTCTTTTTGGACAAGGCATCTCCATTCCCCATGTGAATTTTTAATTCACATTTAATCCCCCAATGCATTTAAGGAATTTTAAATTCCTTCCCTCTTCCCCGTGAGAATATTTTAGGAATTTTTAATTCCTCACTTGTCCTTTCACCCACATGGGGACAAGTACCCCCCTTTGTGAGGGGATCTTGTCCCAATCTCAAGGTACTATGTATCCTCTCCATGTCATGTCCTATCCCTCCACCTCATGAACACATCATCCATTTTAGGCCATATCACATGCCACATGTCAAGATGTGAGGGATTGTGGGTTCTCAACTCACCTTAGCCCTACATCTTGATCTTGGTGGCTCAATCTTGACCATCCATTTCCCTAGAGATTTCCAAAATCTCTATAAATAGCCCCTCTTTTCTCTCATTTTTGGGGAGATCATGCATTGTAGCCAAACTCTTGCAAAATTTTCCTAGAATCCATACTTAGCCATTTTCATGCTTGCACCCACTTGCATCCATCTTCACACCATAATCTAGCTTGCATCTCTTGCCATCCAAGGAGCATACAACACCGAAGATCGAGGGGCCAACCAAAAGATCAATTCAACACAAGGTATAAGGTTTCATTTATCTTCTTTGTTTTGTCTTGAACCCAACTAGGCTAATCTTGAGGTGTAGGTTGTTTTAGTGTTATTTTGCATTACTTTGCTTGCTACTCGTTTTCTAACACCCAATTTCGTCCTCACATTTCTAGCATGCCCGGTGGGACCCACAAACGGGTCTCTTGCTTTCACATTTTCTATTTTTTGACTTTTTGTAGGTACGGATCACGAATAGGCAGACCCGACTTGCATAAGCGGACCTAACCTTTCAAAGGGGCGGACCTGCCCTCCACAAACAACAAAAATAGTTTTTCTACAAATTTTTCATGAATAGGTGGACCTGACCTAACAGATAGGCGGACCCGACCTACACAGGCAGACCTGACCTTTCAAAGGGGTGAACCTGTCCTTCATAGACAACAAAAATGGTTTTTCTGCAAACTTTTCATGAATAGGTGGACCCAACCTGATAGACAGGCGAACCCGACCTGCACAGGCGGACCTAACCTTTCAAAGGGGCGAACCTGCTCTCCACAAGCAACAAAAATGGTTTTTTGCAAAAAATTCACGAATGGGCGGACCTGACCTAGGCAATTTTTTTTTAGAAGATAAAATTTCAATTTCTTGCAATCTCTTGGTTGTTTTAAGGGTTTTCAGCCTCTGATTTAGGTACATAGTGTAATTAGGAGGTGTCAATCAACCTTGTTTGTCATGTTTGTTAGGTGAGCTATTTGACGTATCCAATCCCCTTGCGCCTTTCAGTGATCCTAGGTGACGAGAAATTGTAGCTTACCACGTTTTTGAGTCACCCCTTTTATTTTTCTTAGCGGGACCTGCTTGGGGATTTCATCACCACAAGGGACGATTCCAACCACACGTACTGGCGGGGTATATAAAGGGGGGGAGCGAAAGCTCTACCTCAATCCAATTGTGTTATAATTGGTGAAGCATCGGGATGTTGTGAAGAGTTGGTTTGAGAATTTTAGGTTCCTGACTCACGCTTGTAACAGGTTGGTGTTCACGGTTTGGGCCTCACGTACCGGGTGTATATCGAGGACTCCCCAGTGACCATGTTTATCCTAGATTAGAAGACTTTGTTGACCATACCCATACTTCTAGACTTAGGCTCATGCTGTCTGATTTGTCCTCTTTGTGTGAAACCAGTGATTATCTGATTTATTTCACTCACCCATGTTCTTATGATTGATGGTTACTGTGTTTTGAGTCCTTTTCCTAGGTCCTTTTGTCAAAAATTAGGTCAAACCTCACAAACAGCCAGATATGCCCACTCTATGAAAAATTTGATTAGTTTTTCACTTTTGGGAGGACTTGCCCTCACCCAGGGGCAGACTTGACTTTCACACCAGTCCTCCCGGAGTCTATTTTGACCTGATTTGCTCAGTTTTTCACCTTTGGGCGGACCTAACCCACCTTTGGGTGGACTTGACCTGTTGACCAAGTTGTTTCAGGCCTGCTTTGACCTAATTTCACTCAGTTTTTCACCTTTGGGAAGACCTAACCCACCTTTGGGCGAACTTGACCTGTTGACCAAGTTGTTTTAGGCCTGTTTTGACCTAATTTTCTCAGTTTTTCACCTTTGGGCAGACCTAACCCACCTTTGGGAGGACTTGACCTATTGACCAAGTTCTTTCAGACCTGTTTTGACCTAATTTGCTCAGTTTTTCACCTTTGGGCAGACCTAACCCACCTTTGGGCGGACTTGACCTGTTGACCAAGTTCTTTCATGCCTGTTTTGACTTAATTTGCTCAGTTTTTCACCTTTGGGTAGACCTGACCCACCTTTGGGTGGACTTGACCTGTTGACCAAGTTGTTTCAGGCCTATTTTAACCTAATTTGTTTAGTTTTTCACCTTTGGGTGGACCTGACCCACCTTTAAAGCAGAATCGACCTATTGACCGGGTTGTTTTAGGCCTATTTTGACTCTAATTTGATTTTCACCTTTTGGGTGACTTTTGACCATAGACCTTTTGTTCACTTTAATTTAGCTCATCTTCCTGATGCATGGACCTGTATACCATTTCTAAATCATCTAGTCCTACTATTTACCTTATCGTTCCCATTCTCCTAGCTAGTCATTTCTGCTAGCTGTCCTGTCGGGTTCCCACTCTTAAACCTTGTAGCAGTGCCTGAATTTGTCTGGGGGTCACTCTGTCATTGGTCAAGTCCGGTTCTTGGGATCACATTCTGCTCCCGGAAGTTTGATGTCTTTGTCACTCCAACCCATCCAGCCTCCATCCTGTTGGATTTAATGCATTTACATCTCCCTATTCAAGCTATCAAATGACTATATTAAGAATATTTGAATCTAGGATTTATTCCTTAAGCCATTTATTTGTCTCTGTTCCCATCTAACTCCATTCAAATTGAATGATATCCACTTATTGACTATATTCACCATCAACCTTATATCACTGCCAATCAACAATTGTCGTTCTGTCCTAAAATGTCATCACTGAGTCTGTCGCTTTGGTCAACCATCGGGCCCAAATCCTCCTTTGTCAGATCATCCTAATCCATCATATCATCTTGCATGCCCGTTTAGACCCGATCACAAACAAGGAAAATGGTTGAACAACAAACCCAACCAAATATCCCTCAAGATTCAAACAACACGAATAATGTCTCGCAAGATCCCAATAACAGTGTGAACATCCCCTGGGATCCACACAATGTCACCTCATCACAATCCCATATCGACGGCCAACACACATCACCTCTCGGTGATGAAAACATGGTCATTCAACCCAAAATCACATTCGAGGAGCATTTTAGTAACCCAGTCAATGTGCAAATGACAAATCGCCTTCTTGAAAAATATGGCAAGGAAATCTTGGCTCACTTGATTGACAAGGGTGTCAAACTACCGTAAGGCATCGACCTACCCAAGTATGGTGGCCCCATATCTAACGTACCCCAAGGTTCATAGAACGTCCCAGGTAGCTCATACGTCCCCAATGTTCCTTCCGTAGAAGGTTGGCATCAACCTAAATTTGACAACTCCGTTCTGTATCCTGTGGGAAATCCCTAGCATCCCGCAATCTTGGTCATAGGGACACCCCAAACCACTGATCCCAATAATCCTTTTTCCTTTGGCATGCTGCAAAACGTCCCACAACTGCAATGACTAGTGCTGCAAGCACCACCCCCCTTGAGTCCACCTCCTATCAACACTAGGGGCAGCCCTTTAACTGCATTGCACCCACCTTCTGGGCCCCTAAACCAACTTTTTCCTTCGCATGCATCCTCACAACTACCTCATCTACCCCCTCTAAATGTCCCCTTCGGTACCCAACAACCTCCCTTGCTAAATCCCCCCACGATATCCCATTTGCCCCAACAACAACAACCGCTATCTTCCTCGCAACAACTACCATATTAGTCATAAAACAATCTGTCCTGATCTCCCGCTCAGACCATATCCCCTTTCCTCATGTCCATCCTGCGACTGCGAGCTCAAGCAGCATACAACATCCCATCTTGGCCCACGCAACATCTCACATCACATCAGCAACCACCACAGTATCTCTATTACCAACAACAATTCTAGCAGCAACCACCTTATGTGGCCTCCCAACAATCACAACTCCCTCAGTATCAACGGGTCAATCCACAACATCACACCCAAGTGCCTCAGCAACCCACCGCATATCTTTATCACACGAATCCATATTATACCTCACAACAACAACCCACGTATCAACAAAATCCCCTAGCATACCAAAAAGGGATGTCACCACTCCACCATCTAAACCCATACCTCAACGATCCAACATCCTCCCAACAAGATCCTCTATCATCCTACCATCCATATCCACCCAACCAACCATTGGTCAACTCAGATTTACTAGAAATTAAAGCTACTTTGAGAGATCTTCAGGCAGGGACTGGCAAACAATCATTCAAATTCGAGGACATATGCCCATATCCATTTGATCCCTTCATCTCGTTGATCCCCTTTCCTAAACATTTTGAAATACCAAAATTTGACAGGTACAGGGGAAACAAGGATCCCAAAGCCCACTTACAGGAGTTTTACTCCCAGCGTCAAGAAGTTATGTATAACGACAATTATCTCTTGCGCTTGTTCCTGCAGAGTTTGACAGGCATTGCCCTAGACTGGTTCATGACCCTCGAAAGAGGGTCCATAAAATCTTTTGCGGATTTGTCTGAAAGATTTGTCTCCTACTTCTCATTCAATTTGGAGAAGGACACTGACACCTTAGATCTCCTCAAAGAGAAACAACGGGAGGGGGAAACCTTTGCTAGCTACCTTCAAAGGTGGCACACATTAGCAAGCCGAATGAAAACCCCTCTAAAAGAGAAAGACATGGTCACCCTATTCATGGAGAACTCTCATCCCGACATGGCTCATAACTTCAGGTTACATTGTGTCACCACTTTTGCCGAGCTAGTCGAAAAGGGACCTATCCTTGAATGTGCCCTTGTTGCCAAAGGGGACGTCAAAATATATAACTAGGATAAAGAAAGGTCATTCAATGACAAGCCACATTTCTGGAATAAGAACAAGAACATAGTAAATGACGGTGTAACGGACGCTAAACATGTCCAAGTGGCTAATACATCCCAAAGACAACAACCATTCGTACCTAACGCCATATCAGTGCCACAGGGGGCACCTCGCCCTTCTCAACAGTCAAATCAGAACAACCAGGGGAATGCTAAACGTCAATATGCTCAATTGGGAGAACCCCTGAGTGTTGTCTTCAATAAATTGTTACAAATCAATTACCCAATCACATATCCTATCACCAAGCCACTTGACGAATCCAAGCCCAAACCTGCATGGTTTAGGGAAAATGAATATTGCGAGTTTCATAAAATCAAAGGACACTCTTTGAATAAGTGTCAGGGTCTAAAAAACTACATCCAAGATCTCATTGATCGAGGTGATATCAAGGTTGACCCCAGTCAATCTTTTTTGTCTAATGCTCAATTGCAAATATACCAAAATGCCTTCCCAGACCATAACCAAGGCCCAAGCACCTCTAACAGTAATCCCCAAGAAAAAAACACAAATAACGTGAGCTATAAGAATGTACCCCTCAATTACGAGGGTGTCATTTATTACATTGAGCAAGTAGAACCTCATGTATCCATGATACATGTCAAATCCAAAGATCCTCAATGTGTTGTTACTACACGACGAGCCCGCATCACTGTCCCTGCAGCCTCTACGCCTGCCCAATCAACTCTTGTAAACTCTTAGTATAACATCCTTGATCACTTAGGAAAGACCCTTGTTCATATCTCCATTTTGGATCTGCTTAAGCCTTCCCCTGTACATCAAGAAATCCTTAACAGAGCCTTGCAGGAAACCCATGTACCTAATGACATCGACGCCACATGATTCCAAGCTCTGGTAGGACACCTGGATCTATCTCATCAACTTCATTTCAGCCAAAAGGACATGCCAAATATCTATGTCAATCATAATCGCCCCTTGCATATCGAAGTCGTGGTTGCCCGCCATAAAATAAAAAGGGTCTTGGTAGATAATGGCTCTGCCCTCAATTTGTGTACTCTAAAATTCATAAAATAGGTGGGGTATACTCAAGTAGATTTAAATAATCAGATCATCACAATCAAGGCTTATGACAATGCAGAAAGGAATTCAGAAGGAATTATCACTCTTCCTATCCAAGCGGGACCTGTGGTTCAGTAAACTACCTGTCATGTCTTGGATCTGGACTTGCCATATAATCTCCTCCTCGGCTGCCCCTGGCTCCATGCTATGCAAGCTGTCCCCTCCACATACCATCAGTGCCTAAAATTCCCAGTCAACGGGTAGGTCACCATCTATGCTGATCCCCAACCATTTGAATATTGTCACGCTTTGGAAACATCATTTCCCCATTTACATTATTGTCCCGGGGTCGAAATGGGGGCATCTCAGTCGACATTCGCTAATCCACCTTCCACCATGAACGTTTCATCTTCCACTATTGATCCCATAGTCACAAAAGTCCAGATCATTGACAAGGGGTGTGGTGAGTACAAAATGTATACTGCTCTTAATGTAGCAACCATGCCGCTGGAACCACACGAGTATGGTCAACCTTAACATGCTACCCCAAAGGAAGACAAGGTAGTCACCTTCAGTGGTAAAAACATCCCTACCACCACTTTTAGATCCACTAGTATCAAGATCGATGCACCAAAAGGAGACATAAATCAATGGGTTTATCGAGAGGAACCTCAACCGGATCCCCCTCTAAAGGAATATTTTCAAGAAGTGTATCCCTGGTTAGCTAAGATTGTAGAAAAATATAACTACCAAGGTAGGGGTCTAGGTAAAGAAGAACAAGGGCGGTTGCAACCTATTGATATCTCAACACTGCCAAGGAACATAGGCATCGGATATGATAGAGTAGAAAGGCCTCGCAATATCATCTAATACCTCCAATACCATCGCCGTGGACAATGGCTCATTGGAAGACATACCCGAGGAGGAATCCATCATACGTGCATACAATGATGTTGATCACACTGACCTATCATCCATGTTTGAATGCTTATCCATCTGTACCATTAGCCTATCCCTTCGCCACCCTGAACTCGTTGATTGGGACCTAAATAATAGCATACTTGTCAGTATGTCGGTGGATGCATATGTCTATCTCATGGGATTGGGGGAGGATGAACACTCCAGTCACAAAAATAAGAATAAGAAAAATAAAAAATGGTCATCTAGTGAAAACCTCCCTGAGGCACTTCGTGACCTTGAAAAAGTAAAAATAAAGGATGCATTTGATGGCAAAAACCTCGAGGAGGTGCTAGAAGATGGAGATGTTCATCTTCCCCTTGTGGGAACTCAGTTATCTACTCGATCATCTATTCTAATAGAAGAGACTCAAGAAGTTAATTTGGGCACTGCTGAAAATCCTAAGGTCACCTATGTACCTAAGTCACTCTCATAGCAAGAGTATCCAATCATTGTGCAGCTACTCCAAGAGGGAATCATTAACTTTACTTGGTCATATTCAGACATGTCGGGCTTAGACCCTGCCTTAGTGGTTCATCATCTAGACGTTCGCCCAGACGCTAAGCCTGTCAAACAAAAGCTCTGCAAGATGCATTCGCAGATCACATTATTAGTTAAAAAGGAATTGGAAAGTTACTAGAGGCGGGTTTTATCAGAACAATTGACTACTCTGAGTGGATCTCCAATATAGTACCAGTTGCCAAACCAAATGGAGACATTTGGATCTGCACAGACTTCAGAGACCTTAACAAGGCCTACCCAAAAGATGACTTCCCTCTGCCTAACATTGACATGTTGGTCGACCTCACAGCAAGACATGAGATGTTATCCCTTATGGATGGCTTCTCTGGTTATAATCAAATTCGAATTGCACCTGAGGACCAACACAAGACCGCCTTCACAACACCTTGGGGTACTTTATGTTACAATGTTATGCCCTTTGGTCTCAAAAATACAGGGGCCACCTATCAGAGGGAAATGATGGTCATCTCCCATGACCTCATCCATATCATCATGGAGGATTATGTCGATGAATTGTTAGGGAAATACAAAACACGAGCTGAACATCCTACCGTCCTGAAGAAGATCTTTGAACGGCTAGCACATTACAAGTTATGGCTAAATCCAAAAAAGTGTGTCTTCGAGGTTACGTCAGGAATTTTTTTGGGTTTTATAGTCTCCCGAAGGGGTATTGAAGTCGATCCCGCCAAGGTGAAGGCTATTCTAAACATGCCACCCTCGTGCAATCTGAAACAGTTGAGAAGCCTCCAAGGGAAGATGCAATCTATCCACCGGTTCATAGCCCAACTCGCAAATAAGTGTCAGCCATTTACTCATCTCTTGAAGAAAGATTCCACCTTCTGATGGAACCAACAATGTCAAACAGGTTTCGATAAAATCAAAGAATACTTAGCTCATCCTCCAATCTTGATGCCACCTATTCTAGGGAAACCCCTCCTACGATATATCTCTGCCACTTCAGTCGCGTTGGGGGCATTGTTGGCACAACATGATGAATCGTCGAAAGAGAGGGAGATCTACTACATCAGTTGGACATTGGTCGGCTATGAATTAAACTACTCCCCCATGGAAAAGGCCTACCTAGCGCTAGTCTTCAGCACACAGAAATTCTGTCATTACATGCTCAGCCATCCAGTCAAATTAATTGCTAAAATTGATCCACTGAAGTATTTGTTCTCTAGAACCACTCTGACTGGCTGCATGGCCTAATGGATTATGCTCCTAAGTGAATTCGACATAGAGTATGTAGAGTGGAAAGCCATAAAAGGATAGGTCATAGCTGATCAATTAGCTGAGGCACCATTAGTAGATGCCTATCCTCTAGACACTAAATTCCCAGACGAAGAAGTCTACACAGTTACAGAAGCACCAACTTGGACGCTATATTTTGATGGTTCATACACTCATAATGGATCAAGTGTAGGGATTTTGTTAATTACCCCTCAAGGTGACTACATTCCAAAATCATTTAGGATAGCATTTCCATGTACCAACAACATCACAGAGTACGAGGCCCTCCTCATCGGCCTCTGCATTGCAAAACAGTGGCATATAACCCACCTGAAAGTCTTTGGTGATTCATTATTAGTCATCAAGCAAGTTAATGGTGAATTCCTCACAAAGGATGATAAGCTGTTACCTTATAAGCACATGGTGGATGATTTCAAGAAATATTTCACCTTCATACAATTTGACCAAATTACTCAGGTGCAAAATAAAGCAGCGGATGTAATGGCCACTATCGGTTCTCTAATTGACATGCCTAAAGACCAGACAGAATGTGAGTTCCTTGTCGAACAACTTTTAATCCCAGCATATGATATTCCTGAGACTGATATGGTGTGCGATATCGTAGGTCTCACCTCCCCCTGGTACCAGGACATATATAACTATCTCCATGATAATATCATACCCCCAGAACTTACACATAATCAATGCAAATCCTTCATCCATCACTCTTCCCGATACATCATTGTCAGTGATACGCTTTATCATCATGGGTATGATGGAATCCTCCTTAGGTGTTTGAGTGAGACCAAAGCCCACACGACACTAATGGAAGTACATGGTGGCATTTGTGGATATCACTCAAATGGTATGGAACTGGCCAAAAGGATTCTCTGAGCCAGATATTATTGGCCTACACTAGAGCATGATGCCTGTGAATTTGTGAAGAAGTGTCTTCCATGCCATTGATTCACGCTCCAGCACAAGATCTTCAGCCCCTCCTAGCACCGTGGCCCTTCTCTTAGTAGGGTTTCAACTTGATTGGAAAGATTTACCCACCATTACCCGACGACCATACATTCATAATCACTGCCACTGATTACTTCACTAAGTGGGTGGAGGCCATGCCACTTTCATAGATAACTGGTATTCAGATCTCAAAGTTCATCCTGTACCATATTCTCTGCAGATATGGTATCCCATCTACCATTCTCTCCGATAATGGAAAACCCTTCAAAAATCAAGCCATGAAACACCTCTATGATACCTTTCACATCCAGCATCATTGGTCCATGCCTTATTACCCCCAAGGTAATGGTCAGGCAGAAGCAACCAACAAGACCCTCATCCGTATCCTTAAAAAGGTTGTTAATAACACTGGTCGATATTGGCACCTCCATATTCACCCTACCCTTTGGGCATATTGCACTTCCATCTGCACCCCTATGGGAGCTACTCCCTATTCTTTAGTCTATGGTGTTGATGCCATCTTGCCAATTGAAGTTGAGATCTCGTCATTGAGAATTTCCCTCAAGAATCTTATTAGTGAGGAGGATACTCGTGTGGCACGACTTACACAATTGCAGTTGCTCGATGAAAGAAGAATCAAAGCCTATGATCACCTGCAGGCATATCAAAATCATCTCAAGTGCCACTACAACAAGAAGGTTCACCCTCTACAGTTTTAGGTGGGTGATCTTATCCTCAAAGAGAATCAATGTACTCAGCAAGATAGAGACAAGAAGGGAAAATTTGAGCCAAATTGGTTGGGGCCTTATATCATAGCTGCCAAATATGGATCTGGGGCATATAGGTTGACTACTCTTGAAGGAGAGCCCCTTGATGAACCCATCGACATCATGCATCTGAAGAAGTTCTACGCCTAAGTATGCTTGGTAACCCCACCTGTCAGCAAAATACATATATATAAAAAAATCAAAATCCAAAAATAGTAAAGAGAAATAAATTCGTCCTATGGTGAAAACCACTCTTTGGTGGCACCTTGGATAAGTATGGATGGTGAAAACCTGGTATCAGGCATCATTCATAGATGGCTTAATTATTATCTACCAGGCATCCTAGTTGTTTTATGCTTTCATTTGCGCTATCGTCCTCACCCATCCCATCCTTGGCCATTTGGTATGTTTTGATTGAGTATTGGACGAACCGTCTAGCCTATCCCCCCCATCCTGAGCTTTTCAATATCCCACTCTGAGCTTATGTCATTCATCTCCTCATCGATTGGTTTGTGTCATCACATAGGATCGTCCATCATGTCGGTCTCCATCTAGCTCTCATCCTCCCGCAGCGCCCGTCAAACTACGTTGCCCCTGCATTGTCACGTAGGCAAGGCTGATCCTTTGATCTACCCCTGGGGTATTCTGACCATCGCATCTTGGTCATCCATCATTCACCTTCATCATCCTCTTTCCGCTTTATCCATGGTATTTTCATCGAACTATGAGGGCTTTGCGCTTTCACGTAGGCAAGGATAATCTTTGATCGGCCCCCAAGGCCCTAGGTCTGTAGGATATGTTAGTCTGTGTCCTTGTTTGGCTCGTTGCTCTCAATTAAATTCCCCTATTATCAAGAGATTTGGTTAATAAAGATATTTGGCATCAAACTGGGTCATTCTAGTTTAGTATCCATCATCAGTCTCAACAGGATGCATCCTTCCTAGCAGACCTTATCAATCCCATCCATCACCTTGATCCTGTGGCAAATGACGTTTTGATATTGATTGTGATCTTTTGATGATTTAGAATTTATTTGTCATTCAAACTCACTATCGACACTTGTCATGGTCGCCTTGATCCATCATATCATGGTGTGCTTTGAAAAGTCAACATAGGAGTTTATCTTGGTCTTTTCTTTGTTTTTTGTCCTCTCGATTGTCCCACATAGTACCCACCAAGATCCCTGAGGTCTTGTGTTACGCTGGGGCATCCTTGTGCGTTTGTGGTTATCCCAATACCTAGCTCGACCAAGGTTGTCATGAACTTGGGGTGTTGGGATAGCCCTTTTTGTTTGTTGTGTTTGTTTCATGCATTAGATGCCAACTCACCTTGGTCTTATATATCATGGTATTCGACATCTTATGCTATAGCAAAAATTAGTGCTCCAAAGATGGCGACTCATACTAGGATTGCATTTCATCATCTGTTACATTGCATTCACCCTATGATTTTGGTTGTGAAAATAATTAAGCCTGCCCTCTCCCATCCTTCTCAGGATACTAAAGGTTTTGAGAGACAGCAAATTCCACCCATTTTTCACAACCAATACATACCCATATCCCATTATCATGCCCATTCTTATTAACACTTATGACCATGTGTTACTTCCTTTCATCATTAATTCACTATAAACTACAGGAGCATTATCACATCATCATTTAAGTTGTTTAGGATAATATAGATTTGTTATTCTAAGCATCTCATAAATCATCACATTTGCATAAACCATACATTTGCATAATGACAACATATTATCATCATAATATAGATCTGTTAGTCTAAGCATTTGCAGAAATCATCCATTGCATAATCATAGCATATCACATCATCAATCTCATCCATTTCACAACATAACATCATTTAAGTTGTTTACGATAATATAGATTTGTTATTCTAAGCATCTTATAAAATAGTTGTTATAAAACATTCATACCGAATCCATCATACACATATACATATATGTCAATAAATCAACTAGGCATCTATCCACATAAGTCATCATAAATATAACATATGCATGCATCATTACTAAGATCATCCATATTCCATTAATTCCATTAATAAGTAAACCCAACCATCCATAAGCATGTGCATAAGCATATCAAGCCATACATCCACCTAAGCATGTAGCATCATAAAACAAGTGCATAAATAAACCAAAGTACCTGTATACATATGTAGGAAACATCATATACATGTGCATACGTCATGAAAGGAAACATACTGCATAATGTCAATAAGGACTGTCTCATATCATAACCAAAACAATACAATATATGTCATATGTCCATCATATATCCATCACATAACACTCATACATCAAATAAACTACAAAATCCAGAGATGTAGAACATCTATGATCTCTGTCAATAAGTGCTACGCACTCCACCCTACATCTGTCAAAACTAGATATCCTATCGTCTCCCAAATGAGCTACCTGCATCTGATCTCTGTGGTGAATCAAGTACTGATCTCCTACCTGGAGTGACACTTGGTGAATCGCTATTACCTCTAGTCCATGTCCCCAATGACTGAGATGGCGCTAGCATCTGTGGTGTCTGTCGAGTGTATTGGAACAACCGTTGGGCGGGGTCTGACACTGCATGGTAGTACGCGGCCATCCAAAACCCTACCTCCCTCACATTCTTCTCTCACTCAGTAACCTGAACTCGAGCAGAATTCCACTCCTGACAATACCTATCCCGATCTCTCGAGATCAGTCTCCTCTCCTGCTCCCAGGCCTCCTGGGATAGTTGTAACTGTGTCATCTCTTCCTAAACCTGATCTCTCATCTCCTCAATAGCCACTGCCCTAGCCACTGCAACATCCCTCTCCCCCTGCAATCCCTGTGTGTCTATCCCTATCATAGCACTGGCCTGCACTGACTGCCACTGCGCCACTGCTGCGTCTCACTCACCCTGCATCCCCTACATTCGTATCTCTATGACATCTCTCTCTCTGAACGGCCTGTGCCTGAGCCTCTATTGTATCCTTGTCTCTCTGCAGTGCTTGCAGTCTCAGCTCGACAGAATCTCGCTCCCGTCGTAGCCCTAACACCTGTGATACTGCTGCATCCCTCTCTCTCCGAAGAGTCTAAACCTTTGACTCTACCACTAGCCTATCACTCTCAACCGCCCAGGCGTGTGGCTATGCCAACTCCACATCTGCCTCTAAGACCTGCACCTATACCTATGCCACATCTATCCCTAACTGTAGCATGTGCATCTCTCTCCGCGTCTCCTCCTCCCTCTGCTGTATATGTCCCATGTCCCTGACTATCTGCTCTAGACAGTCCACTCTGTCTCTGAGCTCAACCCGCTCCCGGAGCCATTCTGTTCTCTCCCTCCATAACTGATGTAGCTGTCTCTGCAGATCCTCTGTATCCTCGATAGTCCCTATCCCCATCTCTGATGGCTCCTGCCTTGTCCCCCCTCCGATAGCCTGTCGTATCGCTGCCTCTACCACTAGGAAATCTTGCTCCCATCTCGCAGCATCTCCCTCATGCTCCCTGGCCACCTCCACTCGCAACCCCTCAATCTCTGCTAGTAGATCAACTGCCTCATCCCATGCCTCATCCCTCTCTCGTCAATCTCTGCTCTATGTCTAACACCAGTGTGACTAGGGCTGAATAATCTCTCTCACCCTGGGCGAAGCGTGCCTGTAGCTCACTCAGTGCTACCACTAACCTGATCCGCTCTGCCTCGGTCTATCATAGCCACTGCTCACTGAGGCGCAGTCTCTCTACTATCCCTCTCAGCACCATTGCGGGGTCCTCTCCTCTGGGTGGCACTGTTGACAATGGTCGGAGGTCATATACATCCGTGTCAATATCCATCTCTCGCGGCTCATACCCCTCACTCTCTGCCGATGCCTCCATCGCATCCACGTCTATCATCGGGGGAGATCCATCTCTCCCTATCACCCTCTCCTATGCTCTGCTGGCCTCACCCTCCTCTTGTCTCTGTCACTGATACCCTATGGTAGCCATGTTTTCCTCATGCCTCTCCTGCGCTCTGCTGGTCTTAGCCTCCTCCCCTCTCTCCTGCTGCTAACCCTCCAGGGATGCGCGTACCCCCTGACTCCTCTCTCCCAGAATCTCCCCCCCTCTATCGTACTATGCTACCACCCCGACCTCATCCTCTCCCTCCTCCCCTCCCCCCCTTCGGATCTGCATCGTCGTCTCCTCCTCTTGGCCGCCCTCGCGGGCTCCACAGCTGCTCCCGTCACCTGCTGCCCTCCCCCCGCCTGATCCCCTCTCTGTCATCCTCGGGGCACTGGTATCGCTACTCTCAACCATCTCTCATCCTCTAATCTGAACCCTAGTGCACCCTCAATAGGCACGGCTGGGGTAATCTGTACCAGTGGATGTCGCCTGAACCATTGTCGATACTGGTCCGTCGTCCCTGCATCCCTTTGACCCTCCCATCTATCTAGGTATGGCATAAATTGCAATGTCTTCAGCTCCTCCCACACTACCTCCAGCCTCAACTGAGCTCCCCATGGCCGCTCCCGTGACAACTGTCAGAATCTCACCCACCTCGCGGGAATATCCTGCCTCACTCCAAACTGCCGTGTCACCCGATCGGGTCTGTGTAACTCCACTATAATCGAAATTCGCCCAATAATATAATAGCGTGTGAAGAAGTAACCGCTATGTGTCTCCTCATCATCCCCCTAGCCCCTAAAGCACCGCAACATATATGGACGCCACACTATCATCTCATCCCACACATCATCGAACTATCTCCTCCATATGTCTACATCTCTCACATCCCGATGTCGCAGTATCGCTCCCGCCTCTGCTCCCCACCCCCAGGCCACAACATCTCTATCATCCTGCTCTCCCAACCTGCGCACAATTGGTCTGGTCACTCTGATGTGCTCCCACTCCCAAACCTATAGTAGTGTCACATGGGCCACGCTAAGTGCCTTCCGGTAGCATACCCGGTGCATGTCCCCCACGCGAACTGCCCCTCCCAACCCTCGATGATATGCCGAATCACCTTGAAAAACCTGAGATGTAGGAATCGCCCACTCCGGCCTAGCACTAAAATCCCAATAATCATTCCCGCTAAATACAAGGACAACACTGACATCCCCCTGCAAGACAACATCCTATCCACATCCAACTACCCCCGCTGAACTGGTAGATCGTAACTCCCGAAAACGACGCGCATGGACTCATCCAGTGCCTCGCCCTCTGACCCATACTCGCTAATAGCTAGCCTTGCTATGGGGAGCCTCAAAATCCGCCAAACATCCTCTAAGGTCACTGTCATCTCCCCGGTTAGTAGGTGGAATGTCAATGTCTTTGAGTCCCAATGCTCTATCAGGGTTGTCAGCATGGCCCTATGGGCCTTATTCATCAGATATGTTAGCATATGGAGTAATTCTGCCTCTGACAATCTCTCATGCTCCATGCCTGTCATCCGTGCTATACATCTCGCTAAAACCTCAGGCTGTCTCTCCCGCGTCCGCAAACTCTCCACCTTCTACATCCATCACAAACAAAAGTTTGTTAGTTTCTTCTTGTGTTAACTTGACCCACAATCTTTACCTACTTCTACCACAGAATCTCCCTTCTTTGATCCACATTGACTCCGCCCGGGCAATGCTCTACCTGAGTCAGGGAGACCTGCCCTGAACTGGGTGAACCCGTCCCTCCGGATGGGCGGACCCACCCTCCCATACGAGCGAACCCGTCTGCCTCAGTGGGCAGACCAAAAAAACAAAAACCCATTGTACCTCCCAATCCCCCCCCTCAAACCCATATTTTTGTTTTTTGTCAAAATTAGCTAAATTGACTCAAATCACAAGATGGGGTTTTGAACTAACTTGACGTGGCACGACGCACTCCTCGAAAAATCACCATCTCTCATCCCCCCGGTGAATGATGTTCGAATCATACTCTGGCATCGTGTCTCCTCCCTTTGGCTCTCTCCTCTTCTTCCTCCTCTCCTCACTTGACAGCTGTCCAAATGAGGAGAAATAACCCCCTCACTTCTCTTATATAACCTTTTCCCCCCTTTTTTTTCACTTTTAAAATGAAAGGAATTTTTCTTTTTATTTAGCTCTTTTGGGCCTCAACTAATTTCGCCCCCCCTATATCTTCCCGGGGCTGCCATTTCCACATTGTACCTCCATTTTCTTCTATTCAAGTGCCAATCTTCTCATTTTTTTGTGGTCTTTCCATCGACATACACCACCTCATCCTTTCGCGAAGTTGTCGGGACCCCTTTTCCGGCCCTATCCCCTTCTCGAGGGGGCATACCCTACCATTCTCTCCCAATTTTCAGTCATAGGCCTTCCCTTGCGAGACTGGGGCATCCCCTTTAATTCTCCTTTGTTCAGGTAGCTCATAGTCTCTCCCATGCGGGGGCATCTCTGCTCCAGACACTTCTTCCATAGAGTCGTCTGTGTCTTACTTTTCTTTGAAACCCTGTTATCCTAATAGTGTTTTGAAGAGGGAAAAAATGTGGACATCCAAATTTGACCACATCAATATGGTCAAAGTCGTATTCTTAATCATCCCTGTGCTCTTTTGAAATTATCCCCTTTGCCGATATTGATTAAATCATTCATTTAATTAATATTGTGTGTCTCACATAAGGTTTTCTAAAGTATTTAATCCAATAAATGTTTTTCCCCTATTTCCTCTCTATATTAAATAAATGCACCACCTTATTTAATTTAGTCATATTATCTTTTAGAATTTTTAAATTTACTTTTTAAAAATTCCCTACTTTTTCTCTTATTGTCACATCCTCCAACTTTTGCAAGTTGGCCTCTAATCCCTCTTAGCAATCTAACCCTCTTTCTTAGTCATAATTAATTTATGATTAAGATGTACACACCCCTAATCATCATTAGGGTCCCATCCTCCATAATTTCCCACTTGCCTCTAGTGAGTCCTTAATTAGCCTAATCAAGTACTTACACAACCTTAATCACCCAATTAGGTCATCTCTGATCCCCATGTCATTTATGGAATGTGTCCTTAGTCAACTTCATTAAAATCTTTCTCTTTTTGAATAAGGCATCTCCATTCCCCATGTGAATTTTTAATTCACATTTAATCCCCATATGCATTTAAGGAATTTTAAATTCCTTCCCTCTTCCCCATGAGAATATTTGAGGAATTTTTAATTCCCCACTTGTCCTCTCACCCACATGGGGACAAATACCCCCTTTATGAGGGGATCTTGTCCCAATCTCAAGGTACTATGTACCCTCTCCATGTCATGTCCTATCCCTCCATCTCATGAACACATCATCCATTTTAGGCCATATCACATGCCACATGTCAAGATGTGAGGGATTGTGGGTTCTCAACTCACCTTAGCCCTACATCTTGATCTTGGTGGCTCAATCTTGACCATCCATTTCCCTAGAGATTTCCAAAATCTCTATAAATAGCCCCTCTTTTCTCTCATTTTTGGGGAGATCATGCATTGTAGCCAAACTCTTGCAAAATTTTCCTAGAATCCATACTTAGCCATTTTCATGCTTGCACCCACTTGCATCCATCTTCACACCATCATCTAGCTTGCATCTCTTGCCATCCAAGGAGCATACAACACCGAAGATCGAAGGGCCAACCAAAAGATCAATTCAACACAAGGTATAGGGTTTCATTTATCTTCTTTGTTTTGTCTTGAATCCAACTAGGCTAATCTTGAGGTGTAGGTTGTTTTAGTGTTATTTTGCATTACTTTGCTTGCTGCTCGTTTTCTAACACCCAATTTCGACCTATCACAACCTTAATGACAAAATTCTTCCTCTTGACTTGTAAAACAACCAATTCAAGACCTTCATACACCAAGCCTCCTGATATGTTATTATCAGTGACACCCTATACTAACATAGTCTAGATAGTGTTCAACAGGGAAAAATCATGTTTGAAGCTTGAAACTTGCACAACAACCACCAAACTATTAGTATTAGGATTAAATTCCCAATCCAAGAAATAGAAAAAAATTTGCATAAAAGATCAAATGGAAGCACACAAAACATAAATTATACCTCTTATGCCATAGTTGAATCACTTCTATTTCCCTTCTCTTTGCTTTGAAAGATTTTAAAGTGTTGCTCTCAAATTTTTGGAGTGCACTTATGGATTTCTTAAGACGATAATGACAACAATAAAGATTCGAAAATGGTGGTTTGGTGTAGGAACACCTATTTGATCACATGCCTCCATGAGGCCATATTGATCCATTTTTTCTATTTTGATGTTTTGATATTGTAATAAGGCCCAAGATACTACCTTTGTGGTGTTATAGGTCCTAGGATGTTGTTCATTTCTCATATATTGTAAAAATTGTCAAAAGTGTAAAATTAGGTAGATGAAGTGTCCATAATGTGTTTTTTCAACAAAATAATCAAAAGGTGGTTGAAAATAGTTTGTTTTGGTTGAAAATTTGTAAATAAACCCTCCAAAAAACTCGAATTGGGGGTTGGAGACATTGTTTTTTGAAGATTGATGAATGGAAACCTCAAATTTTGTGCATTTTCTGATTTTCACATTGTTTCCAGACTGAAGTTGTGTTTTCTATGGCTTGGTATGGACTGAAATAATGGAGTATCATATATGTATGGAAAGATATCTATTTCTAGTTTCCAATTATTTTTGTCTCATTGAATTTTATTGAGTTTTGTGGAAGATATGACTATTTTGGTGAGACTTCCTATTCTAACAATATTGTGCAGAATTTACAGTCTAAAAAAGTGTGATGGTATGGAAAGTAAAGTCTATATTTTGGATCTGAAACACATTGGATTTTGTTTCCATGTGAATTTAATTTCATTTGCTTCAAGTCTCATCAAATTTCATTAAGATTTGAATAAGTTATGAACATTTTTGTGAAGGCAGGTCTGAATCCTACCTAGGGTTTGCAGTTTTGGGAACAATACAATAACTTTTGTTTCCACCGTTGGATCTTCATAAAAATTGGAGAAAAAGTCTATAACTGTGTTTTCTTAAATATCACTAGAACGATTGGCTTCATTAATTTTTTTTTTAGAAGTTATTAATGACTGTTCATGGCGATAAATTGTGGGCTGCCATAGTTATGTTTCCAATGTGATAGACAATGTCTAGTAGCATGTGTTATACAAAGATTGTTTTGGATTATTATTGAAGGTTTGTGAGATGTGTTGTTGAATCCTCCTAGCTCTACATCAAATTGGTATCAGAGCCTATAAAAGATATGGGCTAGTGAAGTTTGTTGGTTTTGTGTTGGTGTTTGTGGTTGTGTGTTGTGCGGGTTGGGGAAGCAACCTGATTGCCTAGGTGTGGCAAAATGAAGTGGAAGCAAGGAGATACTTGGTTGTGGAGATGGATTTGTTGAGAATATTGGAAAGATGTTTTCAGGCTGAAGATTCACAAAGGAATAAGGAAAGAGAGGAAAAAGAGTTGAGAAAGATGGAGAGAAAGAAGGCAAGACAAATAGAGTTTGAGAAAGCCATGGAAGAGATAAGCCAAAGGTTGGAAAGATTAGACAAGGAACACAAACTTCTTAAGAAATCACTAAGGATTTGGCATATACCAATTTCAAAAAGGTTAAGATGGCCTCTAAAGAAGATTATGAAGAAGCAAAGAAAACAAAAGAAGGCAGCAAATTCAGTCAAAGAAGAAGATTTATGGGCACAATATGTAGCCATTGAAGAAGAATGGAATAGTAAGGTTGGTGATGGAAAAGTCAAACAAGAAGAACTCATCAAGGTAGAAGAAAAAAAGGACATTGAGATTTCAAGTGAATTGGTGTCAAGATTGGATAAGTTGGTCATGGGTGAAGAGGAATTTGAAGTACAAGAAGACGAGGAGACCTCAAGGTCTCTATATTTTGTTTCTAATTTTTCTTTGGATTATGTATGTGCAGGTTATGAAGGTCAAGAAAAAGTGTATGATGATATGATAGAGTTTTGGGACTTCCATGTTGCAAGAATGATTGATAGAAGAATGAATAAGAAGAAAAAAAGGAAGAAAATACAAAAATTGATTAAAAATACAAAGGACAAGGTGCAAAGTAACTTGAAGACCAGGAAGAAGACAATTCAAAGGGGCTTGAATTCTTTTTCCCTTGAGAGTTTGGTGCAGGAACACCTATTTGATCACATGCCTCCATGAGGCCATATTGAGCCATTTTTTCCATTTTTATGTTTTTACATTGTAATAAGGCCCAAGATACTACCTTTGTGGTGTTATAGGTCCTAGGATGTTGTTCATTTCTCATATATTGTAAAAATTGTCAAAAGTGCAAAATTAGGTAGATGAAGTGTCCATAATGTGTTTTTTCAAAAAAATAATCAAAAGGTGGTTGAAAATAGTTTGTTTTGGTTGAAAATTTGTAAATAAACCCTCCAAAAAATTGGAATTGGGGGTTGGAGACATTGTTTTTTGAAGATTGATGAATGGAAACCTCAAATTTTGTGCATTTTCTGATTTTCAGATTGTTTCCAGAATGAAGTTGTGTTTTGTACGGCCTGGTATGGACTGAAATAATGGAGTATCATATATGTATGGAAAGATCTCTATTTCTAGTTTCCAATTATTTTTGTCTCATTGAATTTTATTGAGTTTTGTGGAAGATATGACTATTTTGGTGAGATTGCCTATTCTAACAATATTGTGCAGAATTTACAGTCTAAAAAAGTGTGATGGTACAGAAAGTAAAGTCTATATTTTGGATCTGAAACACATTGTATTTTTTTTTCATGTGAATATAATTTCATTTTCTTCAAGTCTCATCAAATTTCATTAAGATTTGAATAAGTTATGAACAATTTGTGAGGGCAGATCTGAATCCTACCTAGGGTTTGCAGTTTTGGGAAAAATACAATAACTTTTGTTTCCACTGTTGGGTCTTCATAAGAATTGGAGAAAACGTATATAACTATGTTTTCTTAAATATTACTGGAGCGATTTGCTTCATTATTTGTTTTGTAGAAGTTATTAATGACTATTCATGGAAATAAACTGTAGGCTACCATAGTTATGTTTCCAATGTGATAGACAATGCCTAGTAGCATGTGTTATACAAAGATTGTTTTGGATTATTATTGAAGTTTTGTGAGATGTGTTGTTGAATCCTCCTAGCTCTGCATCATGGTTATAGAATAATGGAGTTTGAAGATCAAATTTATAGATGAAGCGGTGGTGAAATAGACAAACGAGATCAAGAAGAGAATGGATGATCAAGATCGCATGAGACAAAATCCATAGGAAACTTGCTCATTTGCACATTTGAAATTAGTGGGATGGAAGCTAAATTAATGGATGAAAGAAAATAAGCAAGATTAATGGGAATTTCGAAGAGTTCGAATTTGAAATTAGTGGCCATTTATAAGAGTTTTAATTTAAAAAATTATGGAAGTTTGTAAGAGTTCATTTTCAAAAAATTAAAATAAATGGAAAATCATTTATTTTCAAAACCATTGATAATTAATTAAATTTAAATAATTTAATCAATTTTTGACTAGACATTAGGCTAGTGAGATTGAATAAATAAAAACATTTATTTAATCCAAAACAATGTTAATAATTAAATAATTAAATAATAATTATTTAATTAGAATACAATGAGGTAGTTGGTATTGGCATGGTGTGATGGTTTATCAGTGGCATTGTTGTTCTTTCCACCAAGGTTCAAACCCTGTTGGGGTGGTATTGTTGAATGGTTGTATTCTGGTTCATAGCTCTGATCAAAAGTGTTTACCCCTTGATTTAAAAAAAAGAATATAATGAGGTGGTAGACATTAGGATAATTAAATAATGAAAATTATTTAATTATGTGTGCATGAGAAAGAGGGTGAAATTAGATTAGGACTAGTCAAAATTAGGGTTATCTGACGAAGAATTAAAGGTTAGACAAAGAAATAAGAGTTAGATGAAGAATTGGACAAGACATTAGTCAAAAAATGTCATAGGCTCGAGATAATTTTAAGTGTCTACATTTTTCCCCTCTTTGAGACAATGTGATTTTGAGCATTGTCTCAAATAAAAATTAAGAAAAAAATCTAATCAAGTCCTTGCCCCAACATGCCCTAGCCAAAATGGGATTATGATGATCCCTTAAGAAATTTGGTGAAAAATTCAAAAAAAATAAAAAAAATTGAGGCAAATTTTTTGACAAGATTTTAGAAGGTAATAAGGTGCATTTAGCAAAAAAAACCAAGTTGAAATGACAAATAGGTAGGAAATATTAGAAATTTTAGGGAAAACCTAGTACAAGAAGTGTAAAAAGGGGCCCATTAGGATTTTGAGGGCCTATATATATTCTATTTGGGGAAAAACTCCTCATTTGCACGCCAAGATTTTAGAGATTTAGAGTGGAGTGAGAGCAAGCAACAGAGCAGTGAAGCTATGGTGGGGATTCCATAGGAATCACATTGAGCTTGGCACTTGTAGACTTACATGCAGCCAGAGGGGTTGAGAGATGTGGTATGCACCATTTTTTGTTTGGGAATTTTTATGTTTATATGCTAGATTTAGGGCTCAAAAATGGGAAATAATTGTGGTACGGAATTCTAGAGTGCAATTCTCACCACAAGCGCCACAAATGTGGGTTTATGTGACACATTTATAAAACAACAACACAATTGTAATATGGCACCACATGTGTGGGTCAGACCACAAGTGTTTTGCACAACATAAGTGTGTTACACGATGCATGTATCCTATGGAGTTGCGTGTGGATTTTAGCGACACATGTGTCAAAAAAAAGCTAAAAAAGTGTAAATACTGGTGATGCAAGCATAACAATTAGAGTGACACATATGTAGAATTGGGTGACGCATTTGATTGTTAGCCTTAATAAAGCAATTTTCATAGGAATTTTGTGATTTCAATTTTTCACACATGATAAGATAGATGTTTTGGATTTCCTAAATGCTTCTTATGGGATTGTAGGAGAGATTATTTCCCTATATATGCATGAGAGTAGACCAAACTCGATGGCATTACGACACCATCTGGACACAAGCGAGCGAGTGACATTGTTTGCAATGGGATTACACTATGTCATTTTCATGCCTGAGATTAGGGCTAACCAGAGTCTACTAATAGCCTTAGTAGAGAGATTGTACTCAACAAGGGAGGCAACTATGACCCTCGATGTATGGCACATCCTCTTGATTTTGATCCACAGGGAGAGAATAGTGTATGACCTTGATGGTGGATATGTAACATTGGTTAGAGTGTTTGAAATTGAGTACTTGGGGATCGAGGAGTATGGGGTCCATTGGGATGTACTTGTGGATAGATATGAGAGACTAATTGTTGTGATATGTAGTGTGTTCTAGATTTACGAGGGCACAAATTGCCAATTGGATGGGGTAGATTTTTAGAGGGAATGATGACTGAGGGGACCATCTATGCATGGGGACCTTGTGTTTTGGCTATTCTATACTTCCAATTACATGAAATTGTATATAGAGGGGCCTATTCTATTAGTTGTGGGGTAGAATTGTTATAGATATGGGCTTGGGAGCATATCGCAGTGTGCCAGCCTCTGACTGATAGAGATTTAGCTCCAAGACTACCTTATGCATATATGTATGGAGGGGTAGTTACACATAGTCACATGGGGAAGTTGGGATAATAGAGACATGAGATAGACATGCTAGTGGGCTTCACATGGAGACCATATAGGTAGTTTCATCCATGGGATGATGATATAGAGCATTTACCTTATTGTAGATAGACATAGTATTTGATTGGGTGATTAATGTAGTTTGTACACATTATTGAGAGATGACTTTTAGAGAAAATGTTATGGTAGTTCAGAGAGCATCATGGAGTGCCAGTTGGATAGACTATATTTTCTTGATGAACACAAGAGCTAGTGCATTAGGGGCTGATGATTAGTGCCTAGGTAGCGATACAAGAGTTTGAGGGTCTGCAGCCTATTTAGTGGGGGGCAAGCCCGATTTAACAAATGTAGGGATTATGTTGGAGTACATTGCCTGGTTTGCACAACACCAACCAATTTTGTTGAAAAATCTAGGTATACCAATGCCTTGAGACAAACTAGGTTGGGGGTCGAGAGGGAGGCCACAAAGGCTACAAGGTTGAGGGAGAGGGAGAGATGGAGATGGAGTCATGGGTGAGAGAGGATATGATGGTAGAGATAGAGATGATGGAGGAGATGGAGGAGGACAAGTTATTCCTATTATCCCTTAGGCATTACCAGCTACAACAGAGGAGGAGGAGATGAGGGATGAGGAGGCACAATAGGAGGATGTGGAGATTGAGGATGTTGAGATGGATCTATAGGAGGTACTAGTCAAGGAGGTACTAGATGATGTGTCGATTTAGGAGGGAGAGATTGGAGATGCCCCAAACCCACTGTAGGCATAGGTGGTAGGTTTATAGGCTCGTATTACAAGGTTACAAGCATAGTAGTAGGCTTACAAGGTTAAATGGTACAAATAACAGTGGATAGAGACACTGTAGTGATTCAGGAACAACAAGTATAGAAGAGGGATGTGAGATTCATTGAGATAGTTAGTGGGACGATTGCAGATATAGCATGCCAACTGTATTAGGCGGGTTAGGAGGCCTAATATTAAAGAGATTTGTATGAGGATGTAGTTCCTCCAGCATAAAGTGCCCCTATCTACACATAGAGTATATCATAATGTCACTCACATTCTAGTAGGACAATGAGCACAAGAGTAGAGGGTCCTTGGAGACCACCACAACCACCATTGAGGGCATAGACAAGAGATATAGGAGTAGGGCCATTAGGAGTCAGATAGGAGAGACAATCACCTCTAGAGGAAAGGGGAAACACTAGGTAGACCAAACTATATATTATTGTGTAAGACATTGATGTACATTTTGATTGAGCTTGTGAGCTCCATTTTTGATATTTTGATATTGTACCATGACACTTTTTTGGATATATATATGAGATGCATTATTTTGTGGTGATTTTATGATGATGTCTATGTGTTTTATATGCATGTTATGATTATTCTTTATGATTTATGATATGCTTATGAGAATGGTTTTATGACATTATTTCATTATGATGAACTACTCTATGATGTATGTTATGTACATATGTATGTGATAAATGTATATGGATTTTTTTTTTTTGATTTGTTGTGATATGATATTGCATTTGGTTCTATATAGGATGGATATGATGATGATTATGATGTTATTGATAGATGCTTATTATGTGATGGATACTAACATGCTTGTGAATGCAGGATGAGATGGTAAATGATGATCTAACGTGCATTCAGGATGGACCTATGAACTAATGCTGGTATGATATCTAATACGAATGTGTATGTAGGGTAAGACATTTTGTGTGTCATAACATAATGTCAGGATGTAGGAATGGACCAGAAGAATATTTAGTTAGGAAAGGAAGAATAGTTAGGAAAGGAAAGGAAAGTGATGAATATATCATTAGAATCCTTGATAACTGCACATTTATCATAATCGAGTGTTTCTATTTTGCAAGGGGGTGACATACACTAAGGTATGAAAAAAACCTTGGTGTGAAATGTGATCCCTTTGCATAAACATACAGATTGCAAACAAGGAATGTCATGAATTAGACTAGAAATTTAGTTGCCCCTAGCCATATTGTCAAGGCAAACTATAAACAAAAAACAAACATAAAACATCATGATCCATCCTTGCCACTCTAATCAATTCTGGATATCCTCAATTAGCATAGGAACGTGACAACAAAGAAATTAGATAAAAGATAAGACAACTAGACCAAACGAGTCAACAACCATTTAGATCTTCTTGCTAGGGATGGACAACAATAGAAAGAGTTTTTGGTTTCAGGAATGAGGCACCTTGTATAAGAATCCTAGCTTGGTTTCAAGGAATGTGACAACCTGTAAAAGACCATAGACAAAGACAGATGATGAAAATAAGAAATTGATCCAGTAGACATGAAGACTTAGCTTGATAGTTTATTTGTTATTACATGATTTGTTAAGTGCAGTGTTTGAAATATGTTCTACTTGTTATTAGGAAAAGTGTCAGTTTTAGCAAGGGATGGTTTATTAGGGAATGCGAATTGTGACAAGTGATAAAGTTTATTAGAAAAGGTGGATTGTGATAGATATGATAGTTTTTATTATGGATTGTGAATAGTGAAAGGTGAATAATGAGTTATAAGGGCGTGGTATCAATATGGAAGGTGAATCAGTGGACGATCATCATAGGGAGAAAAATAACCCAAGGTTATCCCCCATTATTTTCTAAAGGGTGCCCTCAAAAAAATTGAGATCTAAGACTTGCTCCTAGCCAAGCATAAGACCAAATATGAATGGAAATGGAATATTACCAATTTTATTGGTGAAGAGCAAGTGACTACATGGATAGGAAAGCGAGCGATGCTAGACATGAATCAATTTCAAGCCATAAAAAGGATAACTAGCTATATTAGGAGTTTATGTGAAATGAAAGAAAGTTCATGATGGAAGAAAATTTGGAATGGAACAAAATGGAATGATTGTACCAATTTTTACATTACCACTTCAATAGGTTCCCCCAAAGGTGTGTAATTGTGTTGTTGAAGGTAATTGTTTTGAGGTGGTGGTCCTCTTTGAAGGTTAGCATTATTGATTTTTTGTTGGTTATTTTGTGGTTGTGTCTTTTGTTGTGCATTTGTGTGTTTTGGAGCATTGAACACAACTTTCACATAAACTACAACATTATTAGTAA
The DNA here is from genome assembly GCA_007258455.2 of Sequoia sempervirens. Lineage (NCBI taxonomy): Eukaryota > Viridiplantae > Streptophyta > Pinopsida > Cupressales > Cupressaceae > Sequoia > Sequoia sempervirens. The sequence continues at coordinate 479,025,876 of VDFB02058242.1, forward strand.
TGTTATTGTTTTTAGCCCATATATGAGGTTTTTCATTAGAACTAGATGATGAAATATTATCTTTATATGCTTTTGTTTCTCCTTGTGTGATGAGGGATATTTCAAAGTTAAGACCCCTAGGGATGAGTTCTTCATATGTCGAGACACATTGCATTTTTAGCTGGAAGGATAAGCCTGTTTCCATGTTTGCAATAATGATCTCTATTTGTTGTTTCTTAGGAATTGACCATTTACATTTACTATCTCTATGCCTCCATCATTGAGACACATTGCATCAACCACACCATCATTAGTAATGTTCTTGTTTTTGGCCCATATATGTGGTTTGTCATTAGAACTAGATGATGAAATATTATCTTTATATGCTTATGTTTCTCCTTGGTGATGAGGGCTCTTTCAATGTTAAGACCCCTAGGGATGAGTTCTTTGTATGTCGAGACACATTGCATTTTTAGTTGGAAGGATAACTCTGTTTCCATGTTTGCACTAATGATCTTTATTTTTTGTTTCTCAAGAATTGTCCATTTACATTTACATTTACATTTACTATCTCCATGTTAAGTTGGTTTTGGAGCATTGAACACAACTTTCGCATCAACTACGCCTTCGTTCTTTTTTTTGTCCCACATATGAGGTTTTTCATTAGAACTAGATGATGAAATATTATCTTTATATGCTTGTGTTTCTCATTGTGTGATGAGGGCTCTTTCAATGCTAATACCCCTAGGGATAAGTTATTCGTATGTCGAGACACATTACATTTTTAGCTGAAAGGATACGTTTGTTTCCATGTTTGCAATAATGATCTCTATTTGTTGTTTCTCAAGAATTGGCCATTTACATTTACTATCTCTATGCCTCCATCGTTGCAAAATTTTTACAAATGATTCACCTTTGTTTTGTTTAAGGGAATATAGTTCCTCGAAACTTACGTCCATATCAAGATTGTAGGAGAAGTGCTACAAACTGATCTATTATTTCTTGAAAATTTTGGATTCCTGGAGGTAGGTGTGAGAACCATTCTATGACTTGGCCTCCCAAACCGCATGGGAAAAGACACATCAAATAGGATTCATTGTATGCTACTTCCATACATGCCACATAAAATTCCTTAATGTGATCTTTTGAATTTCCACACCCTTTGTATTTATCAAATTTGGGGATCTCAAATCCTGGCAAGAATGGTATCATTGCAATGTGAACAATGGGGGAATGGGTGCTTTATAACCTAGGTCATAGAACACCACTTTTCTCCTATTGACATTCAAGAATTCCGTAGGATCCCAAATTGGATTAAATATCAACCCAAAGGTGAGTCAATTCTCAACAAGGAAGACCTAGTGAGGGTTCTTTAGGCTTCAAAGGGTTCACCACCAAGCAAGAGCTTGGAAAAGGAAACTTAACATTCAACTCACAAAACCTAGTAATGCAAGCTAAATGATGAGTGAAAATGATAAAATTAAGTGATAGTAAGTTAGGATGTGTGTACCCAAGGAGTCTGGAAATGTGATGAGGATTTTGGAAATGCAAAAATGTTGTCAAAATATACTAGGGAGGACTAAGATTCCCTTATTGTTGTCTTAGTCCCACTTCTTTTTTTGAGGGAAATGCAGAATCTTTAGATGCCAAAATAGAATTTGAAAGAATCTCTAAAAATACCCTCAGGAGGACTAAGACGCCCTAGGTGGTGACTTAGTCCCGATTTGAATTTCTGAAATCTCTAAATGTGGTCCTAAGGTTCAATGTCTCCACTTCCTTCTTCTTAGATCTCGGGTCCTGAAACTTCTAGATCTAGCATGTAGGTGAGTTTTTGTGAAGATGAAAACTTTACAATGCATCTTTGCAACTTTTCACTTCAAATGATCTTCATCCTAAATCTACAAACACAAACACACAAGAGAAGAAAAACTTGTTGATTGTTAGTAAATGGGGGTTTGCCTTGGTCAAACCCCTTGTTGGTAATTAAACCTTGGAATAGAATAGAATAATGAAGGGAAATGATGAATGAACAACATGAAATGTTACAACTCACCAAACCCTTGTTATGAAATCTACAAACTCGTGTGAAATGGATAGCTTGAATGTAGATCTTGAATGGAATGAATGCTTGATAGATCTTGACTTGAATTCCTTGCTTGAATCCAAACCCTACATCACAAATGTTAGCTCAAAAACACACATGATGCAAGAATATATTTGACATGATGCTTGAATCTCGATGATGGCTCCAAATGCTTGATAAATTTCTCTTCAATAATCTTGTGAACTCAATTATGCTATTAGAAATTATCTCGCAAAAGTCTTGATGTGAAAATGAGTGAAAGAGCCTTGTATTTATACTTATCCATGCTTAATATCCTGAAATTACACCACAACAAGCAGGCATATGAAATCATTAATTAAAGGAGGCTAAATTAAGATTTGAAATTAAATCATGAAAAATAACTTGAGGGGTACTAAGATGCCCTAGGTGGCATCTTAGTCCTGAGGCATGAAACTCGAGGCATAGACTCCAAAAAGGGACCAATTTAAGGTGCACTTGAAATTAGGGTCCCAATACCTTTGGGGGACAAAGACACCCTAGGTGTCTTATTAGTCCCAGCCCAAAAATCAAGGATACACAACTAGAATCATTAAATTATCATTTATCCTTTGATGTTTGTCGGGATTAGCCATAAAAAAGATATAATTTATTAGGCTTGTGGATGAAAAATAGGACCAATTAAGGCATAAATAAGGATAAATAAAGAAAGGCGGGCCCAAACAAGTGTGAAAATGAAAAGGTATGCATTTTCCTTCACTACATTTATCCCCCACTTTAGTGAGAGGATGAACTTGTTTCAAACTCACACTAAAGTATCCAACCATGCAATCAAGAGGGGTTCAAATGTACAAATGACAGTAAGATATGATGGTAATAACCAAGAGGGTGGTCAAGCCCCTAGGATCAAGATCCTATGATAAACCAACATAGGAACGCAGGAACACACTTGAAAATGATATATGAAGCCATAACCAGATCGCAAACATGCACCATCAAAGATAGGAAAATGAAAAGAAGGAAAAAAAAAATGCAACAAATCAAGCTTCGACTGGCCATCCAATGTGCGATGGATCGGGTCTAGGCTATTTGTCCAAAAATATTTAAAAGTGGAACATGTTTTCCACTATGCAAATAGAATACATGCTCACAAGGGCTAGTGAAGCTAGTTGTCCACTAGGTGAGCCCCAAGAGATAGATATCAAAGTCATACCCCCATGACTATGATAAGGACAAAAAGAAAATGCATGCGCACAAGGGCTAGTGAAGCTAGTTGTTCACTAGGTGGTCCCCAAGGAACCATATCAAAGCCATACCTTAATGAATTTAATAAGGTACAAAAGATGCACGCTCTTAAGGGCTAGTGAAGCTAGTTGTTCACTAGGTGAGCCCTGAGAACCATATCAAAGCTAGACCTCCATGACTTTAATAAGGTACAAAAGATGTAATGCAACAAGAAAGAGGGATGTTCGAAGGGGTTTTGCATAGCTCGTGTGAGGTCTTAATCTTAGGGGACATTGTTCCTAATGTCTCCAAGAGAGGACAAGTCAAATAAATATCACACTCTTATAGGAAATCAAACACAATGAAAACACCAAGAAAAGGACACATCACAAGAAAAAAGAAAATCTCATAATGAAACATGAGTGTTGATGTATGCCCCCACTTTAAAGTGGTTGCTAACACTATTACTGTGAGAAATTTCTTTAAAGTAGAAGAAGAAATGAGAGCTTATTCAGAAATCCCTATGCCAAGTCATATGTTTCCAATAAGCTACATTATGAGAAGGGAAGGGGTTTCCCCCAAAATGTATAACTCAGCATGTCACATGTAAGCCAAATTAAGGCATATCATCCACATCCCAAGCTTTCTCTTATATGTACATGAAAGGTCATCAACTATCCAAAAGAGGCAATGATAGGTGACATATGAGGACAAGGCTAACTAACCCCTTACCCCCATTTAGTGCAGGACAAGGGTGAGCCAATGAGAAACATGTTAAAGTGAAAATAAATATCAATTAGAGGAATTAGGTACTCCCTCATAAGGAAGAGCACTTCACTCCTCAATATGTTGAATTTTATCACATAAAGCCCTACATTCATTAGTAGAATGACCATGAACTCTATGGTATGCAAAAAATGAAGTCTTGTAGTAAAATTTCTTTCATGTTCTTAGAGGGAGGGATATCAAATGATTTTGGAGGAGTCTCAACAAAATACTCTCTTGATCAATAGTAGAATATGTTCCTTTATTTTATGGAAAAGAGATCTCTTGCTTAGTGTTAGTTTTCATACCTATACAAGATTGTTTAGACTGTGATATTTTATTCTCTTCTTAATGAATTCAAATCATCAGCGTTTTAAGAGATGAAATTGGCATTAAGTGAAGATTTATTTGTTTGTTTTTTTTCTTTCAAAGGATAATAATCAAGACCACTAGTGTCTATCAATTCAGGATGCACTACTATTAAATTTGGTTTCGAAGAATCTTTTGTAATAGTATTGATATTGAGTGAAGGCTTGTTTCTTTCTTTCAAAGGACAATAACCAAGTCCGCTAATCTTTTCTTGCATGTTAGGATATATAGGGACATGGATACCTTGTTCTCTAGCACCACATCCTTTTCCAATATATACCAGTTGTTTCATAAGCTCATAACCTCTTCCATAAAGATTCTTCATTTATTTAGGATTCAGTGGTTGTTGATAGTCTATCTCATTAAAATTTGTCATATAATTTGCATCTTCTTCTAAATTGGTTGAGGCAGATTCTTTCAAAGGGTTTTCCAAATTTGGTGTTGACATTACCACTTTTTCCTTTCCCTTTTTAAAGTCCTTTATTGTGATCTTGTATTCTCCCATGAATGTAGGGTTGAAGTCTAAGGAACCCCAATCATCTTCTAATAGCTTTGTGACTTCCTTAATATGTTTTTCTTTGTATTTTTGTTGCATGGGTTCCACTTGTGTAGTTGGCATTAATGCTGTCAAAGGATTCTCCTTGTTTTTCTCAATGTTCAAACAACTATTTGGGTTAAGGTCAACTTCAAGTGTGTACACTTTGTTGTTGTAAATATACTTCATTTTATGATGAAGAGTAGAAGGCGCCCCATTCATTGCATGAATCCATGATATAACTAAAAAGAGATTGTATGAAATATCACGAGGCATAACATGGATTGGTGTTTCTAATGTGGCCTGCCTATTTGTAATAGAAAAAATGATCACACCAAGTGATTGTTTTTTGACATTGTCAAATCCCTTAATAGATAAAGAGTTAGGTTGAATTTTTTATTTATCGATGCCAAGCCTATCCAAAAGAGTCACACTACACACATTAAGGGCTAATCCATTGTCAACAAGTATTCACTTTATCCCTATCCTTTTATATTGAGATATTATTATGAAAGCTTCATGTTGTTTTTGCACTTCCAAAGGAGGGAGTTCACTTTGGTGGAAAACAATGTCAACATTTATTCCTTGAATAAGGGTTGCTATGTCATTTGGTTTCACATTAGAAGAGATGGGAAATTTTTTTAAATAACTTTGAATCATGTTATGATAGTGAGGGGAGGCTTGAATAAGGTCCCATTAAGATACCTTAGCAATAGTATTCTTAAGTTGTTTGACAATATTATACTCCTTTCCACTTTGTGAAGGAAAACGAGGGGCACTAAGAAAGATAGGATTAGGAAATGGGAGGGATGTTGAAGGTTTTTTTCTTGGTTGTGGATTTTTCTTAGTATTTTATGTATGAGAAATGGTATTGTAACTTGGTTTCGATGAAACATTGTTCTTAGGTGGTTTGAGGATAAGGATGGGTTTGTTTTGAACTTGTGGTTTTTGAGAAGGTGGATAAATGATAAGTTTATATTTAGGAGAGTACTTCAAGGGGTATCTAATGTGCATAACCTCAAAATACTTATCCTTATTTTCATGATCTCTTAGTGAAGGGGAGTCTAATGTCAGTTCCTTATCTTCATCTAAGGAATTACGATTGTCAATGTTCTCATTTTCTTCTATCGTGATATCTTCCCTAGTAGGAGAGTTTTTAGGAGAACTACAAACCAAATGTTCCTGGAATTCAAGGATTGGTTCTTACAAAATGAATTAATCACAAGTAGGGGAATGATCAATGGTTGAATTTTCTTTCTTATCAATGATGTCATTATCTTGTTCAAGAATGTTTTCCTCATGACTTTCATTGGTTGTATTTTCTAACACCAAGGCATCTTCCTAACAACTAGGAGAGATACTAGGAGAAGAACAAATGTAATTATCATGATTATTCATAATTTCATTCCTTTGTCCTATAATGTCATCCAAAATAGGATAGGTAGGGGAAGGATCATAAAGAGGGTTGTCATAGATCTTAAAGTTTTGATCATCCAACACCAACATATCTTCACTTACACTTTCATTCTCTAGAACATTATCACAAGAGGTGAAGATGTTGGGATGTGAATGTAGACTAGTTGAATTTTCAATGGTCTCTTGTTGTATTATGTGGTCATCATGATTACCTATGGTTGTTTCTTCTTGTTCATCAATGTCTTGTCTAATAAGAGAGGTAGAAGGAGAGAAACAACTAGGATTCTCAAATTTCTTGTTGATTGGTTCTTATAACACCAAAATATATTATTCACCAATAGGAGAGATATTAGGAGAAGAACTAATATGATTGTTAGGATTTTACAAGGTCTCTTTCAGTAAAACACTCTCATAGGGAGGGGATATGAAATTTTTCTTAGAGTGTCGAGAAAGGTACGGTACTAACATTGTTTGACCAAAAATGAAAAGAACTTTTAACCATCTCATACAATGCTTTAATAATGTTAACGATGTGTATCCAAAGATGCAAAACACTTTTATCCAATGTATGCAAAACTTTAAGAATGCAAACAGTGTCTATCCAAAAATGAAAAGCACTTTTATCAAACTCATGCAAAGTTTTATGAATGTAAACATTGTATATGCAAAAGTGAAAAGTACTTTTATCCATATTATGCAAAGTTTTAGAAATTTGAGCATTTTTAGATCTAATGATGCTTGTAATTGAAATGATTTCAAAATACACTTGAAATGAAAGAAATTGCAATAACTTAATTATGCAAACTGTAACAGAAAATTGAAAGCAACAAATAGAAGCATAGAAAAGCATATTTAAACCTTGAAAACTGCAGCTTCAAACTCAACTAGGACTAAGACGCCAACAAGGGTGTCTTGGTCCTATTGATGTAATTTTGAGGTTCCAGAAATTGAAACAGGCAACAAAGAACTCAAATAGGGTTTTGAGCCAAAAACCCATAGAAAAATAGCAAAGTCTGGATTGATGAAAGTGTTTCTAGGTTGCCTACTTAGGGACCTAATGTTTAGAAATAGAAAAGTGTGAAAATGAATGCAAGAAAATGTGACTAATGACAAGAAATTGGATGCAAAGTTGAATGCAATTTCTTCAATTTTGAATGCAATAACAATGTTCCTAAATGCAATTAGGATAATTGACAATGCACTTTTTAGTTTTTCAATGAGATAAGATGATGCAAGAAAGCAAAAATACAACCTATATGAACTTTCACTAATGAAAATGTGAGAAACCTTATATGTACTTTCACTAATACAAGATGCAATGCAAGAATGAATGCAACCTAGATCTAGGACTTTAATGAACTCCAAATCAGAAAATGAATGTCCCAAAATGTCGAGTTCACCAAAATGAACAATGGGGGAATGGGTACTTTATAACCTAGGTCATAGAACACCACTTTTCTCCTATTGACATTCAATAATTCCCTAGGATCCCAAATTGGATTGACTATCAACCCAAAGGTGAGTCAATTCTCAACAAGGAAGACCTAGGGAGGGTTCATTAGGCTTCAAATGGTTCACCACCAAGCAAGAGCTTGGAAAAGGAAACTTAACATTCAACTCACAAAACCTAGTAATGTAAGCTAAATGATGAGTGCAAATGATAAAATTAAGTGACAATAAGTTAGGATGTGTGTACTTGGGGAGCCTGGAAATGTGATGAGTATTTTGGAAATGCAAAAATGTTGTCAAAATATGTTAGGGAGGACTAAGACACCCTTATCATTGTCTTAGTCCCACTGTTGTTTTTTGGGGTAAATGCAGAATCTTCAAATGTCAGAACAAAATCTAAAAGAATCTCAAAAAAATAACCTCGGGAGGACTAAGATGCCCAAGGTGGCGACTTAGTCCTGATCTAAATTTTTGAAATCTTTGAATGTGGTCATAAGGCTCAATGTCTGCACTTCCTTCTTCTTAGATCTTAGGTCCTGAAACTTCCAGATCTAGCCTGTAGGTGAGTTTCCATGAAGATGACAACTTTTGTAATGCAACTTTGCAACTTTTCACTTCAAATGATCTTCAACCTAAATCTACAAACATAAACACACAAGAGAAGAATTTTTTTTTATTGTTAGTAAATGGGGGTTTTCCTTGGTCAAACCCCTTGTTGGTAATTAAACCTTGGAATTGAATAGAATAATGAAGGGAAATGATGATTGAACAACATGCAATGTTATAACTCACCAAACCCTTGTTATGAAATCTGCAAACTTGTGTGAAATGGCTAGCTTGAATTTAGATCTTTAATGAAATGAATGCTTGATAGATCTTGACTTGAATTGCTTGCTTGAATCCAAACCCTCCATCACAAATGTTAGCTAAAAAACACACATGATGCAAGAATATCTTTGAAAAGATTCTTGAATCTTGATGATGGCTCCAAATTCTTGATGAATTGCTCTTGATTTCTCTTGTGAACTCAATTATTCTATTATGAATTCTCTCACAAAAGTCTTGATGTGAAAATGAGTTAAAGAACCTTGTATTTATACTTATCCATGCTTAATCTCCTGAAATTACACCACAAAAAGCCTACATATGAAATAATTAATTAAAGGAGGCTAAATCCTGCCAAGATTTGAAATTAAATCCCAAAAATAACTTGAGGGGGACTAAGATTCCCTAGGTGGTGTCTTAGTGTTGAGGCATGAAACTTGAGGCACAGACTCCAAAAAGGGACCAATTTAAGGTGCACTTGAAATCAGGATCCCAAGACCTTTGGGGGACAAAGACGCCTTAGGTGTCTTATTAGTCCCATCCCAAAAATCAAGGACACACAACTAGAATCATTAAATTATCATTTATCCTTTGATATTTGTCAAGATTATCTTTAAAAAGATATAATTTATTAGGCTTGTGGATGTAAAAGAGGACCAATTAAGACATAAATAAGGATAAATAAAGCAAGGCATGCCTAAAAAAGTGTGAAAATGAAAGGGTATGCATTTTGTAGCACTACACAATGTTATGATCAAAAAAATATAGACACAAGTCTTGTATGACATATAATTTCTTCGTTTCCTAGCTTGGATATCTCGAATCTACGATGTAAGTGTTCTGATTTTCGAAGAAATGTCCTCTTGAGGATTGTTGGGTGGTGGAGCATACGTGTTGTATTGAGGAATGGTAGATGAATTATATGCAGGATTTGGTAAGGTGGTGAGTTTGTGTTGAATGTATTGTATGGTGTGTATGGTGGATTGTTTTGATATTATGGATTTAAGGGTGATAAGGGTGGTGGTGTGTTGTATTCTACTTGTGAATTTTGGTTGAGGATATTTATGAATTTGCATATTGATTATAATGTAAGCCTTGTTGTTGTGCTTGTAATTATTGTTGGGCTTGTTGTGCTTGCAATGCTTATGGATCTTGTTGTACTTGCAAGGCTTGTTGAGCTTACAATGCTCGTTGAGCTTGTTGTGCTTGTAAGGCTTGTTGAGTTTGTTGATATGCCATAGATTGTTGATGAGACAAATCATTTTGGTGGATTTTGTGGAATCATGTTATGAGTGGATTGTGATAGAGGATTTTGTTGATTTTTGTATTTATGTGAGACCAAATTTTTGTTATTGGGCACTTGATTTTGATTTGGCACATGTTGAATTTGTTTTAGGGGAACTTTTCCTTGATTTCTTTTGCTATATGTCTTTGCAAAATTTGGGATTGTGATGGAGGAATATAAGTTTGAGGACCCAATTGATTTTTCATTGTTTGTGGGACTCCTTGATATGATGCCACTTGGTGTTGTGATGTTTGTGGAAAACCTTGAATTTGGACTAAAGGACTTTGAGGATTACCTTGATTTATTTGATTTTGGGTCAATGAATTTCCTTGATGTTAAGGCCTTTGATGTTGGACCATTTGTTTTTGAGGATAAATTTTATGGTGTTGTAATGATTGACCTTGCAATGCTTGATTTCCTTGTCCTTGAAGATGCACTTGGGGTTTTTGAATCACTTGGTTATGTTGAATATTAGGGGCATTGGTTTGAACATTTTGGGAATTAGATGTGAGTAGAGGATATGGTTGTGCATGAAATGTTGGTGCAATGTTTGTATTATGGGGATGTGATGTAAGTGGCATGTTTGGATGTTGAGGGTGTTGAGGGATGGGGATGCTTGTGTTTTGAATACCCAAGTTTGTGTTGTTCCCTAGACATTGAGTTGGACCAAGTTGAGTTCCTTGTTGGATTGCAAGATTAGATGAATCCATCCTAGAGGTTGTAGGTTGGCTTGGTATGTGTAATGAGGATAGTTTTGGGATAGATTTAATGCTATTATGGACTAAGGTTTGTGTCATATATTTTTGAGATATGGATGCAACATTTTCTAAAGGTTGTTCCTTAAGTGTGTTCAAATCAAATGTAGAAGGGAGTTTATCTCCTTCTTTTGCTAATGCCAACATGTATTGGGTTGGGTTTAACTTCATCATGGTGTTGACCATATGATGAACCTTAGGATATTTTTGCATTTCAAGAATTTCATCTATGGTAAGTTCCATGGTATTATTGGTAACATACTCTATATGAACCCCTATTTATTGGGAAGTTTGAGGTGGTTATGGTGGATTTTGTGATGGATATGTGAAACCTCTAGGATTGAATTCTTGTATTGCAAGGTTTTGTTGGTTTGTGTCACTAATGGTAGATCAATCAATAAATTATACTAACTAAACCATATTCCCAATTAAATATTTGAAAATGCTAATTAGAAGCCATGAAAACATGAAATAAACTCAAATTGATAAAGGAAACTAACTAAACACTTGCAAATCTGATCCCATTTGGGGATTGGTACTAAATTGATGTGGAATGATCATCCCTTTTCCAATCCCTCTTGATGAAACAAGATTTTAAGTGATTCTCTAATGGAGGAATGACTAAAATTGATACAAAATGACTAAATGCTCTCAAATATCGCTCTAAAAATGACTATATTATAATTGCTCTCAATGCTTGTGGATGAATTTCTCATGAAATAGAGGCTATTTATAGGAATTCTAGGTGAATCAATGGCTAGGATCAATTTGGTTAATCAAGGGACACAAATCGATGAGAAGAATTGGCATGGATCAATGATTTCAATCCATGGAGGAGATTGGATACTCACGTGGATTGATGAAATTAATCAAGTGTTGAAATTGATTCAAACAAACACAAATCCTTAATTTTAGGAGGAATGTGCAAGATATTTCCATGTTGGAGGGAAATAGTTTGAATTTGAATTGGAGGAATATTCCCAAGAATATTCCTTGGCAAGTGGGAGAAATTGGACAAAATATAAATATTAGTCAATTAAATAATTAGAATATTATTTAATTGTGCAAGATGGTGGAATTTAAAGATTTAATTAAATAATTAACTCATTTAATTAAAAAGAGGGAATTAATGAAATTCAATTAAATAATTCAAATTATTTAATCAAATGAGAGGACTTAGGGAATTTAATTAAATAATTTGCATTATTTAATCAAATAGGATGAAAATTAGTATGGAAGAGGTGAATTAACCTAATAATGTGGATTATTCAATTAATAGATGAAAATAATGAATTTAATTAAAAAATTAGGATTATTTAATTAAATAGTCGAAAAGGGTCAAATTAGGACAAAAATGGTGTTAGTAGTCAAGTTCAAATGCGTGATATCAATCATGACAATTTTAAGTGTCTAAAGGACTATATTTTTTGATAGATTATGTGGCTATGATAATTGAATTTCTATGGAATTCACCATTGACTATACTAATGATTGGATGACATTGAGAGAGGTCACCTTTCACCTTTTTGTTTCATTTATAACAACAATAATTGGATTGCTTATAAATGGTGAAATATTTTTTCCTACGACATCCAGCCAATTCTTAGATTTAAAGAAAATGTACCAACTATTTCCATAATTTGATGAATATATCAAAATCATCCCAAGCTAGGGCATAATTCACACCTTATTGCCTGTACTATAGGATGATGTGGAAAAACTTATCATCTAGTTTATCTCCTATAAGGGAAGGTATGTACATTTTTTTACCATAATTATAGATTTCTATGTTATTTACCATATTTTATGTTTCACTTCCTACAACATATGTGTGTTGAGGTTAAAAAAGGGGAACAAATTACTAGCCCACCATGAGCTCATAAAATTTCTTGTAATACAAGGTATTAGTGTTCTTACACCACGAAGAGATTGGCTACAAATTAGTAAATATATAGAGGACTATGAATCACATGAAGTAAATATTATTGAATCATAATTTCTTAGAGTAGTAATTTCATGAAAAGCTAGGAATTTGAAACACATCATTGATCCCATTTATTCATCTATTAAGGAATCAAATGAAAAAAATACTAGAACCAACTATGCTTAGTTGAGATTCATCATTAAGGTAAACTTTCTCACCCACATATTCTTCATGATTCAAAAACCACCCATAATAGGAGGTAATATGGAAGGATCTTATCAACCACACACATTTGGATGCATGAGTTGCAAAATCTATGACCAAGGCATCTACAATATCTTGATAATATTTTTTGACTCATTTTCAAAATATTTTTTCTTTCTTCTTCTCGTCTTTAAAATCTATATAGTAGTTATCACACTTGCTATCTTTATAACACTTATCTTGGTGCAAGTCTCACAAATTCTTCCAAAGAGCTTGTGCGGTGGCTTCTTCATGTAAATTTAAATAATATAATGCAAAATAGAGCCTAATGAGGCTTTTCACCTTTATGTCTAATAGATCTTATTTAACTTGTGACATTAAAGTGAGTTATGATCTAAATAAAAAAATGAATATATCTGTCTACAAGAATATCCTCCACTTTGAGCTTCCACAACTCAAAGTAAGTGCTTGTAAATCTATCCATCTCTATTATCAACGATCTTGCTAGTTTCTTGCAACAAGATTTCCTTCTATGTAATATAAAATTGATCTAAGATTAATACAAGAAACCTTATCCTTAACATCTAGGACATGAGGTGATCAAGACCTGTTATTAAATTGAAGGAAGTGGAGGTATGGAATAAGCTTCCTAGACTAATACATGAGAGGTGGTATGTGAAAAAAATAAATTGATCATTTACTTAGAATGAAATAAACACAAAAGTAATATACCATAACATAGTGATCTATGTGGGGGAAAGCAATTAAGGAAAACCCACACTCCAAAGAAACTCAAAATATTTTTTAGTAATAAATGGTTACAATATACTTGAAATCTCTATTTCTTATAATAATATCACCAATGAGAGTAAAGACACCTAAAAATCACCCATCATATTAGCCAAACCTACCACATTTTTTATACTATTAATTGAATGAATTAAAAAAAAACTTATTTAATTAATTAGCCCTCTCTTCCTAGTTCCTAATACTTGCCCCCCTCCACATTATTTAATTATCATTAATTAAATCCCCCTTTATCCATATAACCACCCCCCCAAAAAATAATTAAAATTCCTTTTATTCTCATCCACTCATTTTATAACTCTCTCAAAAAATCAAAAATTAATTAAAATATCTTCATTTTTTCCATCATCCACCTCCCAACTAGCCAACCAACTTAATACTCACCATTAATCCCTCAAAAAATTCTCAACCAATCTTTATTGTTGATCATGCAATCCAAAATTCTATAATTCTACCCTTATGTGAGCCATTTTCAAGAAGGAATTAGAACACAACATCATCCTACTGCTATGAGTGGCCATATATCAACATTGTGAACTCAACCATGTTCATGGTGCAACAATAATCAATATGGGTAAAATTATGATTTTTATTCATTTGTTGTTGATTTTTTTGCTCTAACTAAGGTTTCATTAATCATATATTGAAGGGTTTGATATATTCATTTGAATTCTTTCTTTTGGTCTATATTTTTATGTACATAAAGGATTTGGAGCAATTTTTGGCAACATAATAGTATTAAAAAAACTCACTATGAAACAAGCACCCAATAAATAGTCCAGAATAAATATATGAAAATATCAAATGATTATTAGGAAACCATGAGTTAAAACCATCCAAATTATGACACTTGAATCCCTAGTTAAAATTCTAATACTCAAATCCCAAGATGAGTCCATAAGTTAAAAATAATATATTCATTCGACCTATCATTAACTTGTCCTAATCTACTAACCAACTTGGGAACTCTATTTTGGAACCATTGTCTCCATTCAAATATGTCTTATGACATGTGATAAAATTCATCATAAGTTGATCAAAAAGTGTAACTCCCTCTTATAACTCTCTTATGTAAACTATAAACTCTTAACATCTAATGTGGGAGGCATAAGTTTTAGAGGCCATAACTTTGGATCTAAAAGTTAGTTGGTTTCTTTTAATTCTAGAGTTCAAAGATTACCAAGTTGGTGTAACCAACTAGCTTTATTTAAGACCTATTTTGACATTTTTAGGGCCAAAATTGACCTCTAGAGTTATAAAACATATTTTTTATTATTATTAACATTCAAATATAGAGTTGATACACCTTTCCTAATAGTGGGTCTTTATTATAGGGATTACTCTATGTATTCATGAGGTCCCAATGAAAAGGAATCAACTACCAACCCATGATGACACCTTATTCATTTTCATATATATTTTTTCTTCAAGATCACTATGAATAGGAGAAATAGATAGACTTATATGTGTAAATTTTCCACTTTCAAGCCACCTAGAAGCTTCTTTGTCATAGTGTTAAGAAGCACTAGATTGAACACATATCTACTAGGAATAACTATGCCCTCTATGATTTGAGAGTGATATTTGGACCAAATAGTATGGTTGTGACCCCATATGTGCCCATGGAGAGTAGAAACACCCTTCTAGATGGGGATGTTGACCCATGAGTGATAGTGTGAGGATAATTTTACCAATGCTCAATAAGAGTCTAGAAATATGAGAAAATTCTAGGGAAACTTTGTTATCTTGCACTTAAATTTGTTGTAACATATTTATAACATGATATAGCTTTAGAATATAAAGAAAAAATAGAATCAATAGAAACTCCTAGAAATAAATTTGAGCTTTTATCTTTCCAAATATTCAAATAAAGTCTCCACTTTAAAAGCATGTCAAATTTAGGTGAACTTAATTGGAATTTATGGTCAATCACCTACAAGAATCATGTGATATAAAAATATCTTGAATGTTGAAATATTTAAGAACTCATGAATCCAAATCCAAGCATCTTGAGCATGAAAATATATGTGAGATTCTTGGTAGTTTACAAATGGAAAAAAATGATAGAATAGATTAGAAATACCTATGTGGATCAAAAGATATCCAATAGGAAGACCTTTTTAGAGAAGACAACAATAAAAATGATTTATCTTGGGTTTCAAAATAGTTGTCTAAATAGTATGAAAAATGCATTGCTAATGAGTAGTTATAGATTGTAGACCCCATATGTTACCGAGATTTTGAGTCATAGGTAGATGTTGAGTGATCTATGAGTAGTGTTTATAAGGCTTGTAATTTTTAGAAAGGATTATTAGTATGTAAAGTTTCCAGCCCTTCCTTTATAGTTCAATGTAGCTAATCTGAATCCTATGTAGCATCTCTCAAGGGAAGGATGCCATGATAAGTTTTGTTTAGAGAGTTTAAATTTGACCTCCTAACATCTAATTCCTTATGGTTCTAGAGAATAAGTCTAAATGAAATGAGCCCCTTTAGGGCATGAATCCAATAAACTTTAGCCTAAGTTTGATCCTAGCAAGTAATCATAAGAGACCACCAAAGAGATTGTTGGTTGATAGATATTGTAATTCTAAATCGTTCCCATTCTAGAGTAACAATGTTTTGATTGAATCATAAGTTTTCCCCATACTTTTGGAAACAAAAGTGCACTAAATTTGAACCAACTCCTCCAAAATTAGAATTATATGAAAGTTGAGCCCTTTTGAATCCTATATATTATATGAGGATCCTAAACAAAACATAATGCCTTAGAAAAAATTTCTAGGCTTCATTCCCTTCGATAGCTTTGATGATCCACATAGAACAAAATATAAGCTCTTGACGATGAGCATTCATCAAGAGTACAACAAGATTCTAAAGCAACTTTGTGAAAACCCTATCCCTTCTCAAAAGAGAGCCACAAGAAATCTCTTAGAAAATTTAATTTTTTTTAGAAAGCATTAGAAGGAGCCCAACAAAAAGACTAGAAAGATGTGTTGCAACAAGAACTTTGGATAAAATATATAATTACACAAGAGAGACATGCTTGACAATCTAATAATATAACTTCTCAACATGAGCAAGAATAGATTGGTAAAGAAGAAGAAGAAGAAGAAGTTCTAAGAAGCTTAACAATCTCATTATGATCAATACATTTGTAGCCAAAGGCATTAATTCATAAAGGTTTGGGTAAGAAATCTTAATTATAATACTAGGTTTTCTGCCACTATATGCTAGAGTTAGAGGTAAGACATAATTTGTTAAGGCATTGCAAGGCATGTGCGATTTTATCATCTTCCAAGACAGTGAGAAATAACTCATCCACAAAATGGTCATTGATAAGCTATTTTTCAATATTGAGAATGGAAGTACCTTTGACATGCTACTTAGTAACAGTATTAGTAGAAAAATAGACAAAAAATTTCACAACAAACATATAAAAGTAGAAAAAATCAAACCTTATTAAATAGATTTAAAAAGCCCCAAATTTATTTATTTATTTATTATCTAAACAGATTTTTGTTGCATCTTATACAATCTTTGTAGACATATAATTATTATTTAAATAAAAATTAGATTGTCCTAAATCACTATTATACATATTTTTGTTTTAAATTTAATATAGTAGTTTTCTATACTATATAATTTAAGATTATTAAATTCTAAATCTTACATCACATGAACTAACAAACGTATAGTTTAAGGATCCCCCAACCGTATATGAGTAGAGTGGTCATCTCTATGAAATATGTTTACAATGCTAAATCTCAATTTGAAAAATTCAAGGGTACATGTTTACAATGCTAATATTTATTAAACATTTTTCAACTTTATATTAATCGAATTATAGAAAACTTCATATGCTCAATCCAAACACGTCCATATCAACTGTCACATTTTTCAATGGTATATACCCTTTCCACACACTCAACAAAATTTTCGACATTGTTGATGTATAAATAAATAAATAATGAAAATTAATGTTTATAAATATTTTTTTTTATGCTAACAAAGTCTAGGTATAAATATTTAGCTGCACATAAAATAACACATTTATTATCTAAAAATATATGAATATTATTTTTAATTGTAATAGTAAAATTTGTATATATATTAATAAATAGTTGATCTATTGATAAATGATTCATTCTTGTATAGAGTTGGGTTCATTTTTAGATCATTTATCCATCTTTGTTTACGCATGCTCTTATACATTTGGCCTTATTCTATTCCTTTATGCACATATTGCTATACATTTGTTATCAATTAACAAGTAGCCTTGCACTAACATACACAAAGTTATTCTCCACCTCAAGATATATACTTGCCTATCCAAGGTTAATCCTATGGGATGGAGGTTTTCTCCCCACACAATGTGAATTGACCTTTGAATTTTAGAACTTTAAATTCAAAATTTATTGACTCTTGTATATTTCACTAATATTATAAGCCAACTTGGTATACACATTTACATGATTTATTTCTATGTCTTGGTATTTAAGGAATTTGATACTCATTAATTTGCATTATTTAATTATCAAGGAAAACCCATAAGCATTACATACAAAAGTCATTCTCAGAACATTTCAATTTAGAGCATTAAAGGGAATTAAAATCAGCATTGAAATCATCTAGAACACTTGCATGTGTTAAAGTGTTGTCTTAAATCTTCATCCACAATCATAAAACTATTGTAGTCAAGAGATTGACCTAGGAGAACATGACCCTTGTGATCTAGTGAATCTCTCCAAGGTATTTTTCAGTATTGTCAATCTTTACACATCAACAAACATTAGATATAGAGGAAAATTAGGTCTCAAAATTATTTAGTCTACCAAATTGATCTTACATATTATAGGGTAGGCTCAAGCATTGAAATCATTTGTTGCACATGAAGTCGATCTTACACACTGATAAGTCCAACTTTAACAAGGTGAATTATAATTTAGTCTAGAGACAACAAGTAGACTAAGGGTATTCATTTTCTACATTGAGGTGACCAACTTTTAATATGTGACACTAGTTAAATATTTTTCTTCATGGTTGTTCCAAGAGCTAAGTGCCTATTCCTCTTGATTTAATTTCTAACCATTTATTACATATTTTATATTTCCTCACCATTAAATCATTTATTCTAGGCTAATTTGAATGGTTGATTGCACATTTACTTAATTATCCTAGATTTATATTAGGCTCTAAGAAAAAAATCCATTACAACATTTTGGTGAAGTTGTATGATTTTACACCCCCTAGAAGGTTTGACCTTAGGTCACTATTGTCATTTATTTATGGGTTTTAAGATCTATAACTTTTTATTGCTTTATTCATTTTAGATATTATTAGGGTTTGTGTTCCCACTTAGTGCTACTTCATTTATAGATCTTTATTATATGGTGCGAGACTACACAAGTCTAATCTTAACTTTACTTAGCCTTGTTTGGACTTTGATGGTATTATTTTATAATATACTATACCTCATTTCTATATCATTTGTCTACTCCTATTAAGGTGTTAGGTATTTATTGCATAAGCTTGTGAAACCTACCCACCCTTGGATAGATCTGCATTGTTATATCTTTACATCATGGAATCTCACGGTCCCTTATCTTTGGCTACTATTCATGCATCCCTTACATACTTTTGTATCTTTACATCATAGAATTTCATGATCCCTTATGTATGGCTATTATTCATGTATCCTTTATATATTTTAGGTATTTTCATTCCTTGATTTTCTAATGCGAGATACTTGATGTTGTTGTGACTCTCTAGCCTATGGATAGTGATATGCTTCCTATGAATGCGTTATTTCATCTTGTTTGTTATTTTTTCTCCTTTAGAGAGTTTCTTTTATTAAATTTCCTTCTTGACATCATGTTATGGTCATATTTGAAATGCCATATTATCTTACTACTACCACATTGTATGGAGCATTACAATTTCATTTCCATATAGGCAAAAATTTCTAACAATACACTCACTCTTGCACTTTGTATCTATAATAGAATAAACTCAAGCAATTGTGCTTATTTTAATTTGTATGAAATAATCCACTCATTGCACATATTTTCTTCATTTTGTAGGTTCCTATGGAGTGCCCACATGCCAAGGAGGAGGTATAGATGAATAAATCAAGTTAGGTTCATTAATTGACATGAATGTTGACCATATCCTTTTATGTTTGAACATTTACTTTTTTTGCATGGATATGAGTGCTCATATACTTTGAAATACACATTCATTTTATGATTTTGTAACTTAGAGTGAGTACAAAGTGCAATGGTAAAATTTGTATACTCATGTTTTTTCCCATTTATTTTTAAGCTCATTTTGATGGAATGTCTCAATAAAATTACATATCGATGTAAATATCACATACATGTAAAAATTTGGGCTCATTCCTTGACCATTTTCATACCTATTTATACATTCTCCCACACATTTGATCTTATCCTATCCTTATTTTTTCTCATCCTTATATATTTTGCTACTTATGAACACCTACCCTTACACTTACACTCATAAAATCATCCCCTACCTTGAAATATACACCTCCATGATGTCTTGGATTAATCATGTGGCATGTGGGTTTTCCCCCTCACCAAGTGGAATTTACCATTGATTTTAAAAAAAAATCAAAATTTCCAATTGCCATATATTTCTCTAGTTATGTTGTGTTGACTTGGTACACATTAGCATGATTTTCTATGACTTGGTACTTAAAGGCATTCAATATGAATTAACTCACATCAATTGATTATCAAGGAAAATTCCTAATCATTATGTGGAGAAATCATTGAGGAACATTTTAATTTAGAGCATTAAAGGGAACCAAAATTTGAACTAAAACTACCAAGACACTTGCATTCATGAAAATGAACTGTCTTTAATATTCATACATGACTATGAATCTAGTCTAATTGAAGGAGTTGACTTACAAGCACATAACCCTTGTGATCTTCCTAAGGCCTTTTTCAATATTGCCAATCCTTGTACATCAATAGACTTCAAAGAAAAAGGTAAAATAGATTGCAAATGTATACAATCTACTAGATCTATCCACAAAGTTACAAGATAGGTTCACACATTAGAATAGTTCCATAATGTGTAAAGTTGATGACATCACAACATGGGTCCAATGGCAACAGACCAGCAATTCACTGCTAGAAAATTCACCGTCAACAATTCACCATGAGAAAGTTCCCCACCATGAAAAATTCACCTCATGGAAAATTCACCGCCATGAATTGCAGGTGGTGAATTTTCCATGAGGCGAATTTGTCATGATGATGAATTTTCCTATAGTGAATTGTTGGCAAGGAATTTTTTGCTGGTGAATTGCTCTATTTTCCTAGAGTGGGATCCAACAAG
This sequence comes from Sequoia sempervirens, assembly GCA_007258455.2. NCBI lineage: Eukaryota > Viridiplantae > Streptophyta > Pinopsida > Cupressales > Cupressaceae > Sequoia > Sequoia sempervirens. Next base: position 479,046,843 of record VDFB02058242.1, read on the forward strand.
TACACAACATTATTTGTATATATATATAATGCTCACAACTAATAAATAATTATCATATTAAACTGATTTATAAATATATAAACTTAATCTAAAATACACGTTTACAAATAATTACAAATATTTTAATCATAATACGACAAATATAAAAAATATGAATCTTAATTTTTTTATTATTATGGAATCAAGATATAAACTACACCTTATATTTACTTTATGCACTTAAATAACAATGTAAAACACCCAGTGTCTGTGTTTTGTTTCCAATGTTTTTAGTATAGTTTTTATGATGTTTTATGGACTTGATTCTTTTTTTGACCCTGGAGACTTTTCGTGTAAAAGATACAACACCCTATAATTAGTATAGTTTTTATGATGTTTTATGGACTTGATTCTTTTTTTGACCCTGGAGACTTTTCGTGTAAAAGATACAACACCCTATAAATACTGCTCATATTATCAAAAATAATGTAAAATACACATTCTACACATGATTATATATGACCAATCACAATAATTATTAAATGATAAATATAAAAATATGAATCTAAAACCTATTTATCTCTACCAAATAAAACTATTTAACTTTTGAATACCTATACATTAATGATTATCAGCCATCCACCTGCACAGTAATTCCTCTTTGCTGGTTGCTCATCTGCTCAGATATTTCTTTTAGTGAAGCTGGTCTTTTTGTGGGTTTTGTTCCCTTCTGATCTGAGTTTGTATGCAGCCTTTTGTTAACTTGTCATCATTTTAACTAATATAACTGTTTTTTAAGTTCTCTGTCCAAATAGATCCAACTGTCACCTTTTTTTGCATAGCATATTCCTCCTCCTCGACGATGAACAAAGATTTTCAACTTTCTCTCGTAGCCAGGCATCTCTTTTCTTTAGTTGCCAAAAATTTCCTCGAACAAAACACCATCACAGTATATAACAACTCATATCAGATTATTCTTAGGCTGCTTACATTTACTCATCTTTTAACAGCCCATCTCTGTTCAATAATTCTTAAGCTACATACATTTGCTGATCTTTTAATAGCCCATCTTAGTTCAATAAGCTGCTTGCATTTTGTTGATCTTTTAACAGTCCATCCCAATTCAATTATTTGTAAGTTATTTGGAGATTTTTAGCATTTTGTTTATATTTTTAGATTAAATTACATGAATAGTTTTTTCATTAACGTTTTGGATCATATTTCATGATTTATCGTGAGGATGAGTAAGAAAAGAGCATTGACTAAAATTTTCATGTCTTCAATTTTTATGCTTTCATTAATTTGAGATTTTCATCTCCTTTTAGATTAAGTCTATGGTATATAGATTTGCTCCGTATAATTTAGAATTCCAAGATTTAGTGTTACATCTGGATATATAAAATTATTTAATGTTCATTAATTCACAAGTATCAAGAAATCTTTTAGATATTGGAAAGAGAATTATCATACCAAAAACTTTCTTTGGTCTATTAAAAGGAATTTAAATCTATATTATGTTTATTTAGAATACCTTCATGTCTAAGATTTATTGTTTTCAACCTTTATTCATGATTATAAAGTCAATTTTATCAAGGGAGTTGATCTAGGATAATTCCACTTTTGTAATCCAACAATCTCTTCAAGATATTTTTCAATATTGTCAATCCTTACACACAATTAAATATCAAAGATAGGAGTCTAATTAGGTTTGATGGAAATCTTGCAAAATACCTCAACAATTTTTGAAACACAAGCCTTAGGTTGAAACCTCTTCAACTATATAGACTTTAAAGATATGTCTTGTACCATCTACTTTTTTTTTTAATAATATATTATTATCATTTTAGTTTATAATAATTAAAGATTATTCATTAAAAATATATATATAATTAAATAATATTTCAAAAAATATTATTTATTTAGTTCTTAATTAATTTAAGCTAATAATATATGATTTAATAGAATTGTAAAAAAAAAAGTTATTAGCATTATTACTTTAACATAATGGATTATAATGTTATATGGGAGAGTATATCTAAATTAGAAGTTGTCACATCATCTAAATATACCTCCTCAATATTTCAATTTGGGCAAATAGTGTAAGAAAAAACATATTGTTATCAATTGGTTTTGGTCTATTCTTGGAATTGAATGGCTATGAATAGGGTCATTAGAAATCAAGTCTTGTTGAATATAAGGTCTTGACACCAAAAAATGAGGTTGAGATCATGCGAGGCATGAATTTGGTGGAATAGATACCCCTCAGTCCTTAATTCTTAGCCGAAGAGATTTCAACCTAAGACTTATGTTTTTATTAAATAACTAAATAACTTTGTGCATTTAATATAAAACCTTAAATACACACATCATCATTCTTATTAATTAAAATATAACCCTTTAATATATAAAAAATTGAATCCTTCAAATTTCAAAATTAAAAATCACAATAAAATCTAAACAATTTCTAAAATTATTATGCGAATATTGATTCCCTAGGGATGCCTTTAGTCATGTGTGTTTAAACTACTTTATTCGAGGATATAATTAGTGCTTAGCCCCTTTTTCTTTGGAATTCCAAATCTTGCACCCCATGAACTAAACAAAGATATATTTTAAGAACCTGCCAACTATATATGATTAGAGTGGTGATATCTATGAAATATGATGAGAATATTAATCTCAATTTGAAAAATTCAAGGATACATGCTTATTATTAAACATTTTTTTAACTTTTATATATTCAATCATGGAAAGCATCATATACTCAGTCCAAACACGCCCATATAAACTTTACATAGTATATTACCCTTCCCATACAATCAAAAAATATTTCGACATGACAGAGAAAAAATATGTCTACAACTATTACTCTTATAATAATAAAATGGAGTCATAATCATTATCTTTAGTTGTACATAAAATAAAATAATTATTATATACAAAATAATTTGTATCATGTATAACTGTAATGAAGAAATTTATATATTCATGGTTTTGGATTTTTGTCATGACAAATAATGTCTATATTGATAAGTGGTGTATATATTGACAAATGGCACTTTTGTACAATGTTTCAAGGTTTATTGCTTGGTTTTCTTATTTATCTCCATTTACACGTATTCCCCATACATTTAACCTTTTCTTATCCATATTTCTATATAATGTTATGCATTTGTCATTTATTAACACATAGACTTGTACTTATATTTAGACTCACTCCCAAGCTCGAAATATACACCTCCATGACATCCTAGGTCAATCTTGCAGTGTGTGGGTTTGCCTTGTACAACACACAAATGACCTAAATTTTCAAAATTTAAGTTTTTAAAACTTCCACCTAATTTTCTAATTGTTGTGAGTCAATTTGGTACACATAATTTGTATAATTTATTTCTCTAATTTGATAGTTAAAAGAATTCAATATACATTAATTCACATCCAATCAATCATCATAATCATTACATGGAGAAATAATTCAAGGAATATTAAAAGGAACCAAAATCTATTAAGTAATCTAGAATGTGCATGTATGGTAGTAAATTGTCTTTGATCTTCATCCACAATTATATATTTAGTCTAATCAAGGGGCTGACCTAGGAGGACATAATCCTTGAACTATCTCCCTCTAGTATATTTCAATATCACTAATTCTTATACATTAGCATATTTCAAAGACAAAGGTAAAACTAGGTTGTAAAAGTATATAGTTTGCTAGATCAATCTCCTAAGTGACATGATAGGCTTGTACACTAAAATAATGTTGTGGCGTGTGGATTTATCACACACAATGTGGATCTCATCTACATAGAATTCATGGCTATTAGAGGGTATTCATTTTTTCTTTGAGTCAATAAGATTCTACACAACGCCATTTATTATTCTTCATCATTGTTTCTATATAATTAAGTGCCTAATCCTCTTAGATTAATTTCCAAGCATTTATTAAACACTTTATCATTATCATTTCCAATTGTAGAATTAATTAATCTAAGTTAGTTTATTCTTGGTTATCACATTGAATTAGTGGAAAAGAAAAAAATATTATTTCATACAATATTTTAAAGTATAATAGAGTACTTGCACATTTAGAAACAAATATGATACGATGGAATACACATATTTGGACTCAATTATAACTACTATAGTTAATTATATATGTTGTAATGTTTCTAGAAGAAAACTATATATTAACACTTAACAAAAACATTACAACTCATACTCATAGATTATGGAAATATCATATCTTTAATAATTAATTGTATATTATTAAGAATTTAAGTGAATGAAAAATTAAATAATATATCTAGCACTTGTATACAGCAAATAATTCCTATTTTAGATTAATTTATAAATATACAAACATAATATAAAATGTGTCTTTTACACATGAATTCATGTTTGTTAATAATAACATGACACATAAAAATGTGAGTGTAAAATTATTTATTATTACCAAATCAAATTATTAGATTTTACCCTACATTTATTTCTATGCACTTAATGATTTAAAATGAACTTTTTGCAAATAATTGTATATGACTAATCACAATGAGTGTTACATTGTAAATATAAAAATATGAGTGTAGAAGTAATTTATTATCATTAAATAACTATATTTGACTCATTAAATAACTTAAGAAATTGAATGATTCACAAAGAACCAATCATAAACATGTATAAATTCATTAATCATATGGATATTACATAACAAACAAGACATAGTTATATTAATAATACATTCTTTAAATATACTAATATCAAAAACTCGACATATTTCAATCCACACAATTACTAAAGACAACACTTACAAATACAAGTAGAATGTCCAAAGAGCAATGTTGATAAATACAATAATATCTAAAAGTAAAATTCATAAATACAAATAAAATATTAGAGACATAAATTTTCAAAATTTGTAATATTAGTTTGAATTTTCTCAATAAAGTATTTTCCATCAACGGATTATATTCCATGATCCATTGTAGAACAATGATAACCAAAAAAGAGATAAATAATTTGAACTATTAAGGGAAAAATACTTACGTGATTTATTCTTTTTTTACTGATTTGATATTTTATCAAATTCAATTACATAAAAAAAACAATACATGTGATATTGCTATCAAGGTTTAACCGTGTTTTACTATATGATATTTTATCAAATTCAATTACATAAAAAAAACAATACCTGTGATATTGCTATGAGGATTCAACTATGTAGTGTTATGAGTCAAACTCATTGACCCATGTTTCATGAGTAGTCATTCACAAGAACCCATCTCTCATTGTAATGAATGTTCCACTTGTCACTCATTACATCTAGGTGATGCTCATAGAGGTGCCCATGTTTCATGAGTAGTGGTTCACAATAACCCATCTCTCATGATAATGAATGGTCCACTTAGCACTCATTGCATCTAGGTGATGCTCACAGAGGTGAAGCACTAGGCCTTCCTGGGAGGTCACCCATCCTAGTACTACTCCAACTCAAGCGTGCTTAACCATAGAGTTTTCCCCAAAGTTAAGCCCACTTAACTTGCAACCCCATTTGCAAAACCTTTAGCAAGTGTTGTGCCTTATGAACCATTCATTATAGAACCCCTTTAACTCATCAAGATTGAATCGTGATAGCAATATCACAATTTGACACGGTGTGAACAATACCTATCAAATATCAATTTAAAGAAAAAAAAACAATACCTAAAAATTCAATTAGAATATGTCAATTTATTGACCTAACACTACAAGAATATTCATGGCAATCCAGTAGCCCTCTAGATGGGAGTGATAACCAGCTATCCAGTTTCACATAAGCAAGTGATCCTTACAAAAATTATAAAAAAAATCATTTGCTCAGTCCAAACAGATCCCAATAAACTGTCACTTTTTTAACATAGTATATTCCTCCTCCTTGACAATCAACAAATATTTTCAATTCTCTCCCTTGGCCGGCATCTTTTCTCCTTTGTTACCAACAACTTCCCTCGAACAAAGCCCCCCTTACAGTATATATCACTTTGGATTCCTCGTCTGAATTTATGTCTCTTGGTGATCTTTTAACAACCCATCTCAGTTCAATTATTCTTAAGCTGCTTAAAGTGGTAATCTTTAACAACCCATCTCAGTTCAATTATTCCTATTCTTATTCTGCTGGAATTTGGTGATCTTTATATATTCAATTATTCTTCTGCTCTAGAAACCCCAAAAATGGATCAGACCAGTGGTAACACAGATTTTAGCAAGAAATCAAAGCGAGGGCATCAGCGAAGATTTGTGGGTGTGAGACAAAGACCCTCTGGAAGATGGGTTGCAGAGATAAAGGACTCCTTGCAGAAAGTTCGCCTCTGGTTGGGCACATATGACACAGAAGAAGAAGCTGCAAAAGCATATGATGAAGCCTCTTTAGCCCTCAGAGGACCCAGTGCCAGAACTAATTTTCCAATTCCCAAAGATTTCAATGAAAATGAGTATGCAAACAAGAGGCTGGCCTGTCTCTCTGCCAGAGTTAGAGGCCCCCTAGAGTTAGATGTCAATAAGAATAACACACCCTTTTCTTTTGAGACCACTGAGGATAACACAGGTGGTGGTGCAGGAGGCATTTATGGGGCTCTCAAGGCCAAGCTGGAGAAAACAAACAGGATTAATTCAGGAACAAATTTTGGTGGTCCAATAGCACTACCTAATAAGAATTATGCTGCAAGGACTATAGAGGATTTCCCAGCATGGAGACTGTTGGGCCCTGACTATGGTTCTGCCTCTTTTAGTTTCCAATTTGTTAATGCAGACAATGAGAATAGAATTAGCCAGGAGGAACCTTGTGCTTCTAATAAAAGGTCTAGAGTGGCTTCTTCTGTTATTGTGCCTGCTGCTTTTGATCAGATCAATGGCCAGGTGGGCTTGGAGGGATCTTCAGGAGGCTCTGGTAGTTATCATGGTTATCCTAATTCAGATGGATACAGTGAGTCTTGTGAAGGTGCAGTTGTTGTAGATGAGGAGTCATTATTTTTTGAGCCTGAAGCCCTGTGGAATGCCTGTAATTGGGATGAAGGTCAACTTGATTGAAATACTTAAATAATATTATTTGTTATTATCATTGGTTTTTATTTATTTGTGGTTTTTGTCATCAGTTTTAGATTAGTTTGAGTGCCAATGATACACTTTTAACTGTGGTTTGGTTTACAGCTTAATGTGTGGTTGATTGGGATTTGAGATATGTTTAGTTAATTTATTTTCAGTATATCCGTTTGCTTTTTGAGACTGGGACAAGAATCAACTACATTTGAACTTATGCAAGAAGAAAAATCTCAATTTCAATAGTACAGCAGCTCTCTAGCGGATTGGATTTCAAAGACCTTCATGTGTTTTACATGGTATAAAAATTTAATAGGAGTTTCTAAATTCAATTGTGTATGTTTTGATATTTAAAAGTTCTTTCTATTATAGTTATATGTGTACATTTTTTATATCTAAAAATTCTTACTACTGTTGTCATCTGTGTACGCCTTTTACATTAAAAAGCTTACTATTATTGTCAGGATGTATGGGAATACATTTTTTCAATGACAAAAATAGACTTCTTAGTAATTATTTTTTTAACCAATGGAGAGAAGGAATGAGAATTGGAGTGGGGTGCAAATGGGAAAACCTCTAAAGGTGGAGATGACAAGGAGGATTCAAATGTTGAGGACAAGAATGAAATTTGGGACGTCAAGGAGGATGAGCTTTTACTAGACTTATTGCTCAAGCCTCGATTGTTGGGTGAACGACTTGCCTCCTCTGTGGCTACGAGGCTAGACTTTAAGGTGGAATCTTATGGCTTCAAATGGTTGTCGCAAATTTGGCTTGTGTAAGGGTTTCCTTTACTAGGCAATTGCCCTTGCAACCCTGTAGGTAAAGGTTTCAATTGGGATGAGTTTATTGCATGGGAAAATGTTGAAAATGTGTTTATGGGTGGGAGCCTCGATAGGCCTATGTTAAAGGTGTTTCTTCCTCTGCTTGATGTAGGTATCCAAGAAAAAGGTTTTTGTGTGTATGTCACCTTTACTGAGGTACCTCAAGCTCATGGCTCTAAAGGGATTTTAAGCCCCCATCCTACCCTTTCCTTGTAGCATTCAAATTTGAACATGCGTTCTTTTATTGGGCGGAGTGTGATGCTTGTTTTGTGATTGATGTGTAGGTAGTGATTCCTTTAGTTGAGGAGGTGTGTGGTGGTGCTACCACTCTTGTGCTTGATCCTTGGATGTTACTTGTGCTTCACTAAGGATTCCTAATTCTATGGCAGACAAAGCTTTTTCTTGTATGAGGAACACCCTAATTGGGAGGTTCTCAAGTTCTTATTTGAACATTGATGTTGTCCATGTAGCTAGGCTATTTAAAGATGTCATATTTCTAGTTAGTTTTGAGTGGTGACCATGTTAAATAGATTCTTCTTCTCCTTCCAAACCCTAGAGGATTGTACAAAAATATTGCAAGGAGGTCCTTGGTTCCTTGCCAAAGCTTATCTTTCTTTAAAAAGATGGTCAAGTAAAAATTTAACAAGGCCTCTATCTAGGTTAGGCTTCCAAGTCTTCCTTTGGAATATTGGGATAAATAAATCATATGAGGATTGCTAATGCTCTTGGTTTGTTTTTAGCCATTGGCAATGTAACAGGATCTGTGAATTTTTTTAATTTTTTTTTGCCAAATTTTGTGTTTGTGTTGATATTGATAAGGTGTTACCAAACAATATTAAATTATACTCCAAGTTGGGTGTCTGACAATATAAAAACCATTAAGAGTCTTCTTCACTGGCTTGTTTTCATTGCCACAAATTTAGGCACTTCTCCCATTCATACCACGATCCTTATCATGAGAAAGTGTGCTTCATGATGAGGAATGAATGAAGGATTTGGGCTCAATGGTTATAAGTCTTTTATGGAAAACCTAGGGTCTTCCTTAAAGGACAAGATACTACTTGTTGTGTATCCTTAGGTTCTAAATAATTAGAAGGTGTTGGAAACTACAATTGTGAGCCCTATTAGAGAGGTTAGGAGATTCCCATGTAAGGAAAGAAAATAAAATTAATATATGTGATTAAGTGTCCTTTGGTTGAGATTGTTCTTTAGGATGACCTAATAAGGTCAATTTTAAATACACTTTAGAGCTATTTATAGAGGTTTGGATTCAAATTGAATTGGCTATTAGTTTGGTTTTCCCTTTGTTGTATTTTTGATGCTTGTTTCCAGGGACTTTTCTTTTTTTAAGGTCTATTTCTTAGTTGGTCCTTGTTTCATGTAATTGTGACCTTTTGCTTATTGTATAAGGTTTGGTGTCCTTTTAAAATTCTCTTTTGATTCATAGCTCTGGTCAAATATATTTTCTTAATAAAAAATAATAATAATACTTGGGTTTTGGAATCCAATATAGAGGACAAGAGTAATGGATCTCATTATAATAAGCCTTGTTGCCCATTGTACAATGATTTTTCTTGGTTTAGTGTTATATTTTTCTAAAACAATTAAAATTTGTGATGCTAGGTATTTGTTAATGTTGATTTTCCTTTACATCTTTTATTTTGATATTATTTTTGATAATGGTAAAAGCGAGTTTGAAAGGGCCTAGGACAATGTACAACAACAATGAATCGACTAACATAACAAGTACCATGATATTCTTGGAAATTAGTTGTTATTGTTGTTTGTTTATGTAAATTATGTTATTTTCTAGTGTTTTGTTAAAACTTTTCCATGTAATATAATTTAAAAAAAAATCAAACAGTGTTATATAATGCTTATTATCTATATATTTATTTGTGTGAGAATTTATTATATAAATTATGTTTTACCATAAGGTATTAAATATTATTTTTATTTTTATTGTTATTTATTTTTTATTCAATGTTTTTATATCATGTATTTGAAATATTTATTTAAGTTTAATTTCAAAATTTTGTTAAAGATTAATTGAGAATTATAAAATAATATTGTCTATTGTTATGTAAGTATTTCTCCATATGTTTATGATGAATAGTGTAATATAGAAAATTGGACTCTAACAAAAGGAAAATAACTTCCTTTGAGAGTAAATTTCATTTTTTACACTCAAATAAAACTATGAAAAACACTTAATGAAAGTAAATTGGTGAAAATATCTAAAAATAGATAAATAAAAACGACTTTCTAATAATAAAAATAGAAAATATAGATGATGAAGAACCTAGGATTGAAATTTGAAAGTTATTTCCAAGGATACTATTGTGTCGCTTGGATGTTGCATTGTGTTGTGATTTGTACGAGCAGAGTGTATAAAAAAGCACATAAATCATGAAAACTTGCCCTCACTTATTCAACTAGTCTTCAACAACTAGAAATGAAAATACACCAGCAAATGCTATACAATGGAAATGTAGCTCGAAATAAATTGAACAACAAGATTTAAATGAACAATAGAAATAAATATACAAATAAGAAAATATTTACAAACCTCTATGTAATTGAGTTCTCTCAAAGTACAAATAATAAAAAGAGGTTTTGAGTTGTTTGGGGATTTTCTTTAGTCAAATCCTTGCTTTGGTGTTTCTATCTCCACAATAACCAAGATAGAGAAATGGATAGAAAAATTGTGTTCTTAATGTAAGTGTATTTAGAATTAAGAATAGTGACTAAAATGAAAGAGAATGGATGTGATAATCCCAAGATGCTTGGGGCACAAGAAATGCTTAGAATAATAATAAATAAAAGAACAATATTACTTGAGAGGCTTGAGGAAGCCAAGAGAAAAATAGAGCTAAAAGAGAATGTTGCAGAAAAGCTTAAGAGTGGAATATTGAGAGAGAGAGAGGGAGAGATTCGAAAAGAGAGGAAGGAAGAGGAAGAGGCTAGTTTGAGTCATTTAAATTTATCTTGGGCCATTTCCACTAAGCTTGGAAGGTGACAACTTGTGAAAAAATGTTTAGAAATAACTACCAAAAAAAAACTATTATGGAACACAAGTGCAACAAGTAGATGTATACATGAGGAACTAGTATCCAAACAATTGATGCTAAAAAATAACTAGAGACTAGAAAACACAAGAGTAACACAAAGATGACACAAAAAAGTGACCACAAGAAAGGAGGTGTGATCAAGGGAAAATTCTAAAATAGTGTTAGAGGGGTTAGCACAATAACATCAAAATTCCTATGAAATAACAAAGCACAAAGGAAGTGATGTGAAGACAAAAGGGACAAGGTTACCCTAAGTCTCCACCTTCCATGATTAACCTTTGTTACACCTCCTAGCTTGCAGATAAATAAAAATGCCCTCAGATTTATGTGAGCAACTATGCCTAAAGACTAAGCCCTATACAAGTGTTGAAGGATTTGTAGAAAATAAAATGACCCTACAATGGACTAAAATGACTATGGCTGTAAATGACTATGACTGTAAAACTAATAGTAGCATAAATTGAAATCTAAACATGAGAGAGACTAAGAGTGCAAGAGGTCAAGAGATCCAGTGGGAGCAAATGAGATCATAATTGCCCTTTTATGAAAACTACAATTTTGAACGTGTGGCCAAGATGAAAAGATGACAAAAACCCTAAGATCAATGTTTAAGATTGAATGCTGCTATGCATTAGGGTTAGGTCAAAATTAGGGCAACAAGATAAGAATGAAGGGTCAAGATTGAATTATAAAATAATTCAATCAATGGTCGAAATTAAATGAGATGTCAAAAGTCAAGAATTAATTTGGAAGATAAGGCTGGCACGGACAAAGAGGTTGCTGGAGAAATTAAATAATAAAATTTATTTACTCTAGGTGACTAGTAAATAATTAAATAATAGACATTATTTAATTATGGAAGAATGTGACAAAAGAATTATTTTGAATTTAAATAATGATTTAATTCAAAATTCACGAGAATTGGCTAAATTAAATAAATCAAATTTATTTAATTTTAAAGAGAGAAAAAGCTAATGAATAATTAAATAATTAGGATAATTATTTAATTATAGTGGGAAGTGGACAAAATTAAATAAATAAGAATTTATTTAATTTTTAGAAGAAGGGGATTTAATTAGTGACGTAATTAAATAAATAAAATTTATTTAATTAATCAAGAAGACATAAATGACAAAGGGAAATTAAATAAATTATAAAATTTATTTAATTAAAGGAAGACTTAGATAATTAATGACGTATTAGATAAATAAATACTATTTATTTATTTAATAATCAAGGAGGAATAAATTGCATGAATTAATTAAATAATTATGAATTATTTAATCAATAGTCGAATGTGGACCAAGGACATAATTAAATAACTTAATTATGCTAGGACGAAAGTGGTAAAATGAAGCTTGCAGGCCTAGGTCATTTTTAGGTGTCTACATTTTGCCCCTCTTTGTCATAATGTCGCTTGTCGTATTGTGACAAAGAAAAATGCGTCAAGAATATGCCCCAGTGAAGGTACGGAGTATTCTTGCCCCCTGGGGAAATTTTCAAATTTTGGGTCGGCGGCAGAAAAATTTGCAAAAGGCCCCGATAAATTAATTTGATGGCCAGAAAAATAGCGGCGCAGTCGGTTTCAGATTCTGACATGTTTAAAGCAACTTACAGGGAGGTCGAAGGGGCATAAATGAGCCTCCAGTATTGACTGTGGTTGAAAAATGTCATTTTCACCCTATAAATAGGTGGTCAAAGGGGTAAAAGTCAATTCACTTTCACTATTCACCTTGTAAATCCTGAGAGCTTAGAGCGAAAGACGCAGCAGCTACGATGGTTATTCAAGTGACAGAGCACCGTAGAGAGATCGTGAGGACCTTCAGACGGCCAGAGGGCTCAGGACCGGCGGTATGTACCCTAAACTTGCTTTGTCATTTTCTCGATTTACGTGCTTTTTAATGCTTTCTAGGTTAGTCAACGGATGCGCCGCGACGCATATGCATTCGCGTAAGCCGCAAGTGACTTCGCGTTCGCCGCATTTGATGCGTCGCGACGCAAGTGCATAGAACAAACGAGCTGCACCAGCAGTTTCGTCGCATTCGATATTTGGTGCAACGCAAGTGTTTAACCGAATCGCAATTGACCGCTCAAAAGCCGCAATCGCAATGTTGCGACGCAACTGATTATTTCAATGCCGCAAGTGAAATGTCGCGCCGCATTCGTAATGTGGCGACACAAATGCCTGAATTCGCGACGCAAGTGTAATTAAGCGACGCACCTGACTGGTTTAGATGCATTTGATTTTTTGAACGACGCATTTGTGTATTTGCGACGCAATTGCATTTTTGCGATGCATTTGCCTGTTTTCTTACTTTAACTTGTTTTAATGCTTTCATGCCCTAAGTTATTTTCCGTGATGGTCACAGTTGCCCCAAAAGTGCTAATGCAGTGTTCATCTTTTTGCAGAGGCAGCTTGCCCCTATTTACACGAGAGAGAGCAGACCAAGGACCTTTCGGTTTGGCGATTAGCTAGGCCCGCGAGAGCGGCGATGATTGATGAGAATCGGCTTATTCCATGTTGCGTTCATGCCCGCCATTCGGGCGAACAGGGGTTTGCTGATGGCGCTGTGCGAGAGATGGCATTCTGAGACCTGTTCCTTTCACCTGTCGATAGGTGAGGCTACTATTACTTTGGAGGACGTCTACCGTATTCTCCGAATTCCGATTCGAGGGGAGCGGATCGTGTACGATCCCCGTCATGGCGAGCAGACCTTCCGGGCGTACTACCAGGATTAGGGTGCCAGACTCGGTATTGAGGGTTACGAGATCCATTGGGATTTCCTAGCGGAGTATTACAGTCGTTTTGATGCATTCCTGGCGACTCTGATTGGTGGCATCTTGGTTCCAGACCGACGAGGACACGAATTTCTGATTGGTTGGGGGGATGTCATGGTCGGCATGCGACGAGATAGGATAGTTTATGCATGGGGTCCCTGTTTGCTGGGGACACTTTATCATCAGCTGCATGACGTTGTGTACAGGAGAGGAGAGAGTATCTCCTGTGGGACCACACTGATGATGATCTAGGCATGGGAGCGTATTGCCATATTCGCCCTCCTATCGACAGACCACAGCTGGCCGAGGGGATGCCTTACTCCTACTACTATGCTGGCGCATTACAGCAGACCCGCATGGGTGAGACAGGGTGGTGGCGGCATCAGATTGATACCATGGTGACCTTCATCTGGAGACCCTACAGGGATTGTGAGGCATGGGATGATGAGGACGATCATCTCAATTTTTGTAGGCAGTATCGATACCTTATTGGCAGGACAGTACAGACATCATTGATTATTGAGATGTACCTACCGCAGCGTGTACTGAGACAGTTCGGGGAGCAGCAGGATGTACCCATGGGGACGACAGAGTATGCCCGATCGTCTAGAGAGTATGCATGGGGGCCGGCCATCCCAGTGGCCTTCGTGACACAGCAGATTGACAGGTTAGTAGCCTAGGCCTAGGGTTGGAGAGGTGGGGCAGCAGATCCAGGTACCACACCAGCCTATGATCTATGGTGGCAGGCACGCCGACCCGTGCCTTTGATGAATCCTTGGGCTGGTGTAGTGATCCCGGTGATTCCCTGTGAGTGCCACAGGCAGACAAAGAGGAGATAGAGGCCGGCCGGCCGAGGCCGAGGCGAGGGATGGAATGGAGGAGGGTGGTGATGGAGGAGAGGACGGAGGGGAGTGATGGGGCCCGAGTGGGAATGGAAGTGGGAGGTGGGAAGGTGAGGTGGGAGAATGGCCGGTGGGATGGCGAGGGGAGGCGGAATGAGGGCGAATGCAGTGCTTGAGGTAAACCCTTGTGTGATGGCGAGATAGCATTAGATGCTATCCCGGAGGTTGGTGAGGAGGGGGAGGTGGAGGAGCAGCCCAGACAGGAGAGAGAGGGCGAGGGGAGACAGGAGGGGGAGCCAGAGGTGGGGGGATAGGAGGAGGCGGAGGGGGAGAGACAGGAGGAGGATGTCAGGGCACCAGAGGTGGATGTGGCAGGGGAGGAGGAGGCAGAGGGGGAGAGACAGGAGGCGGAGGTGGCAGGAGAGGAGGATGATGATGATGACGAGGAGGACGAGGCCATAGGTGAGACAAAGAGACTCTTGAGATGGCAGATGGTGGAGGGTGAGGAGGAGATACCATCTTCAGAGTTGCCCCAGGATGCTACAACCGATCAGTGGGTGGCCGATTTGCAGCAGATATTAGATGCTAGCCAGGTACAGGTGAGGTCCCTACAGTCGACACTGGAGGTAGCCCGTGTAGAGCGGGATCAGGCGGTGATTCGCCAGCAGGATTCAGTGCGATGGTGCACAGAGTTTGCGGCCCTATGTACGAGACCCATAGGAGACATGTCTCGGGAGCTTGCTAGGGTGAGCACCAGGTTGGGATAGTACTGGACCCTCTATGAGTAGGCAGTGCCGCCAGAGCAGCGAGATCCTACCCTGTCTTGATCATAGACGAGGACAGGTAGTGGGCGCAGGTCAGGTAGTGGGAGTGGTACCAAGAGCCACAGCAGTGTCGGAGGGTCGACTTCCACAGGACACACATCAGGCCACAGATCACATCACTCCCGCAGGCATACTCCGAGTCATCATTCGGGGCACAGTCAGGGTTCCATTGGTTCAGCACAGAGGTCGGTACAGGGTCAGCCACCAGTGACAGATCCTACCATTTCTTAGAGTCCAGCAACAGTGACCTCACAGGTGCTCCCCACTGTCACGATGATGCCTTCATTCGTAGTTCCCTCATCTTTGCAGACACAGGCCACTACAGGACCATCCATTGCTTCAGAGCCAGTGATAGGGCCTCAGCCACCACCACATTCTTCACCCCGAGGGGATGATGAGAGTCTACCCTAGGGGCATATTTGTATTTGGACACATTATGTTTATTGTTGAGCCTGCGAGCTCCATTTTTGGGATATCCATTGACTCTATCCTGTGACATTGCATATTTTTGAGATGAGATTTATATGATGATGCAGTTTTGATGCGGCCCATATGTGTTATGTGATGTTCTATGCATTATGTGTGTATGATATATGATGCTTAATTTATGATGCCATTTATGTATTATGATGTCTATGTTGTGATTTTTGATGCCATGGTGATGCAATATTCATATGCTTATGTTAATGATGTGCATGATGCATTTATGTAAAAGATGCAATGATGATGATTATGTTAATGCAATGTTTGTGATTATGTATATGATGTAATGCCATGTATGATATTATGTAATGCCATGGATGATGTATGTATGGACCTAATGCAATGGATATATCATGTATGCACTTATGTTTTTGAATGACACAGGATATCATCGCAGGATGGACGAGAGGAGATGGCGGGACTGACGAGAGAAGATGACCAGACCAAAGAGGAGAAGATATGAGACCTACGAGAAGATACAAATCCTTCAAGACTTTACTATAGGACTTTTAATATTCGTTGCTCTTTAATCATCCTTGGGCAAACTGTTGTAATGGTCAACAAACACCAAGATATGACATAGATCTAGGTGTGCAAGGTCGTACCATTACCCAAGACAAAACAGTCACAGACAAGGATGAGTATGACTCATACTAGGAGTGTGCTTGCCCCAGTCTTGTTGTCATCATCAACCACAAGCAGAAAAAGACATTGACAGATCATGAAACGTCGTTGCTTCTCTAAATCCTGTTGCCAGGACATCCTTGAGAAACTAGTGACATGATTTGTCAAAAAAAATGAAGTCTCTATCATGATATGTCGTTGCTTTTCTAAATCCCAAGATCAGGATCTCGCTGAGAAGCTAATAGTCATGCGTGTCAATTGTCATGCTACGTCGCTGCTTCTCTAAATCCTGCTTAGTGGGATCTCGCTGAAAAACTAATAACATGATAAAAGATGAAAAGACAATTGCCAAGTGTTTGTCAAGTGCATCTGGATATCCATTGTTCTGATGCCAAGGTGTCATGTCTGATGATGTCAAGATGTCCGAATGTTTAAAGTTTTCATGACCTTGAAAATGTCGAGACTTGGTGAATTTAGGAAGGACACATCCTGAATGATGCCGAATGTCAGGAGGATTTGATCCCTAATGGTTGTAAGGGGTCCCTCAAAATAATGACGATGCCTAGGAAGGACACATCCTAAAGCATAAATGACAGAGTTGACTCTTCAGAAGGACTCATCTGAAGAATGCTAATGTTAGGAAGAGTGATCTTTAATTGTCAAGAAGATCGCTCAAAATGCCGAATGACGATGACGACGCCTAGGAAGGACACATCCTAAGGCGTAAATGATAGAGGTTATCTTTCAGAAGGACTCATCTGAAGACTAACCAAAATTTGACAGTTTAATCAGTAATAATGATTTGACTTTCTTTGACTTGTGTTTGACTGAGGTTGACTTGTGACCGAGGTTGACTTGTGTTTGATTATATGAGATTATCATGTTGAATAAAAGATTGTTTTACTCTTGTTTCAGGAGTTTTCCCATTTGGTCATTGATTGAAGATTTTTGACGTGTGTGCCACTGTAGTGTCATGAACCCTAATGGACTGACCTAGTGCGGCCTCGAGGGCTCATCGATAGATGGCCTTGCCTACGTCATACACTCATAGACCTCATAGTTCGACACGACCAATGACTTTGTCTTGATGAGCAAAGATTGCGCCATGATTTATTTTGACAAACCTAATAGGACTGACCTAATGTCTCAGGGACTCAAGTATGAGTCTTGCCTACGTAGCAAATGCGCAGAGACAACATAGTTCGGACAATGACATAGACTTATTGACTTGATTGACTTAGACCAGAGAGGACAATTCACTTGTGTGTCATGCGTGGTCGAATGTTTTGTTTGGTTTTCTCCAGGACGTTTTATGATTTTTAGGTCTTTTTTTTTTCAGGACATTTTATGATGTTTTTGTCTTTTTTCAGGACATTTTATGATGTGTTTGTCTTTTTTCAGGACATTTTATGATGTTTTTGTCTTTTTTCAGGACTTTTTATGATGTTTTTGTCTTTTTCAGGACATTTTATGATGTTTTTGTCTTTTTTCAGAACTTTTTATGATGTTGCGTGATAAACATTTTGCCCCTAGTCAGGGTTAAGACTTAGCCATTTGCAAGGGATACGGATAGGATGCTGTTGACTTGCTGGACCAACAGTCGTTAGGGCTTGATGTCAATCCTTCATCCACTAGGACAGGTAGAGTAGGATGTGATGGTGACTTGCGGAATAATAGCGAAGATAGCTTTCATCCTAAGCCAAGTTTAGACCAAGTGACAATAGATGGCAGAGCAATGATTGATTACGCATGGCGCCTGTTTGCCAGGTTTTCACCATGGTACTTGTCCAAAGCGCCTGTTTGCCAGGTTTTCACTATTGGACTAATTATTTTTCTTTTTACTATTTTTATGATGTTTTGATTTTTTTGGTGTCACCAAGACGCTTGTTTGCCAAGTTTTCATCAAGGTGACAATTTTTTCATTTTTCAATTTTTTTGTATTTTAGGGCCCTCCAGCTTTGTCCTCTGATGCTATGCGTAGAACTTTCGGAGGTGTAAACTATTGATGGGCTCAGTCAATTGTTCCCCATCTGGAGTTGCCAGTTGATATGATCCAGAACCAAAAGAAGATATGATGATATATGGACCCAACCAGTTTGGTTCAAACTTGCCTGGATTTTCTCTGTCTGCTTGGTTCTTAGGGTTCTACATGAGAACCAGGTCGCCAATATCGAACTTTCTGACCATGACCTTTTTATTGTAGCTGCGACAAAGGCGGTTTTGATATGCCTGGAGGTGATTCAGTGAGTTTTGTCTTCTTTCGTCCAGCATTTCCAGCTCGTGCAAGCGTGATTGTCGGTATTCCTCTTCATTAGCTAGACCCTTCAAAGAGACCCGTAGTGAAGGAATTTCGACCTCAATGGGTAAGATGGCTTCCGCGCCAAAAACCAGGGTGAATGGGGTAGCTCCTGTAGGCGTACGAATGCTAGTTCGGTAAGCCCACAGAGCAGGGTTAAGTTGTATGTGCCAATCGCGGCCAGTGTCATTGACAGTCTTTTTAAGGATCTTGATAATGGTTTTATTCGACGCCTCAGCTTGGCCATTTCCTTGGGGGTAGTATGGGGATGAAAAGTGGTGTTGGATATGGAATCGCTCACATAACTCACATACGTCTTGGTTTTTAAACGGACGTCCGTTGTCAGTGATGATGGATTGTGGGAGGCCATACCGGCAAATGATGTAATTGAGGATAAACTTTGATATTTGTTTGCCAGTAATGTATGTCAATGGAATGGCTTCGATCCACTTTGTGAAATACTCAGTGGCGGTGATAATGAATTTATGGCCGTTGGAGGAAGTTGGATGAATCTTACCCATGAGGTCGAGTCCCCATTGAGCGAAAGGCCACGGAGAAGTGATTGGCCGAAGTTCTTGTGCTGGAGCATGGACCAAATCACTATGGATCTGACACTTGCGACAGGTTCTGACATATTCTATTGCATCTTTTTCCATTGTCGGCCAATAATATCCAAGTCTCGTTAGTTTCTTAGCCAGAGTAGGACCGCTCGAATGAGATCCGCATATACCATCGTGCACTTCTCATAAGGTCGTACATGCTTCATCGGTATCAAGACATCTAAGGAGGGTATTGTCAAAACTACGGCGGTATAGGGTGTCACTGATAATGGCATACCTTGCAGATTTTCTAATGAAGGACTTCCTTTGGTTATTGGATAGGTTCGATGGAAGGGTGTGAGTCTTTAGATAGTCATAAATGTCCTGATACCAAGGAGAGTTGGGACCAACAAGTTCACAAACCATTTCTGACTCTGGGATATCATATGCCGGTATCAGTAGCTGTTCTACTAGGAACTCAAATTGTGACACATTTTTAGGGATGTCCAAGAGAGAACTAATAGTAGCCATTGCGTCTGCTGCCTTATTCTGTACCCTGGGGATTTGTTCAAAAGACATCGATTGGAAGTATGTTAGGAAGCTATCCACCATCCTCTTGTAAGGAAGCAACTTCTCATCCTTTGTTTCATAGTCACCATTCACTTGTTTGATTACTAGCTAGGAATCCCCGAATACAAGCAATGTCTGAATTTTCCATTTGATTGCCAACTTGAGACCTGTAACTAGTGCTTCGTATTCGGCGATGTTGTTTGTGCAAGGGAAAGAAATTCGAAATGACTTAGGAATCGAATCCCCTTGTGGTGTGATGAATAAGATTCCAGCCCCTGAGCCATGACCAGTGTGGGACCCATCAAAATACAGCTTCCATGGTGTTGCTGGTTCCATATGAAAGATGGACTCATCAGGAAAATCAGTTACCAATAGATGAGAGGCTTGCATTGGCGCATCTGCCAGTTGATCTGCTATTACTTGCCCTTTTATTGCCTTACGTTCAACGTACTGTATGTCGTACTCACTTAGGATCATGACCCATTTTTCCAATCGGCTTGTTAACGCTACTCGACTTAATAGGTATTTCAATGGGTCAATTTTGGCAACTAGTTGTGTCTGATGATTGAGCATATAATGCCTTAGTTTTTGGGCTGCAAAGACAACCGCGAGGCATGCACGTTCAATGTATGTGTAATTCAGCTCGTAACCAATCAGTGTGCGGCTGATGTAGTAGATTGCTCTTTCTTTCCCTTCATGATCATTTTGAGCCAGTAATGCCCCCAGTGCTGAACTAGTGGTCGAGATGTATATAATTAATGGCTTTCCATGAATAGGCGACATGAGGACTGGTGTTGATAGCAGGTAATCTTTGATTTGCTGGAAGGCCTATTGACATTTATCTGTCCATACGAAGGGGACACCTTTGCATAACAGATACTGGAATGGGTGGCACTTATTTTTCAATTGAGCTATGAAGCGGCGAATAGATTGCACTCTGCCTTGCAGGGTTCTAAGTTCACTGATCCCTCTAGGGGGAGGCATGTCTATGATTGCTTTAACCTTTGCCGGATCAACCTCTATGCCTCTTCAGGAAACTATGTACCCAATAGCTTACCTGACGTGACCCCAAAAACACATTTCTTAGGGTTTAACCGAACCTTGTACTCTTCTAGCCGCTTGAAAATTTTATCAAGTACCTTCAAATGATCTTTCCTTGTTGCTGATTTGGCCAATAAGTCGTCTATATAATCTTCCATTATATTGTGCATCATGTCATGGAAGATCATGGTCATAGCCCTTTGGTATGTGGCACCTGCATTTTTGAGGCCAAAGGGCATGACGTTCCAACAGTATGTACCCCATGGGCAAGTAAATGTTGTTTTGTGTTGGTCCTCAGGAGCAATGCGAATTTGATTGTAACCAAAGAAACCATCGATGAGGGATAGCATCTCGTGTCCTGCAGTTAAATCGACTATGATGTCAATGTTGGGCAAAGGAAAGTCATCCTTTGGACATGCTTTGTTTAGGTCCCGAAAATCTGTACATACCCGAATTAGTCCATTTGGCTTTGTCACCGACACTAGGTTGGAAATCCATTCAGCATAATCTATAGACCTTATGAATCCGGCATCCAGTAATTTCTTTAACTCGGCCTTAACCAATAGAGCAACTTGTGGGTGCATTTTGCGCAACTTCTGCTTGACTAGTTTAGCATTGGATACTAGTGGCAGATGATGTAGAACCAGTTTGGGGTCCAATCCTGGCATGTCAGTGTAGGACCATGCAAAGTTTATTTTCTGTTCTGCAAAGAATTTATGAAATTCTGGTTTCTCTTCATCTGTCAATGATGCCGCAAATAGGACCATCTTGGGGTCTTCTGGAGTGGAAATGTTATCCTCTATGGTGTCCTCAACAAGCATGGCCAATCTCTCCTGTTGCACGGGGAGAAAATCCAGTCCTCCATCTTTGGGCGCCTCCGAGAGGTCTTCACCCGCAAATACGTCCTTTGTTTTTACTATTTTACCGTCAAGAGATGCCTTTCGGTTTTCACCTAGAGACGTTTCATTTTTTACTTTATTTTTACTTTTGTGACTAGAGGACTGAACCGTCTCACCGAAGTATGCCGTGCAGTCTAGATCAATAGCAAACCCTGATTTGTGATCCCCACTGGGTATGCCTTCGCGTAATCCCATGAATTCTGCAATGGCTTCATCATTTTGGAATGTGTCTAGAACTGGCGGTCCTTGTTGGTCCCAATCGACTAGTTCAGGGTAGACTAATGAAATGCGATCGTCAAGGCTAGTGAATTCGGGTGAGGATGTCGATAGCATACAAATGGATGCGTTGATGTTGTAGATGAGGTTATCATCGTCCAACTCGACATCGGACTCTATCCAGTATTCTCCTTCACTACTATCATATTCGTTGTCATAATAAGGGGTGAAGGTTTGAGAGCCCTAATTATCAATGGCATTTGATACTTCAGATAGATTAGGCTGAGGGGGTTCGGATGGTGGTTGTTGCGTGTCATGAGAAGTGTGAATGGGATTTTGACTGTTTGGTGCCCGCTCAATTTTGAATGTTTGCCAAAATCGTTGTTCAGAGGTCAATTCCCCTGGTTCGACAAACAAATCATCAAGACAACGGTCACTTAAGGATCATTCAGAGCCAAATTCCCACTCGTGGGAGTCTGTTTTGGTTAGGTATTCCCTAGTAGTCTCAACACTTTCAGAAGCATGTACTCGCTTACTGGAAAGTCCATGGGTACGTCGATCGTCATTGTCGAGTGATCCAAACCCTAATCCAAGATACTTCGGAGTTTGGAAAGTTTCTATGGGTTCCCTTCGACCAGTTTTATTTTTTCCAAGGCCACTAGTACCATCGTAGCCTTTAGCCTTCATGATATTGTAACCCTTGCCATATTTCTGGACTGGTAGTGGAGGTAGTGAGACTGTATCCTTGTAGATCCATCCTGTGATGTCGGTAAGGTCTTCATCACTCATGTCTCCCCACTTGATGAAAACTGTATTCGGTGGAACTTTGAATGTTTCTTGTGGTTCCATTCTGAAACATGGTCGACCATATATCTTTGGAGGAGTAGGTATTGTAGTTATGCTGTATGATGTATTTAGTTTGAACTCTCCGCAGCCGAGGTCCTAGATTTTATCAGTTGATTCGATCTTAGGGTTGGTGGAGGGTTGTGATATGTCAGCAGACGTGGATGGAGTGGATGTGGAAGATGACCCGAGCATGGAAGGGTCGATGTATTTGGACGAGGAGCCAGGTGCTTCCCGGTTAATAGGTACTTGGTTTTTCAGAGATACCCCTTAAATTGGTACAATATTGGAAAGGGTTGGGGTCTCCGTATATGGTTACTTCCGTACCATCAAAAGGAAACTTGAGGCATTGGTGGTATGTCGACGAAACGGCCTTTAAGGCGTGGATCCATGGGCAGCCAAGTAAGATGTTGTATGGTAGTTCCAAATCTAGGACCTGGCAAGTTGTGTTGACAATGAGTGGTCCCACTCTGATAGGGAGAGAGATAACACCTCGTGAAGAGCGTTCCTTGTCATCATATGCTTTGATCACTATGCTTTTTGTTGGGTCTACGCATGCATCAGAGAATCCAAGAGCCTTAACTAGTTTAAGGGAGCATATATTCAACCCTGCTCCGCCATCTATTAAAACCCGTCTAACCTTATGCTTGTGGACAAAAACTTCTATGTGTAACGCATCATTGTGGTTGGTTTTAGATGATGAGTAATCCTGATCTGGAAAGGTGACATAATAGTTTCAAACCAATTGACATCAATGTCCTTCGGGACCGACGACTCTAAGAGAGTTTTATCCAAGATTTCTTTGTGTGCAGGAAAAATACGAAGCAGCTCAAGGATAGATATTTGCGCAGGAGTCTTTCCTAGTTGGTCAATGAGATTGAACTGACTTTTGGGTTTCCACTGTTGTGGGGTTGAGACAGGTTTTGGTTGTTTAGCAGATGAAGCTGGTTGTGATTGCTTAGCAAATGGACCTGCTACAGTGATCTTGGCTTGTCCAGGGGGAGGTGGACCAGCTATAGCGACCTTGCCACTTCGTGTAGTAGCATTGCACTGTGGTGCTCTCTTGATCGTAATGGTGTTGATGTATTCCTCGTTCGTTCTAACATTATTTATTATTGGTCCACCAGAGTAATTGTATTTGGCTCAGGTGAAGTTAGCCTGGTTTTGTGGACCTGAAGTGGAAGCATTATGGGGACCATGATCCTGTAGTGGATTCTTGTGGATAGTATGATCTGAGTTGGAATTGAATTGCGATCCACCTACTTCGATGGTGCGATTTTCAATGAGGTCTTGGATTACGTTTTTCAGTTGTCGACAGTTGGAGGTTGTATGCCCTTTGACTCGATGGTATTCGCAAATTGTGTTGTCATCCCACCATGCTGGTTTGAATTGTCCTGGGTCATAAGGTTTTATTTCCGGAAGTGTGATGACCCCATGTTGGATGCATTTCTTGAGGACATTTGCAATGGGTTCACCTAAATTGGTGTATGTGCGACCCCTAGGGAATTGTCTTAGTTGACGATATTGTCCTTGACGGTTTTGATCATTTTGACTGTTTGAAGGAGTATTGGGGGGAGGTGTCAATGTCGTTGTTGGTCTATTTTGTTGTTGCACCCCTTTCAGAGCCAATACGGGACTTGCAGTCTTGGCGTCAACAACACCATCATTTGTAACATGTTTATTCTTGACCCAGTATTTGTTTTTTGTCAGCGGGTGGGTTGGTGTTTGTGTTTTTGGAACCATACCTCAGTTCTCCTTTTGCGATAAGGGCTTTCTCAATTTGGACCCCCTTTTCCACTAACTCTGTGAAGGTTGTGCAACAATGTATTTGCAATGCGAATTTGAGGGGCCCTAGAAGTGTTTGGACAAACATGTCAACCTTTTCTCTTTCAGGAATGTCAATGTGACATCGACTAGCGAGGCTTCTCCATTTTTGAAAGAACGGGATAAATGTCTCACCCGACTCTTCTTGTGTGAGATTGCATAAGCTAGTGATAGAGGTGTCCATGTCAATATTGTATGCGTAATTTTTTATGAACCTTCTTTTGAGCTCATCCCATGTCTGGATATCTTTTTGCGTTGAAAACCATTCAAGGGCTTGACCCGCCAAACTTTTGGAAAAAAGTCTCATCAAGTATGTGGGTTCGTATGCGATATCCATACAGTTAGTTGCGAATTCGCGAAGATGTTCAATGGGATTTGTCTTGCCTTTATATTTAGTGAAGTTGGGTGACACATATCCTGGCGGAAATGCGGGCATACGTAAGTTTGTGTCAAATGGGTATACATCCAGATCATATGATATTTCGGATTTCCCACTATGATGAGCATGTTTTGCATTGTCTTCGCCATATCCCGCACTGTTGTTTTGAGTTCATCTATGGTAGGGTCATTTATATTTCCATACATTGGATTGCCTGGTACACCATGTGTTCCAGCGTGAGTATAGGTGTATTGTGGCGGTACGGGTTGTTGTGGTACATATGACGTGTGTTGTTGGTATTGAAAGTTGTGATTAGGTGCATGTTGATGAGTGTGAACGTTGGATGAGTATGTTGGAATGTGTCCCCCAGCTATGTGTGTCATTATTTGGGGGATGTTGTGACCATGAATGTTAGGATGTATCGACGATGTCATGGGTTGAGTTATTTGGCCACTTTGTGTGAATTGTTGATTTTGCACAAGGGGAACATTGGTATTTGTACCTTGGGAGGTAATGACGTTTGACTGTGTTGTCGTGTTAACATTTTGTTGTTGTCCTTGTATAAAGATACGCCCTGTGGCTCCTCCCAAAGGATGTTGTGAATTACTACTGAACGATTTTGTTGAAGTTGTGTTCATGGTAGTAGATGTAGTTGTCAAGGGGGGGTTGTGATGACTTGATGATGCCCCCGTGGTGTTTGCTGTTGCGATAACAGGAGGATTGGAATAATTTTCCGATGATGTCAAGGAGCCAAGAGTGGTTGTATTTAATTGGGGTAGTGTTGTGGATGTTGTGGATGATTGTGATCCCCCAATAGATGTAGCGTTTATTGTATTGGAGATGTTTGGGATGTTGGATGTGGTATGTAGTGTTGTTGTGGTGTCAAAAGGGATATTGCTTGTAGTATTTAGGACTTGACCACTGTGTGAGATGTTATGAACATTATTGGCATTAGGGTCATGTAATGTGTTAATGTCAAATCCTGGTGGTAACTTAGCTCCTTCACTCAAGAGCATAGCTACGAATCTGTCTCTGTCGTGATGTGCTATTGTTTCAGCCAACTGATAGGCCTCTGGGTCTTGTGTCAATGCTTCTATGTGTTCTTGAAGTAGTTGACCATTTTCATCTCTTTGCATGTAGTGTTCGAATGAGTTGTTAGGTAAGGATTGTGTTGTCACTAGAGGTTGATTGTCTAGATTGGTAAAGGGATCATTCACGGTCCAGTTTGAGTCATGTGGAGGACTGTTGGGATCTTGCCTAAAGTTTTCCATTTGTCTTTTGTGCTTTTGAAGTCTGGTTTCGACCATAAATGAGATTGCTCAAAGGGAATGTCCACTAGATGCAAGTATGACACTAGGTGAAATCTAAGGTTCAAATTGACGACTAAAATGACCACTGTTTTTGGATTTTTGTGAATAAGGTATGCAATGTGGATGCAATGTAGAATGAGGCTATCTAAGCACTTCTAAGCTTGAACTTTGTTTTCGATTTGGACTGCTAAAAGACTTTGTTGTTAATGACAAGTTGACAAGATGACTAGTGAGTCTTCCTAACTAGACTTTTGAGTTGGAAGAAATCTCACAAAAGAGGACAATGACTAAAAGGATGTTTGATAACTTGGTCCAAAAGGGTCTAGTTTCGAAAACAATGATTTTTCCAAGGGGTGCTTAAGATTTTCCTACTCCTAAATATGCAAGAGATGAGCCTAGGGACAACGTAATGTTGAATGTGTGATACTAAATGGGGTGAGGTATGAAACCTAAGGTGATCAATGCAAAGCTAAGAGACAAAACTTTGAGCAATTTCAAATTGGGTTTCTGGCAGAATCTTTCAGATGACAGAGTTTGACAGATGGTTGACAGTTTGGAGGTCTCTGGTTTCAACTGTGCAGTTTAAAAATTTTGACAGGCAGATGCGTCTCAGTTTGGCAATTGCGTCGCGGCGGTTTGCAATTTCGTTTTGCGGCTTTTTGTCATTGCGATCTGTAGACAAATGGGTTCTTTTTTCAGATGCACAGATTGTTGTTATAAGTTTCAGATGCGGTTTATCAGAGCAGTTGCATTGCAGAATCTCAGTTGCGGTTCGACAGATATGACAGTTTTGTTTCAAAGTGATTTTTGTGGTATGTTGATGGAAGTTTTTGATCTGTTTGATGACTGTTTTGTTTGGACTGTGACAAAACCAAAATGCACTTGACAAACACAGCATTTTTTAAGGGATAACCAAACACACATGAGATAAGCACAATCCTAGAAAGGCCACTAGGCCTTGGGTTTGTATACTTGATATAGCCCACCAGTTATACCCCGGATTGGTGATGAACACCTTTCCTTCTCGAGAGCGGATAGCTTAGAATTTGGTGGCATTGGCTCCCCTCCACGGCTCATTAACGTCATTCAAGCACACCAAATTTGGATTCATTGGGTAGTGACATCCCAAGAATTTCTATCTCTACTCAAGGGGATCAGTAGTGAGTAATCTTCAGGCATGATACTGTACCCTGCACTATATCAAGCAACAACCAATAGAATGGTTGGACACTAAGACAAGAGGTGTTTAATTCAGGCATTCTGTTCATGGGGCATGATCCATGTGGCGAGAGTCCCCTTTCGGATCCATCTCGTCAGAACCACGCTCGTGATTCTTGGGCTTTCCCCAAGAACCCACTTTTCTATACCGGCTGGAAGTCCCTCGGTGTCAGGGTGCTACCGGTCTAATTCGTCCTGGGGTGAGTACTTTTTCCCACCAGAACAGGCCCAAGTTCTAGAGTTGGTAACCATTTCTCTTACACCCAGGATCACACGAATGCGCAAGGGGAGAGGATACTCCGATATACCGAATCGTGAAGGGTAAAATAAAAAGAAAAGAATGGGTCTGGTTTTCTGATCACAATATTTTCACCAAGTGAGAGCATACTCACCTACCACTCCACAAGCACACTCAAGCATGAAAGACATGATTCTTTTTAAAAGCACCAAATTCAAAGTTTGCTAATCTAGAAATAAACAAGTACACTATTTGTTTTCTCTTTCTTTGACATGCGAATCTGCAAACAATGAGTTAGTAGTCTTGTATGTGATGATCTTGGACACACAAAAAAGGATCGCCACACGCTACAAGAAACTATTAGTAACACAAAATATCTAATCTGGTTAACATGCAGGAATAGAAACACAGAAAATTATGGAAAACCAGAAAACCAGTGATCAGAAAAAACCGAAGTTCGATAATTAAAATCTCAAAACTGTCAGAAAAATTCACCAGGCAAATGCGGCGCGGTATTACCAGACAGATGCGGCGCGGTTTGTCAGATGCATCGTTATGTTCTGCGAATGCGGCACGGAATGTCAATTGCGTCTCTGTAATTGGCAGTTGCGGCTTGTCAGGGTAGTTGCGTCGTTTCTGTCAACAGATGCATTGCGACGTTTGCGGCGATCCGTACCAGTATCCTGCAAAATAATAGAAAACAACAAAAAACCCTACCAAAACATAAGGCCACTACCAGAAAGGATTAGTGACAGAAAATATGATCTTGTCCAACATGCAGGAATAAGCAGGAAATACAGGAAGACATCAGATTAGAGCACCCGAAATTCAAATATAAAACCCTCAAACTGAAAAAAGTATTATACCAGACAGATGCGGCACAAATTTCAAATGCAGCTTTCTGGGTTACGGATGCGGCTCAGGAAAAGAGGATGCGTCGTTCTTAGCGTCAGTTGCATTATGACAGGGCGATTGCGGCTCTACGGTTCTCGTGTGCGTCGCGATGCATATGATGCGTCACACTGTTTTTAAAAAAGGTTGCGGCGATCTGTACCTGTACCTGCAAAACAACATAAAACACCAAAAAAAAACGTACGAAAAGCCGAAATAACAACGTCAGGTTCACCAATGTGATCAAGGGAAAATTCTAAAATAGTGTTAGAGGGGTTAGCACAATAACATCAAAATTCCTATGAAATAACACAGCACAAAGGAAGTGATGTGAAGACAAAAGGGACAAGGTTACCCTAAGTCTCCACCTTCCATGATTAACCTTTGTTACACCTCCTAGCTTGTAGATAAATAAAAATGCCCTCAGATTTATGTGAGCAACTATGCCTAAAGACTAAGCCCTATGCAAGTGTTGAAGGATTTGCAGAAAATAAAATGACCCTACAATGCACTAAAATGACTATGGCTGTAAATGACTATGACTGTAAAACTAATAGTAGCATAAATTGAAATCTAAACATGAGAGAGACTAAGAGTGCAAGAGGTCAAGAGAGCCAGTGGGAGCAAATGAGATCAGAATTGCCCTTTTATGAAAACTGCAATTTTGAACATGTGGCCAGGATGAAAAGATGACAAAAACCCTAAGATCAATGTTTAAGATTGAATGCTACTGTGCATTAGGGTTAGGTCAAAATTAGGGCAACAGGATAAGAATGAAGGGTCAAGATTGAATTATAAAATAATTCAATCAATGGTCGAAATTAAATGAGATGTCAAAAGTCAAGAATTAATTTGGAAGATAAGGCTGGCACGGACAAAGAGGTTGCTGGAGAAATTAAATAATAAAATTTATTTACTCCAGGTGACTAGTAAATAATTAAATAATAAAGACATTATTTAATTATGGAAGAATGTGACAAAAGAATTATTTTGAATTTAAATAATGATTTAATTCAAAATTCAGGAGAATTGGCTAAATTAAATAAATCAAATTTATTTAATTTTAAAGAGAGAAAAAGCTAATGAATAATTAAATAATTAGGATAATTATTTAATTATAGTGGGAAGTGGACAAAATTAAATAAATAAGAATTTATTTAATTTTTAGAAGAAGGGGATTTAATTAGTGACGTAATTAAATAAATAAAATTTATTTAATTAATCAAGAAGACATAAATGACAAAGGGAAATTAAATAAATTATAAAATTTATTTAATTAAAGGAAGACTTAGATAATTAATGACGTATTAGATAAATAAATACTATTTATTTATTTAATAATCAAGGAGGAATAAATGGCATGAATTAATTAAATAATTATGAATTATTTAATCAATAGTCGAATGTGGACCAAGGACATAATTAAATAACTCAATTATGCTAGGACGAAAGTGGTAAAATGAAGCTTGCAGGCCTAGGTCATTTTTAGGTGTCTACAGGAGGCATGAACACCTTGAGAAGAAAGAAGGTTGACAAAAAGGATAAAATGAGCCTACAAAAATACTAAGGGAATTGACACCAAACTGGACACAAAACATAGGTGAAGTTGCAAAGGTATGCAAATTTTAACACTACAAATGATATATATTTCTATTAAAAGAAAAAATAATAATATAGAATTTGCACAAAAACGGGTGGAAAGGAATCACACCTTGAGAAGTTGAAAGACCCAATTTCTAAAAGAGAGTGGTTAAATTTTTAGGTCATGATGGCTATA
This sequence comes from Sequoia sempervirens, assembly GCA_007258455.2. NCBI lineage: Eukaryota > Viridiplantae > Streptophyta > Pinopsida > Cupressales > Cupressaceae > Sequoia > Sequoia sempervirens. The sequence goes on from VDFB02058242.1 coordinate 479,077,377, forward strand.
TTAGCAAGAGGAGAGGGAGCACAATATGATGGATGACCCTAAACATTTGGGAGGTCATAGCCATTTGGAACCGGTTCCTAGCCTATGAGGGTGTCATATTGACCTTTTATTGATAAGTAGCATACACAAGTGAGATGATAAGATCCAAGTGTGGAAATTTTCTACTGGTTAGCTAGTTGAAGTGGTCTTGGTGAGAGGCAAAGAAATATACATGTGGAAAAAGAGTCCACCCATGGTTTTAAGGCCATGGAGAGCCCTATGAACCATGGCAACCTCACTTGGAGTAGTGACTACAAGCTCATTGATGCCCACATGGTAGAGAATCACACCCCTATAGTGGAGAATTGTACCTATTAGTTGAGTCAAGGGGCACATGAGAAACCATATAAGGTTAATCAGCCCACTATTCAATTGAAGTGTGAATATGAGTAGCCTCTAGGGTTACCTTATTTACTTGGACATGTATCTATAGCATGGTATTAGAACATAAAGTGGATTTAACATATATTAAAAATTCCTTAAATCCATATATGAACTAATAAAGAAAAAAAAAATTATATCTTTCCAAATTTTTAAAAAAAGTATCTTCACTTTGAAATCATGTCATATCTAGGTGTATCTAATTAGAATTATAGGTCAACTTTCAAGGAGATCAAATGCCACAAGAAAGGCTCAAGAAAAAATAGCTTAAAGAAGTTGTGAATAAAATGCCAACATATTAGGCCCAAGAGCACAACTTTAAGAGACACTTTATAGATTCCAAATGGCCATAGAAAGGATAATGTGGAATTGACACACCTAAATGAGCCATATATGATTTTATAAGGATATCAAGTAGTAGAAAAGACAACAAGAAAATGAGCTAGCTTGGGCTCAATCAAAGTAGCCCAAACTATTTGAAATTTTCATCTCCAAAGAGAGGTAAAATAATAAATATTCCACTATGCATTTAACATAGTAACTATAGGAAATTTAGGAGAAGGCCAAGAATATCCTTTACAAGGTTTGCAAATCTAAAAAGGATTATCTAGGAACCACTTCTATTCCTTCCACCATTGCTTAGTCTAGTGGATTCCCACTTTGTAGACCATGTTAAGGGGAACCAAATATGAAATGATTTGGTAAGATTCCCTATCTTGATTACTAAGATTGAATTTGGCTTTGAAATCTCTCCAAGAGAGCCAAGACCCAATTTTTTAGAAAAAGGTCAAAAAGAGTATGAACCCTATGTTTGTAGAACTATAAAGCTCAAATATAGGGAAATTTAAAAAGGGTTAAATATTGGTAGGTGATCATAAGAGACCACCCTAAAGAGTGTTGGTCAATGGAAAGTATAAAACTAAAGCCATTCCCATTACATATGAACCAAGGTTTTAGATCCTTATATGCTTTCCAGATGCTCTTGGAAATAAGTGTCTTTGATATACATTGGTTCTTTCATGATAAGAATGGTGTGAAATCCTAATCCATGCTAGACATCATAGCTAGATGGGGTACTAAAAGAAATAAAATGTTAGAGAATTATTTTCTAGTCTTCCTATCCTTTCAAGGTATGAATAATCCATTTGGTACACAAATACATCCCCTCTCTATAAGTATCCATAATACTAAGAGCACAAGAGTTCCTTGGGAAGTAACAAAATTCCTAGGCAACCTAGTGAAAAACTTTGTTGTGTATATATGAATCCTAAAGAAAATATTTGAGGAACCACCCTAAATTATAGTAAGAGGCTTTTAACGGGTCCCAACAAAATGAATAATACACATTGGTGGTAACAAGCACTTTGGAGAAAAAATAGAAAATCCTAATAAGGGAGAGGGGCTTAATAATCCAAAAATGAAGGATTTTTTAAATATTAGATAAATAGATTACCACAAGGTAGTAGAAGAGGATTGAAAAGAAAAGGGTATTCCAAGAATATGAAAGACCTCCCCATGATAAATCCATTTTAAACCAAAATTTCCAAGCCATGCTAGTTTGGGAAGGAAAGATTGGCAATAATATTGGGTTTTTTCACCATGTTGTATTCTATAATAATGAGCAAGACAAAAGGTATCAAGACAATGCAAATAATGAGTAACATTGTCTAGTTCCTCAACAAGAGTAAGAAAATAGTCATCCACAAAATGAACATTAACAACCTGGGAGGAAGATTTAGGAAGAGAAATATCCTTGAATATTCATTGGGAGATATGATTAGCTAACAACTAGAAAAAAGTACTTTGGAGTGGTGTTAGAGCTAAGGAACATCCTTGTCTGATGGAGTAGAAGATCTCAAATGAGGAGGATTTTTTACCATTGATAGTGAGTCAATCCAACACATCTCCAACTTGAGTATTGTGAATTGACTAGATCAAATTGAGACCAATGATATAGCTTGAAGCATGACCAAAATCTTGAATCCCATTTAATATGGTTATAGGCTTTAGAAAACAATTTTGATGAAAAGTACAATTGCTAAGAATGCTTAACCAACTCCATACCTTCCCAAACCATAGGGATCTTATATAGAATGTGTTGGCATTTAATAAAGATAGTTTTCCTTGGATAGATAATAAGTGGGATTAGATGACAAATTTGGAGTGCAAGAGATTTTGTAATGACTTGTAGGAGGTGCTTAAGAGAGTGGTCAACCACTAATTGTTGATCTCTTATGGGTCACCAAATTTAGGTATAAATTTTAATATTTCTTTTGTTTATTAGATCTCCTAGGGAGAAAGTATCATAAGCTTCTTTATAGGATTATAAAATATTAGGGCCAACTATGCTCCAAAGTTCTTTATAATATTCATAGGGTAAGCCATCACAACTAAGGACCTTATATTAGCAATGGAAAAGGTTTCTTCTCTAAGATTTTGTAGAGATGCATTGATCATGGAAGGCCCATTAAGAAGTGGAGATCCTAATGAGAACATTGATAAAGATCTTGTTCTAAAGTTATGAAGGGATCTTGATCTTGAAAAACCAATTAGTAATTGTAAACAAAATATTGAAGTATTGTAGGATGTTCATAAATAATTTTTTTCCCTTGTTTGATAAACTTGATCTTTCAAGAATATTGGCCAACTTGAAGGGCTTGAAATAATTTCTTGGATATTCTACTCCAATTTTGAGCCAATGAAGGTGAGCCACTAGGAACCTCGAGTTGTATTCATATCAATAATATGCTTCTACTAGAAAAAATGAGCAATGTGAAGTTGCAAGGTAGGACATAAAGGTGGCGCTTATATAAACCAATAGAGGAATGATGGATCTCTAAGGTGGTGGACTTATATGAGCAGCAATGAAAGAGTGATATTTGTTTTCCAATGAGCTATACACTTGATCACAATATTCCACCATTTAATCCAACTAACTTCAAGGGTTAGACATGGCTTGAGGTTCCATATGTACAAGATGTGGGCCACAATGGGTTAATAATTTAACATTATAATTTTAAGAAATAATTAAATTTTAGGTGCCCTTGGTCCAACCATTTTCCATTCAATGGTGAATTGAATAGGAAGGTGATCAAAGAGAACAACTTTCAATAAATTATTAACCAAAATTTTGTAACAACAAAAATATGGTTTGTTTAAAAATGATGGTTTTATCAAGGCATTTAAGAACTCTTTCTATATTAGCCTACAAATTTTTCAACAAAAACCATATACAATTAGGATATTGATGACCAACATTAGGGTCAAAAAGACATAGTTCATTGCGTATATAATACTAGGCCTCATTTTTCTAGTTGTCTAGTGAATAGGAAAATTGCCACATTAATCAAATGCCAACTTGACCATATCAAAAAATTTATAGAGGATACAAGAATTTATGGGAAACAAATATATAATCCATCACTAGAGAAGAGATCTTTCAAAATCAAGAATAGACATTAACAATTACAAGATGGTGGTTGTTAATAGTAAATGAATTCCACAAGGCACAATTGGTGGGGTCATAACTATGGGTAACCATATATTTTTTCCCAATAGGTAAAATAAAAGTGAAGAGGCCTCCACATCCCACATCATGGTCACTACATAAAAAGTAACTTTTGGCTAGATTACACCATAAACAAAAAAAATAAAAATCCAAAAAAAATTAACTCTTGTAAACACAAAAAACATGATGAGACTAGGAAATCATTAACAAACATCTCACATGGTGTATTTTATTATGGGATCTATGATACCCCTAGCATTCTATGAAATAATATTTAATGGATGATGTAGGTCAAGGTTCACATCATCGTGAGGGGGCTCATCAAGAGCTCTATAATGATTTTGTAAAAATGTTGTTCAATTAGTGCACCCATTATTGGAGGTTATATTTCAACTAAAAAAATTAAATAATTCCTTCTTTTACACTAACCTTTCTCAATCTTCTAAACTAGGCTACAAGTGTGACAAGAGGACTAATGAGATGGTATTTCTTCTTAGTTTGAGAAGAGATAACATTAGTCACCATAGGGGTTTGATTGAATCATGATCTGGTAATTTCTAGTAGTGACTCCCCTATGGGGTGAGAATCACTTGCCTCAATCACCTTGGGAGGATTTCAAATCTTTGGCCTAGAAGCTAAATGTTGGGGGTCAACACCTTTCAAACTAGTTATATACTATTTTTTATTATCCATTATAGACTACCCATCCTCATCTTTTTGAGGTGGAGGAGAAATTGAGGTCTACTTAGGAGGATAATTGGCTTGTTAGGTAGCTAGAGGATAGTCTCAAATTTTATGATATGACGACTAACATCTATATTTGACAAGTTGAGGTAAAAACATGATTGGTGAATCTTTGGGTTCCCACATGAACCTCTGTGGAATCTTTGAGATATTTGGAAAGATCAACATAAACACATACCCTCTTTTGGGGGTTGGTAAAAATAAATTTTCTTGCTCAATATGAATAAATTTCACTAGATACAACAATATGATCTAGGAAAGGCCATAGAGGTAAAGGAAAACCAAGGGACTCAACCTAGAAATGAACATAAAGAGATAATTTCTTAGGGATGAAAAAGTATCTAGTCCATGGGGAAAAAATGAGCAAGGAGGATTGGATGTATTGGGGACCATGCTAAAAAATGATATTGACAAACTTGAATTCAATAAAATGGAAAAGAAAAAAAATCCCTTAGCGAGATTCTAAAAAGCTTCTACATGAAATCCATATGATATCCAAGTAGAGTTAACTTAGTTACATAACATGCTTTCAAAGGGGAAAAAATATCCAAGGGTATAATTGTCTTTTTATTGCAATAATTTTTAAATTCATGAGTAGGTACGACAATATCAAGGACACTATCATCACCTCTTCAACACATTCAATATAAACTTTCATGATGATTTACAAGCCATTTTCCCAAACTTTCAAGATTGAAGCAACCCCAAAATTAAATGTGCAATTGTTGGGAATGGTTGTCATATAATAAGGTGAAAGATTGACCAAAGGTGAAAAAACTAAAAAACCTTGAATACTTATCTATATGTATTTTCTCCAACACTACATGCTTGTGTACAATTACATAATATATACAATTATCAAATCTCATGATCAACTCAACCATCATTCATATTGACACCTTCTACATGAGTAATTGGATCTTGGTCCAATTCTCATATTGATTTTGAGATTCACTAGAATACCTATTTGCTACTTTATTTGTTTCATTAGAAATTGCATCAATTTTATTGAGCACCATCTAAACACATATTTATAATCCCTCTATTTTGGGGGTTCTCTTCTTCTCTCTTTAGGGGACAATCTTTGTGCATGGGTACCTTACATGGCCTCATTATTGGAACCCATTTTTCATTCACATTCTTCTTGGAGATGAATTTTCTTTTTAGATGTAATGAACACACTTATAAACCCTCTCGTTCTCTCTCCATTTCATGCTTCCTTATTGTAATATTTTACATCTATAGGAATAGGTCTCCTAATAAAAATTTGGAACATTTGAGCATAAATATGGAGATATTTGAGCAATTTCTAGAGATATTGTTCATGTTCATACCCTTCATTCCACCTTTAGAGTGAGAATTAAATAGAATTCTATCTCAAGGTTTGTCTCTTTTGAAAAGAAGGTGTATTATTTGTTGTGAAGGGACCTGCTTCAACACTTGTTTTGAGAAATTCTACACAAATTCTCTCTACTATGTAGATTTGTTGATCTTGTAAGGACATTAAGGGGCTATATTTTGAGAGGGGCTATATAGTCATCTCTTTTCTATCTTTACTTTTTTTCTTTTTTTGGGGGGGTTTCCTATGACTTCTATTTCCTCATTTATAATAGATCTTTATATATATAGTTATCTCATTAGACTTTGTTGTTAGAACCCATTTATTTTCCTCCTAAATTACACATAAGGGGGGTTGTTGGTGTAAAATTTTATTCACCATTGATATGTTCTATCCTAAGTGTGATGTAACTATTTATTAAATTTACTCTAGTACTTTGTTTTTATTAATTAGGTAGGATAGGATAATTAGTTCACACATATTCTCCTTCTTTCATTAATTCTATTTTTTTCTTATCCTCTTATATTTGGAAATTTAAATGACAATATCTTGTTTTTTTATTTTATTTGTTTTCCTCATCCTCATCAAATTTGGAAACTATGAGGCTATATATTGTAGCTCTTCCCTTTTATTCAGGCATATTGACTCATGAGACAATGAGCTCTCTTAATACTAATTTTCTTTTTCAACATTTCAATTTCTCTCTTAAGAAACTAACTCTATTATGCTATTATGATTTCATAATCATTTGTATTTACAATTTGATAGTTTATATTGATTGCACTAGTTTATAGGTTAATATCTATTTTACACATTCTATTATTCAATATTTCTCTTACAAAAGATAAATCCTTGTTTAGAGAACTATGATTTGTCTTAATAGCTTTTATAAGGCATCTAGGTCGATTCTTCAATAGAGTGAAACTCAACATTACAAAATTCTATTATTTTATATTAAAGGATTCTCTTGGAGTGGATTAGAAAAGATGATATATAAGTTTCATGGAATTACTTTTTCGAGTTATTTCCCTCTATCCTTTCAAATTATGTTATAATGGATTAATAAAATATTTCCTTCTTGATTACTAATCTTGTCTCTTTGGTTGGTAAAATTTCAATTTGCATGGTGTAGGTAGTAATCCATGTTAAATATTATTGTTCTAATAATTATATAGCTATTTGTATTAGATTCATCAAAACTCTATGTGAGTTCCTCTTGGCCAATGTCAAAGGGTTTGAGGGTTCCATAAAGTTTCTTGGGATAATCATAGAGGACCTAAGAAAAAGGAACACCATGCATAATTGATGTTTATATACAAAGAATTTATCTTTGTGCTAAAATGGTTTTCTAATATAATAAAGTTTTTTTTATTTTAGGAAGATTATTCTTAGGCACTCCATTGCTTCTGGTTAACCCTATAGAAAAAATATTGGCAAGGTGTTGGCCTTCACACTCTTCTAATTACAAGTCCTCTAGTCAAGATTAAAGGCTCCTTTACTTTTTAAATAATTTGGAAGAAATTTGAGTTGATTGATCCCTTCGTCAAGTGGTTTGGAGATGGTTTTAGATATGGCCCTCTTTCAATTTCCATAATATCAAGCTCTTTCCTATTATTAATAGTTTGAGTTTTCCCCTAGCAAAAAAACTCAGTGTTAAAGATATTTAGATTTATAAGAAGGAAATAATTACCGCAAAAAGTTTATTCTTGTCTAGATATTTATCTCTATGGTTAATGCTAAAAAAAATAGCTTTCTAACATTGACTTGACCTCCACCCTTTACATTCAATATTTTGTTCCCTTTACAATACTTCACAAGTTGGGCCTTTGAATGATGAGATTTGAAATTTATTTTAAAAATTAGATGCTTGGGATCATTTACATGGTGCTTATCTCATTCTCTTATAATCTTTGCAATCTAAACAAATAGTGGAGAATCAATTCATTCCCACAAACTTGGCTCTATAAAATTCAAGTGTGTTTTGGCAATCTAGACTAAAGCTTAAAACTATCCACTTTCTTTGGTATATGTTCTACCATGGGATTCCTATTGGAGAATAATTCTCAATATTAGTATTTATTGTCTAAGATGTATTGATTTCTAAAAACTACAAACATTCATGAATTTTTCTACTTTTCCTAGGGTCCAAAGTCTTGGAAATATATTCATAATTATTTCTTGCCTTTGCTACTATGTTTGAAGATTCAACTCTTTGGTTGTCTTATATTGATAAAATTTCTTATTTTTTAGAGATTTTAATATGTTTAAAATGTGGAAACATAGAAACAATTATCTCTTCAATTTTGAGCCTTTAAAGTTTTGTTAAAGGGTAAATGATAAACTAGATGTCTGAAAGAAGAGTATAGGGCCCTTTTTGAAGGAAGAGTCTATTGAATTGACTTTTGATGATGAAACAAGAGGAAATCTATTTTATTCAGGTATAGGTATTATGTTTAGATTGATCAAAGATACACTTATTAAAGGTGGCTATTTATTTTTAGAGCTAAATTCATCAAATAACAGAGTAAATAACAGAGTAAAGGCTTTTGATGATGTAACAAGAGGAAATCTATTTTATTCAAGTGTAGATATTATGTTAAAATTGATCAAAGATACACTTATTAAAGGTGGCTATTTCTTTTTAGAGCTAAATTTATCAAATAATGGAGTAGAAGCAATTTCTCTCCTAGAGGTTTGAATTTAGCAAAATTAGTGATTTTTTGGCTGTTGGAACCAAAATTAGATTCATAAATGATTGTAAATGGTTTATCAAGTGGTTGAATAAGTGACTATAACTTAAATATCATGCTAAAATAAGTTAAAATAATTGAGAAAAACTTTTAAGACATTATTTTTATGCATTTCTTTAGGGAGAAGAATAAGATAGAAGATAAGTTAGAGAGCTTTGTTATTGATAAATCTTTATTTTTTGGATAGTGGGTGGTGATTCAAAAGAGTGGCCTATAGATGCTATATTATTTTATGATAAAAATCATGTTAGATCATAATTGTCTTCAAAATTCAAATTAACTTGGTGGTAATTTGGTGTACCTTAGCACATGTAGTGTGTGGACTCATGATGTAATTATGTTTGTGCGGGAAGAATTTGGAAACACATACTTATCTCAATTTCTTTATGATTTTATTTCATCCTAGTTGTCAATGTTTAACTTTTTGTTATGAAAAGTACAAGGTTGAAGAGACAAAGTCATCAAGTTATAAATATAAGGGGTGTGATGTCTCACAGTGCCTTGCATTGTGTTTTTTTCATTAAAGATGGCATGATGTTTTTTGTAAAGGATTTGTTAAGAAGAGATGGTTTGATAGTTGTGGGGTCAACAAGGTTATGGTTTTTTATTTTGGTAGTCATTTATTCAAATCTAAAGGTTAAGTTGGAGGATTATACCACATTTGACTAGATTATGCATTCGCTATCACCATCTACACACATTTCTTAGGTGGGAGAGGGATTTGATATGTAAAAAATGGTTTCTTTGAGGGTTTGGTAGGTATAAAGAAATTAGTTGATGAAATGGATCTAAAGAAGCTAAGGTAGTGAAAAAGCTTCCTACACTAATCTTGAGAGGAGAATAATTCAAAAATGTATAGATCTTTTCAACATTGATTATAGAAACTTAAACATAAATAAACATAAATATCATGCATACCACAACACAGTGATTTATGTGGAGAAAACCCTTTGATGCAGCCAAGGTGGGAGGATCCATTTAAGGATTGTCCAACCTTGCAGCCTAGACTACCAACTCCATGATCACACATCTATGCAACGAAATTTAGCAGCTAATCCACAGAAAGATAAAAGACATTCAAGAACACCAAACACGAGATATATCCTGGGAAAACCATAACAGGGAAAAACCAAGCCTTCAAAGCTCATCCACATTATATTATAATCTCAAAACACATTGCATATTCCTCTCAGGCTTACAGATTCTAGGCCGCAACCCAAGGATTACAAATAATTTATATAACAACGATTCTCCATCGACTTCTTTTCCTACTCCACACTCTCTCTACTCTGCAATCCTTTTGGATCATAATACCTCATCACCATGCTTCATACTTCATATTATCGAGCACCTTGTCAATCTATCTCCTTCTGTTTGTCATAACAAATCCTCTCTCTACCATTTATATCATCTGTGAATCATCCAACCCTCAACATGTTGGCCCAATTACAATGACTAGAAATATAACGTGCTAGCTCAGATAGGTCAGCCCCAAACAATAACAACTTACAATGCGAATCAACCAAGGTCGGCCACAATAAATCCAAGACCCAAAAAACCTCCTCGATCATGAAACACCTTCAAAGATTACTCCTCGAAGATCCACAACATGCCACAATGCCATGTCGGCTAAGAACATGGAAAACATAAACTCTCAAAAGAAAATCCCCAATCGCAAGCTCAATAATCAATGTGGACCAACACCACATGATCAGGAAACATCCATGAGCCTCACGAATCACCATAGAAACATCTGCAACAACTCCACTTACTGGAATCGCATCATCTTCCCTCAAGAACACCAACTAGAATAATTGAACAACTATCAGCACACAGATCTTCACAACTCGATCAATCCTTCATGTGGTTCTCTAAAACTTAGCATGGTTAAACTAGGTACACGCAACCACAAACCCTTTAATCCAAAACCTTGGTTCATCAATATATTGAGCTATCCAAGTCGATGGTAAAAATGAACTTCACTGTCAACTGCCTCAATTTTTGAATGCTTATGGATGCCCTTGCATCAGACTCTTGGGGTTATTTGAAAATTGAGCCTCTTGACTTTGGTCTATACTATGTCAAATCCAATTTTGTCTCCTTAAATGGGTTCAACAATTTTTCCATAGGTACTTACAACTGCCTCAAGGTCGGTGTTCTGTTCAAGTCCACCCTGCAACTACCTCAAGTTCTCTTTGAATTGGTTTGATGATCTATCCACAGGTACTTGCAACTACCTCAAGGTCGACATTTTGTTCAAGTCCACCCTACAAATCTCCTCAAGCTCTTATAGGTTTGACGTTATACTTGCAAGCCTTGCACTTCCTCACTAGTCGGCTATCTGAGAAAGCCCACCCTGCAAGTTGCCTCTGGTTCTTCATCTTGTCATGATCAAGGTTTGGCAATCTACTTGCAAGCCTTGCACTGCCTCACTTGTCAGCGATCTGAGCAAGCCTTCTCTGCAAGTTTCCTCAGGATCAATTTCTTCATTCATATTTACTTCACTAAACTTTCTCCTCAAGATTAATGCTTCACCTTCTTTCGGTTCCATAAGGAAATTTGATTTCTCCAAAGGTTCCCCTTCCTCTAGATAAATTAATTCAGGCTCTTCTTCACCTACACAAACTATCTTTGCATATTTTATTGCTTCTCTTTCATTAGCTTCTCTGACATTAGATTCTTAATGACACTCAACACTTGATTCTTTCTTCCTCCAAACTCTTCTATGCTCTACATATTGATTCATCTTTTCCTCCAACGTATGATTTCATCCACTTGTATGATATTCTAAGCATACAAGTAACATGTTTCCATTTTTCTCCATAAATCCATCCATAATTCATCTTCTTACAATCTATCATAGGCTTTCTCCTTCTCATCTTTTCCCAACACATCTTTTCAAAATGATTCCTTAATCCACATAACTTACAAGGATGTAGATCCCAACACAATTCCTTTTCATGTCCATGCCTATTACAATGTGAATAATACATACCTTCTCTTCTTTGATTCAAACTTGCAATAACATTCTTGCCTCTGTCATATCCAAGGCATTCAATTTTTTATCTCATCATTGGTTCAATAGGTTTTTGAATTCCTTGATGCTACTTTCCCAATCCTTTTCCTTCACATCCCATTCTTTGCATGATTTTGAAACCAATACCATCACCAATAATTGCAGGCTTCATTACCTTGTTACCTGCAACTTCACCTAAAGAAAATTTTGCAGCATCACACAAATCATTAGTATCGCATGAAACATCACACACTTCAGGTTTAGATCTCAAATTATCATTCTCCTTTTGGCATGCAATAAGTGACTGCTCCAACTGATCAACATGTTCCTTCAAGCTAGATATTTCCTTTTTCTACAAACTATTCTCCTTGTTCACCCCTTTCAAAGTTTTCTCCAGATCTCTGTTCCTATTTTCCGCCCTTTCAAACAACTTGAACCCTTCTGTAAATTTCTTTTTAATATCTTCAAACATATCCAACTCTGCTTCTAGTTCTTTGTTTCTCCTTCTAACATCTTTCAGTTCTTCTTCAAGATCATCATACTTGTCTCCTCCTAGTTCTTCCATCCTCTCCATCAATTCCACATTATATTTCTTGATTTCACACAATTCATCTTCTAAAGTATCCCTTTCACACATTAGGGTTTCATTTTCCTTCTTCATCCTCTTCCCACTCTTCCCCATTGAAAAAAATCAAATAAACAACCAAATTCGAATGCTTACCGAATCTTTCTTGCCTCGATCTCTCCTCTAGGGTTTCACACTTCTTTCAATATTGTCTTCCTTCCCAATAGATCCACAATCAACAAATAGACTCGCAACCAACTCTGATACCATTTGATGCAGCCAAGGTGGGAGGATCCATTTAAGGACTATCCAACCTTGTAGCCTAGACTACCAACTCCATGATCACACAAATATGCAACAAAATTTAGCAGCTAATCCACAAAAAGATAAAAGACATTCAAGAACACTAGACATAAGATATATCCTGGGAAAACCATAACAGGGAAAAACCCATCCTTCAAATCTCATCCACATTATATTATAATTTCAAAACACATTACATATGCCTCTCGAGATTACAGATTCTAGGCCGCAACCCAGGGATTACAAATAATTCATATAACAACAATTTTCCATTGACTTCTTTTCCTACTCCACACTCTCTTTGCTCTACAATCCTCCCAGATCATAATACCTCATCACCGTGCTGCATACTTTGTATTATTGAGCACCTTGTCGATCTATCTCCTTTTGTCTATCATAACAAATCCTCTCTATGATTTATATCATCTACAAATCGCCTAACCCTCAACATGTTAGCCCAATTACAATAACTAGAAATATAATGTGCCAACTCAAATAGGTCGGCCCCAAACAATAACAAATTACAATGCAAATCAACCAAGGTTGACCACAACAAAGAAAAGACCCAAAACAACCTCATTGATCATGAAAAGCCTTCAAAGATTACTCCTTGAAGATCCACAACATGCCACAATGCCCTGTCAGCTAAGAACATGGAAAACATACTCTCAAAAGAAAATCCCCAATCACGAGCTTGATGATCAATGTGGACCAACACCACATGATCAAGAACATCCAAAAGCCTCATGAATCACCATAGAAAAATCAGCAAAAACTCCACTTACTAGAATCACATTATCTTCCCTCAGGAACACCAACCAGAATAATTGAACAACTATCAACACACTGATCTTCACAACTCGATCAATCCTTCATGTGGTTCTCTGAAACTTAACATGGTTAAACTAGGTACACGCAACCTCAAACCCTTTAATCTACAACCTCGATTCATCAATACACTAAGCTAGCCAAGTCGATGGCTAAACTGAACTTCACTGTCAACTGCCTCAATTTCTAAATACTTCTGGATGCCCCTGCATCACCCCTTTAGGAAAAAAATCCCACACTCCAAAATCCGTCCAATATATTATTCAAAAATCACAAAGATTACAATATACTTGCAGAGCAAGCTTCTCACATGTGTATCACCACCAAAGATCCAAAGACAAAATGACCACTATCAGACTCTCGGAATACATTACGATACCACAATTGTAATATAACACCCTCATAAAATAGGGTTAGCTTCTAGGGCAAGATAAGCTAGCAAAATATCTACCATTAGATCTTAGACCTAATAATGAATGGTCTAGATTTACAATATATGATTAATTTAATATATGTCGACCATTTAAGAGTTTTTGTTAACAAAAACTTGTTAACACATCCCACTCCACCCTGTGCTCCCATTGTATATTACACCTATTAGTGTAACTAGGATATATATATATATATATTAAATACATCATATAAACAATGAACCTTATATAATTGCAAGGTTGAGATAAATTTTCCCAACAAATCTCCCACTTGTCAAACACATTGCAAGAGAAACGAGAGGGAGTAAACATCATCTCTTAACTGCTAGGGGCAGAAAGGGCCATAGTCTCTGAACACCATTTAAAATTCTTTGTGCTCACAAGCTTAGTGAAAGAATACACAACATTCATCAAAGTCTCTACCTTAACCAACTTCACTCTGCCATGTATTCAACCATATCTCTAACAAAATGATAATACATCAATGTGCTTGGTCCTGGCATGAAATGTCGGGTTCTTAGCTAGACATATTGCACTCTAACTATTGCAATAAATTGTCACTACACCTTGTCTTATTCCTATATTTGAACACAGTCTCTAAATCCAAATGGATTCTTTACAAGCATAAGTAGCTTCCATATACTCAACTTCAGTAGTGGAAAAAGCAACCATAGTCTGTCGCTTACTCATCCAACTAATTTCACCACCAAGTAAAGTAAACACATAAGTATTGGTGGATTGTCTACTATCAATATCACCTACCCATTCTGAATCCACATAACCATGAATATCAAGGGAAATATAATCTTCATTCAAATTACTATGATAATACAAGGAATACTTTGAAGTACCATGTAAATATTAGAATACCCTTTTAACTACATCCCAATGAACTCTACCAAGATTAGAAATATATCTAGAAAGAACTCCCACTACTTGGGCAATGCCCCGTCTCGTGCAAACCATAGCATGCATCAAACTTCCAACTGCACTCTGGTAAGGCACTATGCTCATGTATTCCATTTCTGATGGAGATGTTGGATAATCTAAAAGAGATAACTTCATTCCAACTAGAAAGGAACACACAATGGTCTACAATCCTGCATGTTAAACCTTTGTAAAATTGAATAGACATGTACTTACTTTGGCCAATCCATAACTTTTTGTTCTCTCTATCCCTTCTAATTTCCATCCCAAGAATGTACCTAGCTATACCAATATTTGTCATTTCAAATTTAGCAGCAAGTTTAGATTTCAATTATGAAATCATACCTTTCCCTTTGCCAATAAATAACATATCATCAAGATATAATGCAATAAACAGGAAATGATCACCATCAGTTTTATAATAAACACAATGATCTGATTTAAAACACTCAAATCCCAAAATCAACACATATGTATCAAATTTGTGGTACCACATCCTAGGCCTCTATCTTAGGCCATATAGAGATTTCTTCAATTTTCAAACCAGATTACTTTTACCTTCCATCATGTAGTGCTCTTGCTATGTCATAAAAATATCCTCCTCCAAGTTACCATGAGGGAAAGCAATTTTTTCATCCATTTGCTCAACCTCTAAATCACAAGGAGTAGTAATAGAAAGCAAAAGTATAATGGATGTCATTTTTGCAATAGGAGAAAACATCTCACCATAATCAACACCCTCAACTTGAGAGTAACCTTTCACAACTAACGTTGCTTTGTACTTATACATACCTCCATCTAAACCAATATTTTTCTTGAACACCCATTTACAACCAATAGGTTTTTATCCTTCAAGCAATTGTGCATGATCCCATGTATCATTCTTTTTCAAAGATGCTATTTCTTCATCCATAGCAATTTTCTAGTATTCTACATCATTCATGGTTGTCTATGCCTTGTAGACCTAAGAAAAATTAGAGTTGGAGATTCTTTCTCCTCTTCTAAAGATTCAGATCTAGATGAGCTCTCCTCAACTTCTTGTCTATCAATGGGACTCAATTCAACTTTCTTAGGCATAGAAGGAAGTTGAATCACATCTTCCTATTTACTTTTTTATGACTGCAATGTAACAGAAAAAGGCTTAGTTTCCCTAAAAATAACACTTCTACTATATATTACCTTATGTGCAAGAGGATCCCAAAGCTTGTGTCCTTTCACACCATAACTGTATCCGATGAAAATGCATTCCACAACCTTGTTCTCCAACTTTTTTTGCTTCTCCTTTGGCACATGTGCATGTGCCTTGCAACCAAAAAACTCTAAGATGTCTTAATGAAGGCTTGTGACCCAGCCATGCCTCTATAGGTGTCTTATCAACAAGAGTTGATGTAGGAGACATATTAATTAGGTAACATGTAGTGGCAACAACTTCAGCCCAAAAAATTTGTTATAGACCAACACCACTCAAGATACTCCTAGCCTTCTCCATCAGTGTCGTATTCATTCTTTCTACAACTCTATTCTATTGTGGAGAATATAGAGTTGTATTTTATCAATGAATACCACAATCTTTACAAAATCTATCAAAATCATTAGAGAAAAATTCACTGCCATTATCAGTCCTCAAACATTTTGTCTTCTTTCTAGTCTACAACTCAACCATTGCTTTAAATTCTTTAAATCAATTGAAAACTTTAGATTTACTCTTTAGAAAGTATACCCATGTCCTTCTACTATAATCATCAATAAATGAAGCATAATATGTGGATTTTCCAATTGAAGGAACATCTACAAGACCAAACACATTATAATGAATAAGATCCAATACACCACAATATTTATGAGAATTCAAGTAAAACTAAATGCGATTTTGTTTTCCATAAATGCAATGCTCACAGAAATCAAATTCAAAATTACAATCAAACAACCTTCATCAATGTTTTTATTTTTCAAAGTCCTTAGACCCTTTTCTCCAATGTGGCCAAGTCTTTGGTGCCATAACATAGTTTTTTCTACAGGTAACTTTGATTTAGAAGACAGAGAACCCTTGGGTACCCAAAAGCCATAACCATCTACTAAAGATGAAACCCTCACCTCTTCTAATGGAGTAGCCACAAGCTTGATTTTCACAGAAGTACTATTGCACTCAATAGTGCATGCATCAAGCTTATGTATTGTGCCATATTTGACACCTCTAGCAATCACCATAGCACCTAATTGAACCATCTTGCATCCTACATTAGAAAATACTACCTAAACACCTGCATCTATTAGTTTGCTCACAAATAACGAATTTCATGCTAATCTAGGGATATGTAACACACCATTAATCCATTTTATTCTACCATCATGAAACCTGATTTTAAATTTACCATGACCAACAATATTTAAATAGGAATCATCACCTAAGTACACCTTACCTCCATCAAATTCTTCATGTTTAGAAAATGAATCTCTATTAAAGGTCATATGGAAAGATGCACCTGAGTCAATTAACCATGCATCATTACTTGCACGAGTTGCCAAAACTGCAATGAATACATCACCATCTTCCTTCTCAAACTCAGAGTAGAATCAAATCTTTCTTTTTCTTCTTTTCTTCTTTACAATCCTTACGAACATGTCCAGGCTCACTACAGTTCCAACAAATAACCTTGGACTTTCCAGAAGATTTAGATTTCCCCTTGGATTTGGATTTGTCACGCTTCTCATTCTTCTTGCCTTTTTCCTTAGGTCTTCCATGAGCTTTTAGGGCCTCCTTCGCACTGATGGATACGTTTCTTCTCATCTCTTCAGAAAGCAAAGAACACACTACATATTTATTCTTTAATATAACATAAGTACTCCCAATAGCCATAACAAGAGAATCCCATGAATTTGGTAAAGAAAAAAGTAATAGATCTCACATTTCTCCTCCTCATCCATTTTGACACCAACTGATCTTGCAATTAAGCCACCAACATATTGAATGCTTCTAGTTGGTCTGTGATTCATCCACCCTCTTCCATTCTTAAGGAATATAATTTCTTGAACCTCAAGAAAATATTTTTCACTAAAGACTTGGCTTGATACATTTCACCAAACTTCTTCCATAGTATCTTCGTAGAGGTTTCTTCATGGACATTAATTAAAATAGAGTCTTCCAAGAATAATCTGATTAAACCCTTGGCTTTACGGTCCATAACATCATATTGAGTAGCCAAAGTATGATCTACAGGCCTTGAAACTTTCTCATCAACAACATCCCACAAATATCGATCTATCAATAGATCCTCTATCTTCAACTTCCACATCTCAAAATTATTTTTTAGAAAATTTATCCACCTCTACTCTCCTTGATGAACTTTCCATCTGAAAAATTTCTGTAACAAGATCACAAAGTATCTTCTCCACAAGATCGCACTCAAATCTAGATTAGTTTCAAAAACCCAACAACCCAAAACTAAAACCAAAGGTGACCAGGCTTTGATACCACTTGTAAGGAAGCTAAGGTAGTGGAACAAATTCCTACACTAATCTTGAGAGGAGAATAATGCAAAATTTTACAAATCTTTTCAATAGTTACAAAAACTTAAACATAAATAAACATAAATATCATGCATACCACGACATAGTGATTTACGTGGGGAAAACCCTTTTAGGAGAAAAACCCCACATTCCAAAAGTCGCCCAATATATTATTTAGAAATCACAAAGATTACAATATACTTGGAGAGAAAGCTTCTCATTAGATTATCACCACCAAAGATCCAGAGACAACATGATCGCTATCAGACTCTCAAAATATATTACAATATCGTAGTTGCAATATAATGCCCTCATAAAATAGGGTTAGCTTCTAGGGAAAGATAAGCCAACAAAATATCTACCACCAAATCTCAGGCATAATAATGAGCAGTCTAGATTTACAATATATCATTAATTTAATGAATGTCAACCATTTAAGATTTTTTGTTAACAAAAATATGTTAACACGCATCCCACTCCACCCCATGCTCCCATTGTGTATGTAGTGTAGAAAAAATTATCCCTTCTACATTTCCACACTTAATTTGGACTTAATTGTGCCTTACTTTATTATTGTAAAGTGCACCCGTTTACACTTTCACACTTATTTAGGGATCCTTTAATTAATTGAACTTAATATTACCTTAATTGGCCCATCAATTCATTTACCAAGCCTATTTAATTACATTTTTTGAAGGGGAAACCTAATATTCATTAATGTCTTGACATAACACCTCATTAAGCAATGTGTGTTCTAGGTTTAGGGACCTAGGACCCATTCACCCATGGGCGAATGGGTCCTCCCTTAGACCTAGGATCTAAATTAAAACTATGGTTTTGGTAGTATTTTAAAATATTCAAATCTATATTCAGATGTCGGCTTGTGATATTTGAATTTCAATAAATTGAGGATACATACCTATAAATATAAGGTTATTTCACTATGTTTCATCTAAGATTTTGAAGTGAGCATTCCTATAGAAAAGTTGATGATCAAGAGCACTTCAATGCATTCAAAGGTAGATTTATTGAAGATCTATTGCAACAATCAAGATCCAATTTTCATATCAAAGTATTCTTGCATCATGCATGCTATTGGATCTAATATGGTGAAATAAGTTTCATGATCCATTCAAGTATTCAAAATATTATTTCAAGTAAGATTCAAGGTTCAAGATCCACATCCATTGAAGCTATTTCATGCAAGTTGCATATCTACATTCCAAGGTTTATGCAAGGGTTTGTTGAGTGGTAACATTTCTTTTTTCATTCTTCATTCCCTCTTTCATGTTTCATTTCATTTCAAGGTTTGATTACCAAAATAGGTTTGACCAAGGAAAACCCCCATTCAACAAAACAAAACATTTTTCCCTTTTGATTTGTGATTGCAGATTTATTTGGAAGAAATCTTGAAGATCTTTTGAAGAGAAAAATTGAGGAAGTTGTCAAAGTTGCAAAAAGTTGTCAAAGTTGTCATCTTCTCATGAAAACTCATCTACATAATTTATTTTTGGCTTTCTGAACCTGAAACCTGGGAAAATTGGAAGACTCATATCTACAACAGAAGCTCCTGAAAGTTGCAGACAAACCCTAACTTAGGACCCATTCACCCCTAAGTGAATGAGTGTTAGATAAGCTTCAAAAAAGTACTTTTTGGTGACTAGTACACATGCCTCTACCCTTCTCAGATCTGCATTTTGTTCTATGGTTCTATCAGTATTGAGCTTAATCTTCAAGATCCAAGTGTTAGATTGCAATTTGGTGTTGATTTACTATTTTTAGTTTTCCTCCCCAAAGTGGTGTTTGATCAAGACCCCCATGATCCTGATGTTAGAATTGAATGGTTCAATCCATAGCTCCCATGAAACGCCTGCAATGATAAACCTATCACACTATGAAGAAATAAGCAAGATATGATTTCCCTACAACTCAAATATGAAGAAAACATCAATTTTGCATTATGTGAAAAACTGTCGTGAATATGCTGTCATAGAGAATTAATGAAATAATTACAATGAAACAATCCTTATGAAAAGGATGAAAGCTAACCCTAGATTAGGGTTAGATTAGAACATGACAAGTGTCCTCATAGGAATGAATGAGACAACATGTTCTAATATTAGAGGCTCTAATTATGCAAAAAACAACTAATTAATTAAAGCAAATAATGAAATAAAAGCACTCCTAAGTTTAGCTTAAGTGTAATAAAGCATAAAGTGACCCAATTAATTAATTAGGTGATGAATTTATTACTCCAACACCCCTCCTTAAGATGAACTAGGGAGAAACTAAAGTATGATAAAGAAATACTTGAATAGATGCATGAATGGGTCCGCCCTAACGGCTGATAAGGCACCCATGTACATAAATGTAACTCTCATAACTAGAGAAAGGGAGAAAACCACATGGGAATAAAACTCCCCTCCAAAAGAGAAAAGAAAAGAATGTAATGCACTAATAGAAGAAGGATAGAAGGTGGATTACATGATACCCCCCAAAGACAACTTCTATCACACAAGTACATATACAATGGTCTCCATAGGAGAGATAGAAAGAGACTAGAAGGCCCCCCCACAATGAAGAAACTCTTGTCCCAAGGGTGGATGCTTGATGTAGAATCCAGAAAGAGATCCTGAAGCGAAAAATAACATTCCTCCCCTTGGGAAGAAACAGATCCAAAGGACAATGTCGAAGAAACCCTGTGAAGAGTGATGAACCAATATGTCTCAAGATGTGTGCCATGATAGGATGTTGAAGAATCTTTGTGTCTAAACTGAAACAAATGATTCCAAATCCAAACTAATGTGAAGACTCCTGAAATACAACCTTTGAATGCACTAATAATGGTGGGCATACAGTGATAATATAATTGTCAAGATAGAGGAGATGTATGTCCTCAATATAATCCTCAAGATCTGCAGTGTGAGACTCAACAAACAATGATGTGTCTGCAATATAAGAATCCCATGATGTAGCAGAAAATGAATGACAAAGATGCTCATGATGCTGAATTGAATCCATAGGGGCCAATGTGGCGATACTGATGTCATCAGGAACAACAGATGATGCATGTGTAATCTCAATTTGAAGAGTAGGAACTAGGAAACAAGCCTCTAATCCATCAGAACGTGCAAGACTTGCTAGATACTCTAGGTCCTCTAATGTAGCATCATCAATGGGTATACAATTTGTAGTAGCCATGGGTAAGAGACAATCTAAAGTAGGATCCTCTAGGTATGGAGAGAGATTGGGGTCTCTATGGATTTCCCAAAGATGAGTCCAAAGTGTGTGGGGACAATCAATGTCCGATACAACACACATAGTGTCAAAATCGACACTAGAACATATAAGTCCTACTAAATGATCTCTAATGATATCTCAAGCTATTTTTCTCCTTGGTGTGTTTGGTTTAGGTATGAGGTCATATAAATGAGGAAAAATATTAAGCCACCTACAATGTGTAAGTATGCCCTTTGCCCATGACTCATAATTATCCTGTTCTAGGATTACAACTAAAGGGTGAGTAGAAAAACCCATGATTACTCTTCAAATGAAAAAATCTAAGAAAACTGACTTTATTGCATGGAAATCATGTGAAATAGAACCAAATGATGCAAACAGAGCATTCCCAAGTGCCAAAATGTCCAATTAATTAAGTAAATTGTGTAAATACCAAAAGCTAAATAAAGTGTACCTAGTACAAAATATGGGAAAATAAGTTTGATCACTGTGTAGAGCACTAAACCAACTTTCCAACGCCTATTCTTTTTTGAAAAATGGAGACTATATACAAAAGATATGCCCCCAGAAGCGCGAAATGATGATATGACCTTGACTAGAAAAAACTGAAACATAACCAAAAAAAAAAAACCTGCACCACTGGATTGGGCTCGGAACCAACTTTCCGGCAATATTTTGTTTTCAAAAATCCGAGTTCAGACGCAAAAGTTATGCCCAAAATACCAAAACTGCTCCATAAGTGTTTGGGGGAAAACCTGACGGTTAGACTAGCCGCTAGCATTAACCAGTAGTGGTTAACCACTAGCGGTTTATTGACGGTGGTGCCCATTAACTCTATTTTAAAAAAAAAAAAAAAATTCTTGGATTGTGTGCCGTACCAGGTTGTATGACCCAAAAATTAAAAAATTGCCTCTCGGAATCACTGTGTCTGATTTTGACGATTTGATAGTCAATTTTGGGGTTTTGGGTGCTTTGAACGCAATGGTGAGGTCTATTTGGACTCAAAACGCTCCAAAATTGCAGGTATGCTTTGGATTTGGAAACCCTCATAAACTTCAAATTCTTGCAGATCTAACAAACGAAGGCCTTTTTCGACAAAATGAAAGGAAAACCTAACTATTCCAGCAACTATGGATTCAATGGAATGCTCAGAATTTGACCACAGATCATATATTTAATGCATGAGTTGATGTATTCCAAAAAAATGGACAAGGTGGCTACAGATCTCATGCTCTAATACCATGTTAGAATTGACTGATTCAATCCACAACTCCCATGAAACACCTGCAATAATAAACCTATCACACTATGAAGAAATAAGCAAGATATGATTGCCCTACAAATCAAATTTGATGAAAACATCAATTTTGCATTATGTGAACAACTGTCGTGAATATGTTCCCATAGAGAATTGAGAAAATAATTACAATGAAACAATCCTTATGAAAAGGATGAAAGCTAGCCCTAGATTAGGGTTAGATTAGAACATGACAAGTGTGCTCATAGGAATGAATGAGACAACATGTTCTAATATTAGAGGCTCTAATTATGCAAAAAACAACTAATTAATTAAAGCAAATAATGAAATAAAAGCACTCCTAAGTTTAACTTAAGTGTAATAAAGCATAAAGTGACCCAATTAATTAATTAGGTGGTGACTTTATTACTCTAACCCCTGACACAGAAATTAAATCTATAAATTCACACTTTGACTTGATTCACCTAAGGGTTGTAAGTCATTTCATTGTGTGGATCTCATTTCCTAATGAAATAGTGGAAGATAGGTTCATTATAACCCCATTTCCTATCATTCACATTAATGAACCCATTTTTCTTCTTTTCAGTATATTACACCTATCGGTGTAACTAGGATATATATATATCCTATCAACAATAAACCTTATATAATTGCAAGGTTGAGACACATTTTCCCAACAATGGAGGATGGGCTAGTTTTTACAACTAATTATGTGGCTTTAATATGGATCTAGATTGTGTCATAAATAACCTAAAGGTTATCATACATTCAAAAGAAATTTATAAATTTCAAGTCTTTTCACATACCTTTCTCTTTCTTGAGATATGTGGTTGTTCAAGTATAGAAAAAAAGAGTTTATTGAGTCAAATATCAAGATAATAGATCAATATGATGGGGCTACTACGACTCCTATTCCATATTAATACTTTTTTGTCTTTATGTTTTGACCCTTTAGTTTGGATTACTTTGTGCAATCATATTTTGTAGCTCTTTTTATAGTATTTTTGAATTATCTCCATATTGTAATCATGGTTTCTTGGGTGTGTTGCAAGGTGTGTGCCCTTGGTCTCCTTGTGTTGTGCAACACAATGCTCGGATTCATGACATGGCTTAACCATCTCCTGTGGATTCATTAACTCTGGTGGTTGTATCAGACATTAACAGGTCGATCTTTTGGTCAACGAAAAACGTCTTTGCAACAATTGGTATCAGAGCCTAGGTCACAGGTTTGAACCCATCGCTTGTGCTGGGGGGGTTGTTGCAAGGTGTGCGCCCTTGGTCTCCTTACGTTGTGCAACACAACGCTTGGGTTCATGACATGGCTTAACTGCCTCTTGTGGATTCATTAACTCTGGCAGTTGTATCGGGCATTAACATGTTGATCTTTTGGTGCAACGACAACTGCCTTTGCAATAGGGTGTAGGTTCTTATAGAACCCATAGTAAAATTATCTCAAAAATTATTGAGCCTATTAAGTGTTTTTTTTCTTTTAGGGAAAACATCATGTTCTTACCTTTGGATATTCTAGATCTAGTGCAAGTGGAAAAAGTAGCAGTAGAATTCTAGGACCTTTTGGGTCTTCTCAACCATCATAGGAGTGTGCTATGTATTATGAGTAGAATTCTATGAAATATCCCTCCTCAATGAAAATTTCTACTACTTCTAAGGAATAGAGTTGATCGCATAGCCAATTCCATTTCTTCTAGCCTCTCCAATGGAGGGGTTGGACTCTTCCATATGGAAAATTTATTGGTTCATATAAGCGGACTTTTTGTTGCATGGAGGTTGTTGTTTTGTCTCTACTTCATAATTTTGGGTGTGTTGGTTATGCTCATTGTCCAAAATTTTGACAAAAAAGAACCCTCTAATAGATAGTTCCTCATTAAAAAAATCTACCTTCTCTTCCTCCTATTACCAATAAATAAACTTACTATCTTTAATTTTTATTAAATTCGTACTTTTATTTTAATAAATTATACATACCAATCAGCCAATTTTACTATTATCATTCTAATTTATCATACTATCAATATTTTAACAATTAATATATAAACATTTAGAAGTGTTTCCATTAAAAACTTTAATAACAAGTCACCGAGTCTGACAAAACCGAAGCATGTTTTTGTCAAGAACTAATGATTATTTTCAATAAATCTATGTAGATTTCCTTCTCTTGTTCCATATTCTTTGGGCCTTCGTGGTATTCCTCTTTACCACCATTCAAAGAATAATGGCTAATAGATTATAGGCATAATGGTACATTACAAAAGCCACATAAATAATTAGTAAACTGACTATTAAAAAATGCACACAATTATAGGTTTCTTCGAACAAATATATAAATTATAGGTTGCATATATAAATTAAAATAGATTGCATGTTTTATCATATTAATTAAAAGTTACAAAGATGATTTGTAGTTTAAATATGGTTCGTTGTCACTATAAAGTTATTTTTAGTGGTAAATTTAATTTTCATTTAGAAGTTTGGTAAGGATTCAAATTTTGTTGATTCTATTTTGGTTAGGAGGTTATGGAAAATTTAATGTTCATTATTTTTATGTGAAATTTCATGTGAGTTGTCTCTTAATTTTAGTTTGGTTTAAAGGAGTGAGTTTAAGAAGAAAACATTTCTCTATGAGTCAGCAGATGGGGAACTAGTGAGGGTCCAAAGTATTTTGAAGCAATCTAAGTCATTTTGAATTGGTTGGTCTTTCATTTTTTTTCTAGAATTCATTGATTTCAATTCATTTTGTTTGTTGTTTGTCTATTTATTGATAAAAACATCAGTATTATTAAATTATAAAAATAAAATAAAGTTTCATTAATTTTAAAATACATATGTATACTTTTTGTTGGAGGGTTTTCTATCAAATCCATAGAATTGTTTAACTAATTGATATGAGAGCACAAGCCTTGTTAAAACCTCTTTGACTAAGACTCAAGCATCGAGGGTATCTATTTTTTCAAAGTCATTATGAGCACAATCCTCTCCCCATCTCTATGATATTGGGGTAGTTCACTAAGACTTGATACCCATGAATTCAGTCAAAATCATTCAACTTATCAACAAATCAAAAATCGGGGTGGGGGGCCTAGCTTGATTGGCTAAAGCATCCTATTGCAGACAAGAGGTAACAAGGTCTAGTCTCCCCCACCTTGTGGTAGTGGAGGCTAACGTTGTGCCGGCGTCATGTGAAAAAAATTTACCACGTCACAGGTCACATGAAAAAAGTTTACCATGCGTTATAAGGGGGTTGGTCATGTGAAAAAAGTTTACCACATCACCAGTCATGTGAAAAAAGTTTACCACGTCACCGGTCACATGGAAAAAAGTTTACCATGCGTTATAAGGGAGTCGATCATGTGAAAAAAGTTTACCACATGAAAAAAGTTTACCACATCACCAGTCATGTGAAAAAAGTTTACCACATCACCGGTCACATGGAAAAAAGTTTACCATGCGTTATAAGGGAGTCGGTCATGTGAAAAAAGTTGCGGGTGTCTGCTGCCCACAAGAAATCCCACCTCTTAAACTCAGGAGCAGAGTCAAACCCGAGACCAATGGGGAGCAAACCCACTGCCCAAGCCAACTTTACTACCTACAAAACATTCCAACAATATTCGTTAAAAAATTATACACTCAAATAATTAAATTATTAAATTTTCATGATTCAAATCTCCAAAGCAATATCTTAATCTATTTTATTTTACAATACTTACAAATGTTACTAACAAAAACAATCATCTGAAATAGTCAATCTATAATACTTACAAGTGTTACGTATGCGTGTGAACGCGTTCAATCAAAAAACATCAATTACATCAAATCTAGAGTTGATGTTTCTCCATCCAAACATAAAAGGCTAAGAATAAAATGACACAAACTTACCTTACATGATCACCCACCTCTGATAGCCGGCATTTTCATTCTCGATATCATCTTCATCCAATCCATCTCCTGCCATTATCCACATTGTATTCATCGTCCAAGAATTTCTGCAACATGATTTATATCAATCTTTGTTCAATGATTCTCATGTCATTCCATCTCTCTCCTAGATCTTTCCCCAAGAATAACAAACATGGATCATATCAAGAAATCCAAACGATTCCACAAGCGTAGATTTGTGGGTGTAAGACAGAGACCCTCTGGAAGATGGGTTGCAGAGATAAAAGACACCATGCAGAAAATTCGCCTATGGTTGGGAACCTTTGACACAGAAGAAGAAGCTGCAAGAGCATATGATGAAGCTGCTATAACTCTCAGAGGCCCCAATGCCAGAACCAATTTCCCTATTCCCAAAGATTTCAATGTAAAAGAGCTTGCAAACAGAAGGCTTGCCTCTATCTCTGCCAAAGTTAGAAGCCCTGTGCAAGTAGATGTCACTAAGAGTAAGACTCCATTTTGTTTTGAGGACTATGTCTGTGGGCCTGGTTCTGTTGGTGATGGGGGTATTTATGAGGCTCTCAAGACTAAGTTGGAGAAAACCAATTTAGAAAAATCTGTGGCCAAGGAAAGAAATTTTTCTTTTCCATTCAGTTTTGTGACTCCATATGACTGTGATGCTAGTTTGAAAGACAACCAGGCATGGAAACTGGTGGGTACTGACTGTTCTGCAAGATTCAAGGCTTTTGGTACAGCTGTCAAAGATAAAACTCATCCAACTCTGAATTGTGTGGAGGATCCTGCAGCTAAAAGATTTAGGGTGCCTTCCTCTATTGTTGCTCCATCTTCTGCTGGTTCTTTACTTTCTTGTGATGAGACCAATGGTGGCTTGGCTTGGAAGGCATCTGCAGATTACAGTAGTTCTAATGCAGATTCTGTTGCAGATGAATACAGAGAGAGTGAAGGTGCAGTGATAGGTGAAGAAGCTTCATTGGAAGAGGAAGGTTTGTGGAATGTGTATAACTGGGACCAAAGTAATATGGGCAGTATGTACTGAGAAATGTTTGAACTGTGTACCTTATTAGATTTTCTGGTATTTTTTCTTTGGAGCAGTGTTGAACTTAGAGAAATGGAGAGTAATTTGGGCCTCAAAATGACCACAGGTTACCTTTTATTGTTTTGCTTTTGAATTAAATGTGTTGTAGATTTAATATCAATGTTTTGGATCAAATTATTTGATCCGTCATCGTTTTATCGTTCTATCAAACAGTTTGATCCAAAATGTCGATATTTAAGAATCTACAATACAATTTAATCCACAAGAAAATATATAAAAAATCCTATAGACTGTGGAAAGATCATGTTGCAGACCATAGGCTAGTTTAGGGTAGCAGGTCATTTGAGGATTATTGGGCCCAATACCCCAAAACCTGAATATAGTAAAGAAAGTTTCTTAACATAAATGATAAGCTTTAATGGCAATAATGATTAGGATGATCATTTCTAATGTTAATTAGATTAAATTGATTTCAGAGATGTGATTTTTCCTCACTTCAAAGTTCAAAGTAATTGATTTTTTAAATATTTGGTAAGATTGATGGATAAGAATATGCAGTTAATAAATTATTAATTGTATGGTTAATGTTTTATATAATTATTTTAAATTTGTTAAATAAATGTTTATAGGTCAAGTTTAATTAGATAAAGCATTAAAATCTGATTGTAGAAATCTGAATTCAAATCTCAAAGGGACATCTAATATGGAATTCTAAGTTGTACCTCTTGGTCTTTCATAATTATCTTCTAGTGTGGAGGTGGTTTCTACATAAGTAGATTTCTATGTTGTGACCCCAAATATGGCTAACAAAATATATAGGATAAACGATGCTCTAATCCACCTCATTCTTATCTAGAATCTAGTGGCTATTTTGATCCCATTTAGTACTCACGCAAGCTATAGTCCTACATATTGGACTTACTATCTCCAAAGCACCACTTTTAAATCAAATTTTCTTTCTACCCTCTCATGAAACAATGATCATCAAAGCACAAGAGGGGAAATAAGATATTAGAGAGTTAGTTGCACAAGATTCAAACTTGTCTAATGAGGTTACATACCTCAGAAGTTAGAATTTGCAACTATAGAATTATCAAAATAGAAGCTAAAGATTTCCTAGGCCAAAGATAACTTGGAGATTTGAGCCAAATAATGGTGGAGTGCCCTCTCTATTTGATGGACAAAACCAAAATGACTATAGGCTACTTGGAAGAGTCAATTTGGCAAATGTTGCTCTCAATATAGTCTGCTTAACACAAGTGCACATGTGGAGACTATTTCCTCACAATATAGAATAGCATCTAATATATTTTAGAGAGAAGTGCAAAATGCAAAAGTAGTTCAAGAGCCTCGTACATCGACAAGCAATGAAATCGTGTCATTTGGCTATGAATCTACTATCATGGTAGAGAGTTTTGGGTTTCCTTATGAAGGAGACAATTAACCCAATAGCAATATAGATGAAGTGTAAGATTACCAAAAAAATCAAAAGGGCCACAATTATGCAATAAGATTAATAAACCAAGAGGTCCTCTCACTACCTCTATCCTCCCAATAACTATTATACTCCTCTTGACCTGAAGGCCAACAATAATCAATTTCCTTCTAAAGTAGTTGTGTCTTCTTCCTCAATTCTATCTTCCTAATTATTTCAAGGTAAATCCAAAATCTCATACAAAAATCGTGCCAATAGGTTGGGATTCTACATTGTAGAAGAAATAAAAAATATCAAGGAAAGTCTTCCCCTAGCCAAACTAATGAAGATGTCCAAAGTGAAACAATCTTTTCTGGGTCATCTAGTTAGTGAAACTTTAGCAAAAGGAGTCCCATTTAGAAAAAAAAAAAAAGAAAAGGAAAGGAAAAGATAAATTTATAGTACAAGCTACAAATTCTCATATAGTTATCTACAAGGATAAGATAGATTTTCCTCCATTCTTGCTAACCTTGCACATATTTGATAAGAATCTTCACAACTACTTAGTAGACTTTGGTGCATCCACCAATGTTCTGCCTTTATCTATTTCCCAATTGGTAGCATTGGAACTAGCCAAATCCTCTAAGAGGTTAACCCAACTAGACAAAATTGAAGTAAATAAGGACAGGGAACTCAACCAAATAGACATGTAGAAGATTATTGGGCGTAATACCCCAAAACATAAATAGAGTAAAGAGAACTTCTTAACATAAATTATGAGATTTATTAGCCATAATGACTAGCATGATAGATTCTAATGTTAATTATATTAAATTTATTTTATATATGTGGCATTTCCTATTATGCCCTTAATCCTAGAGTGTCTATAGGGTTTATGAGTAGTCATCTTGTACATTAACTCATAATTAAGTTATATGATTATATTATTATATTATTATTTAGGTGTTTAGGTTGTCCTAGGTGTTATATTCCAATGTCTAAGTCATCTTGGGTGATAGCCAAGGAATAATTAGGTATATACAGTAGTTAGAGGTAAGTTTATTATCATCAAATTATGATCTATTCTCAATGGAGATACTTGGAGGTTTTCCCCCTCGATGCCTGGTTTTTTATTCTTAGTTATTATCAAGTATTTGTAGAATATTTTATATTTTATTCCTCTCTAGTGTAATTTATTTCATTATAAGTGGTATCAAAGCATGATATTATCATTGTAAAGGCAAGAAACTGAGTAATTTTCTTTAGTATTGAAGGTCATTTTGAGAAGCACACATCTCTCAAATTTTGGCAAATTGCTTCTTTATTTTGGAGAGTTTTAAAGGACATATTGAGTCCACTAAATTCCAACTTTCAAATCAATTGGATCTAAATTTAGTGATTTATATTGTACATAATTAGGGTTTCAATCTATATCACTCTCAAAGCTGCAAAATATATAATTTCTTAGATATTTTTCTTAGAAAGTGAGATCGATATCCTTGTAATTTACAAGAAAACTAGTTTACTTGGATTTTATTTGTGTGATTTATTATAACATTATTTTTTCATCATTATAAGGCTTACAACAAGAATAGAAAATAATGTTGTCACACCTAGAAAATTTCTAGATAAAGATGATGTATAAATTGCGGATATTACTCCTATCATGATGAATTCAACAAAGTTAAGGAAAAAAATTAATTGGTGAAGAAGGATATGATTGAAGGAATTTCATCAATGAAGATGGAGATGATTGAAGGAATTTCATCGATGATGAAGGAGATGAGTGAAGGAATTTCATTTGAGAAGTATGAGATGATCAGAGGAATTTCATTAGATGTAGAAGGATATGACTGAATTATCAAGGAAAATGGAATACATTGTGAATATTTTGAACTATAAAGGAGAACATTCACATAAGGTGGAAGATAATGCCTCTGAGGGATATTAAATTTATGGGCTTGAATTATATTTCAAGAAGGATCAATACTTAAATAATCCTATGCCTAGGAATTTCACACCATAGTTGGATATGAGAAAGTTTGATGGTAATGATCCAACCAAGTGACTTTACCAAATGGATTTCCTATCAACAAAAGGAGGAAATTACATCCTTACACTTGGAACCAAACAACGTTATTCAATATTATTTGTTATGTGATGGAAATAAAAAAGGAGAAGAATCGTATGGTTAGTTTTTCAAGAGGAAATTGTTATGTACATTATGGAGACAATTTTATGCATACCTAATTCTGTCAACTCACTAAATTAAACCATATAGCTATAGTCAAGGCTATAGTCATCGATTTCAAACCCTATATATATAAGAGTGGAAAATGTTACAAAATAAAAATTGAAGGAATTATTTCTAGGAGGTTTAAAGGACCACATCAAATATGAGGTACATTTATTCCAATCATAACCCTTGTCTCAAGAAATACTTATGGCAAGGAAAGTTGAAAAAAATTGGCCAAAAGGTGACAATGGTTTATAAACATGAGAGAAAGAATCCCTCCTACACAATCATTTCATCAATGTACCAAGTTGACATTGCAATAAATTGAAGGAGAGAAAAAAAGATTATTTTTTAATTGTGATAGAAAATATACTTGGGGTCAAAATGTGTTGAAAACAAATTATTCTACATTGAAGGTCCAAATGAGGAAGATAAGGATGAAGACGTAATATTAGATGAAGATGAGATGAAAGAGGAATCTAGAGATACTTACCCAATCATATCTTTGTTGACCCCTTTGACATTGGATGAGTTTGGCATTGATGTCAATATGGGATTTCACCTTGATGCATATTTGAAAAGCATATAGTGTTGGTTGATATTTAATGACATTTGGTTATCATTGTCATTCTACTACTTCAACTATGTTCATCAAAGTCATACACAATGGTATTTGTGGTTTTAATATGCAAAGTGATAAAAGACATAAATTTAGGTTGTTTCAATTGGTAACCTGCCTAGCAAGTCACGAGTGCTTGAGGAAAGGTTTGAAAGAAGATTATAACATTGTTTTCATCAGCCCTTTCTAGGGTATACCGGTTCAACAAGGAAACATTGTATAATGTGGAAAGCAATGTATATTGGGCATTATGCAAAATTGTAAACTTGGTTATGTAGTAGCAAGCTTAAGGTTTTATTTTATGATATGCAACAACATGTTTCAAGGCTTTGACAATAGAAAACTTGTGGTGGTTATGAGCAGATGAAGTTTTTGGCGGTTTTGGCAGTTGAGATTTGTAAGTTTTTGTAGTTGATTCCTCTCAAGGTTTAAGGTATGGTTGTATTGTGTTTTACCAAGTTGATGATATGCTCAAGTTGACATTTGTTTTAGACAGTGAGAAAGAAAAGCTTGAGATAGCAAGATTCATATTGTTTCAATTGCTTTGATTATGTTGTTCTGAAAAAGAGGTTTCTCTCGAAACCCTATATTGAAGTCACTTGTTAAAATGTATCTTTGAATATGTAATAGTATGAATCTTGTTCTTTAAAGAAATTGCTGCAAAAAAATAGTGAATAGTTAATATATTTTGTGTTTTCTGGGTTTCAAATGTAATGAAGCCTATAGGACACAAAATGTGTTAAGGAAAAAAACTGCCATGAGCATAAGAGAAACAAAGTGACCCTTGTCCTTTACTCTTTATCTTGATTTTTGATCAATGTCAATGAGACATCATTATGTCAGTGAGGCAGTTGATAATTTGAAAAGTTAGTGAGGCTGTAGCAACATTAAACTTGCTAGTGAGGCATATTTTTGTAGCCAGTGAGGCTTTGTAATTAGTGGGTTTTGATTAATCCAGTGAGGCATTTTATTGAGTGGTTTTTTATCCTATGAGGGTTTTACAGTTATGAAAAATACTGTTATGGTTCTTTTGTGGTCCATCTGATTATTATGTTTCATGCAATTTGGTCTTGTTGCTTCCTTTATCTACTTTGCAACATTTGAGTTTTCATGTTGTTTAAGGATCTGCTATTGGCTATCATCGGTTACACTCTTGAAATTGAAAATTCAATGATTACAAAGAGATTATGTGCTTTTGAAAAACCATTGAATTGAAGTGATTATTGAAACACTGATTCACCCCCCCTCAGTGTTTCCCATACTCCAACAATCTTGTCATGTACTTTATGGATTTAGTGCCCCACAAAATCTTAAAGCGATGGATTTCCTAAAGAAAGAGAAAGTAACAATGTTGATTGACTCAAGAAACACTCACAACTTCATCTAACAAAAATTAGCTACTCATCTAAATTATTTTAATTTCCTTAATCTGGAATTCCAAGTGCAAGTTATAGATGGGAAAATTGTTAGTTGTTCATTAAAATGTTGAATAGATTTAAAAATTAGCTATGGGGGAGTATCAAATTATTTTCCCAATTTTTTCTATTCCCATGGGTGCAATAGATATAGTATTGGGAGTATAGTGGCTCACTACCATAG
Source organism: Sequoia sempervirens (assembly GCA_007258455.2). Lineage (NCBI taxonomy): Eukaryota > Viridiplantae > Streptophyta > Pinopsida > Cupressales > Cupressaceae > Sequoia > Sequoia sempervirens. The sequence goes on from VDFB02058242.1 coordinate 479,111,026, forward strand.
GAAAAATTGAGATAAAATTTTAGGAACTATTCATGAAATTTCAATCAAAAGGAAAGGCAATGAAGCTAAGAGGGTTGCATGCAAAGTCCCCACAAATGGAAATATCTCATCAAATGCAAAATTTCCAAGAAAGTATTTGATGGATTTGTGGCCCAATTTTTGTCATTAAAAACCTAAAAATCAAATGCTCCTTCCCATTCAAATCTATATTTTATTATAGATCACCAATAAGTGGTTTTTGGAGACATTCTTAAGGGATTACTTCCTAAGAAGGATCATGATAATACCATACAACTAGCTCTTGGGAGCCAACCACCCAAAATTAGGCCTTACAAGTACTCATATATAAAAAAGTGAGATTGATAATATTGTCCAAGAGATGCTCGAGTTTGGTATTATCAATCATAGCTAGAGAGCTTACTCATCTCTTGTGGTGATGGTGCCTAAGAATGATCAAAATTAGCACATGTTCCTAGACTATAGAGTGCTCAATATGTACATCAAAGATAGGTTTCCAATTCTATTAATTGATGATTTACTAAATGAATTGAATGTAGCTATATTTTAAAAACAACTAAATATTAGATTAGGTCATCACCAAATTTGATTTAAGAGGATATTCCCAAGAGAACATTTAGGACTCATTAGGGTCATTATGAGTTTCTCATGATGCCATTAGGTATTATGAATGCTCCATCTACATTTCAAAGCTTAATGAATTCCATAATTATGAAAAAATTGAGGAATTTTTATTAGTGTTATTTGATGACATATTGATTTATAGCAAGACATGGGAAGAACATTTAGACCATGTAGATCAAGAATTACAAGATCTAAAAAATCACAAGATATATTATATTCCTTCCATGTGTGCCTTTGATCTCAAAGAGGTGGAGTACATGGGAAACATAGTGTCACATGAATGAATTAAGGCTAATCCTAATAAAATTAAGGTGATCATAGAATGGACATTCCAAAAACTTTTAAAAATGAGGTGTTTCCTAGGACTCACTATATACTATAGGAGATTCCTGAAAACTATGGTCATATAACAACACCCCTCGTAAATATATTAAAGAAGGGATATTTTTAATGGAATAAGTTAGATAATACAACATTTGATAAATTGAAGGATGCTTTGTTTTCCACGCCTCTTCTATCATCTCCAAACTTCACCAAGGATTTTGTGGTGGAATATGATTCATTAGGTAATTAAATAGGTGCAATTATAATATAGGAGGGTCAACCCATTACTTTTGAGAGTCATCAATTAAAGGTTAAGAATCAAATAAAACCCATTTATGAGAAGGAAATGCTAGCTATTAATCATGTAGTATAGTGGAGGCCATATATAATGGGTAGACACTTCAAATTTAAGATTGATCATGATAGCCTAGAATATTTTTTGGAGCAAAAATTATCTTTTAAAGAGAAAAAAATTGGATTACTAATATGTTGGGATATGAATGGGAGATTGCATATAATAAATGGGAGGATAATATTATGTAATATATATTATCTAGTGAGGATGAAAAGGATGAGGCATGAGTGTGCAATTTTAATATTACAAGAATACTAGGTGGAAGAAGCAAAAGTAGAAGAGCATAATTATGTTTCCACAAGGAATATAATTCAACACTTGTAAATTGATCCTAGAAGTTCGAATAATTTTTTTGGAAGGGAGATAATTCTTGGTATAAAGAGTGATTATATCTATACAAGAATTACACTCTCAAACTTAATATTCTAAAAGAGATTCATGGTTCTCCAATTGGGGGGTCATTTAGAATTTTTAAAGACATATATAAAATCAATAAAGATTTATTTTGTGAAGGACTTAAAGGTAATGTTCAACAATTTATGGAACAATGTTTGGTATGTTGGAAAAACAAAGAAGATTGATTATCTCTATAGCTTTGTGTTGTCATTGATGTCACCATGATGTGTTTACAAGTTTAAGGTTGTGCCTGATCTAGTATTTTGGTCCGGTATCTAAACTGGTATTCGAGCTACTTCCTCTGGTATTCTAGTCTGCACTCCTCCACAGTTGACAGTTGTTGCTTATGGTTTTGAGAAATTGCTTATGGTTGTTGAAGGCATACATGATCAGAATATTACGTGCTCTAGTGCTTGTACAACGTTGTGGCAACCAAAAAAATGTTAATTGTTTTTGCTTGAAGTCTATCCCTGGCCGACTTCTTGGGGTAATTATAATGTGGTGAATTAATTTTGCTACACAGATATATGTGTGACCAATTGTAGATCTATGACAACATAAGGTAGCGCGCAGAAAGTTTGAATTACTTTCTTGGAAATATTTTATGAATATTTGGGGCCGACATTTGGTATTTTTGGTAAATATGAAGTGCATCCAATTGGGCTGACCTAATTGATGCTTGCAGATAGATCGAGTATATATATGTGAATGTTGAATAGGTTTTGGGATGAGAAAGAAGAGTGGGTGAGTAAGAAGTGTGATTGATGAAGCAGTAGAAATTGTGAAAGTGAGTGAATATAATGAAGTGTGTCAAGTCAGTGTATTGAGCATCACCGGAACTGTATCAACACTTGTTAGGTGCATTATCCTCAGTTCATTTTGGCTATAAAACCCATTTTGTTCTATAAATATTTTGTAGGAAGTGAGCCTCTCTATAAGCAGTGAGCTTTTGTATTTGGAAAGTGAGTCCTTTCTGGGCAGTGAACCCTAGACAGTGAGCCTTACCTTTTTTTGTTCTAGAACTACTTTATATTGTGAGCTAATTCTCACCGTGGTTTTTCCCTCCTTGGGTTTTCCATGTAAAATTTGGTGTTCAGTGTGCTATTTTACTTTTTGATTTTTGTATCTCATGCTTATGCTTAATATCAAAATAGTGTGATTGTGGAATTGATATGTGTTGAAGTTTTTAATTTGATTTGTGTGACAACTGATTGACCCCCCTCTCAATTATCCTACATCTTTTAACATGGTATGTAAAAGAAATAAAGGGGTGACAATTAAGATACTTGATCTTTTACAACCCTTATTTATTCCTAGCTAATATTCAAAAGAGGTGTCCATGGATTTCATCATAAGTCTTCTAAGATATAAAAGTAAGAATATCATTATGGTAGTGGTGGATCACCTCATTAAATATACCTATTTTCTCAAATTATCTCATCCTATTACAAATATAATGGAAAAATATTTTTTGGAGAATATACAAAAGCTACATGTTACACCTAGGGTTATTTCCATTAATCATGATCTTATCATCATTAGTAACTTGTTTGGGTACTCAATTGGCTCATAGATCTTCATACCATTCTCAATTTTATGGGAAAAATAAGGTTTTTAATAAGTTATTGGAAGGATATCTGTGTTGCTTCACTTTAAATAAACAGTCTCAATGGGTAGATTGGCTACCACGAGTAGAATAATGGCATAAAAGTTCCTTCCATAGCTCATAAAATGTCTCCATTTATAGAAATATATGGATACCATCCTCCATCCATCACATCATTATTGAGGGTGACACCAAGAGTTCAAGATATTGAAGACCACATGCATCATTAACAAGTACTTTTAGGACTCAAGGGGATTTTTTCCATGAAACATGAATGATGCAACAAGTTGACCAACACCATAGTGAAAGGAGTTTTAAATTTGGGGACTAGGTTTAATTGAAATTACAGTCGTATAAGGAAATTCCACTAAAGAAATAAATAAAAATAAAAATTTATCCCCAAAATATAAGAAGTGTCACCTACAAGCTTGAGTTACCTCCAACAACATAGATACATCAATTTTTTCATGTTTCTTATTTAAACAAAGTGATTGGGAATTATGTCCCTACATAGATAGCATTACCAAATCTAGATGAAGAAGGAAGAATCACATTGGAGTTGGATTTAATTCTTTACAAAAGTAGAAAGAAGCTAAGGACTACAACACTCTTCAATTATCTCATTTAGTGGAAGAATTGACTAGTTGAATATGCCACATGGGAGGATGAATATTTCATCCAAAAGCATAGAAACTTAATTATTATTGATAATAATTCTTATTTAAAGAGGGGGTATACAATACCATTAATCCAAGAGTGTGCATAGGGTTATGAGTAGCTGGATATGCAGAAGTTTGATGGAAAGGATCCAACCAACTAGCTTTTCCAAATGGAGCAATTCTTTGATATTCACCATGTTCCCTATCAAAAAGGTGGTAATACCATAATTATACTTAAACTAGACCAATTTGTTTGGCTCTAATTGGTTGTGTGAATAAAATAAAAATAAGGGTTGTGTGGTCAGATGGTCAATTTTTCAAGAGGAGCTATCGAGACAAATTTATGGATAACTACTTTTGGAAACACACTAAATTAAAGAAAAAAGGTATAGTCATTGACTATACTCATCACTTTTAAACTATTTTTAAGAGTGGATAATATTTATAGAATAAAATTAGGATGGATTATTTCTAGGAGGTTTAAAGGACCACATTAAATAAGAGGTATGCTCATTCCATCCATAGTCCTTGTCCCAAAAAATACTTAATGGAAAGGAAAATTGAGGATTTTTTGTGTCAATAGGTGACAATGGGTTGTAAACATAAGAGAAAGGAGACCTACTACACAATAATTGAATTGGCCTACTACATTGACTCTAAAAAAAATGAAAAGAAGAGAGAAAAGGGTTATGTTTTAGTTGTGATAAAAAATAAAGTTGGGGTCATAAATGTGTTGAAAATAATTATTCTACAATAAAGGTCCAGATGAGGAAGAAGAGGAGGAAGAGGTCATCTTAGATGGAGGAGATGAGATGGAATTAGAACTATGATTATTTTTTGAAGAAGGAGCAACCACATTGACATGAGAAGGAGAATCAATTCTTTTATAAGAATGTATATCCTTTTTGAGTGTTGAGATGTTGAGATGAGGATGGTCAATCTTAGATTCAATTGAAATATGAAGGGTGAAATATAGAGCCGCAAACATATATTTTCATGAACTTCTATATTTAGTGTACCAAAAGCTCTTAAATTGGCGAGTTTCCTAAGGAAATAGATATTAACACCATTGATTGAATAAAGAAACACTCAAAAATTTATTAAATAAAACTTAGCTAATCACCTAAATTTTTGATTTAGCTTTCTCCTAAATTCCAATTCCAAACTATAGATGTGGGTACTATTAGTTCTTTAGGAAAATGTCATAATGTTAAATTAACTATGATGTAGGATCAACTTAATTCCCATAATTTGTTATTCCCATATGTGTGACATATATAATATTGGGAGTATAGTGGCTCACAACTTTAGGAAAAACTCAGGTTGACTTTCAAGAGTTATTAATTGGATTTCACTTAGAAGGAAATATCATGGATTTAAGAGGGTTGCATGCAAAGTCCCCAAATGGTAAGATCTCATCAAATGTAAAATTTTATTAACAAAGGAGTTAATGGATTTTTGGCCCAATTATCTTATCAATCAAATGCTTCTACCCATCCAAAGCTCTTATTTTTCCCCATAATATTTAGGGAGGAGAGAATATTGAGCATTGCCAAGTTTTAGAATTTTAGAGTTTCTCATTCAATAATATATTTTTCCTAACCCCAACTCTAATTGTTATTCATTTTCTATCTTTTAGAGTTGAAGTTTTAGACTTATCATTATTTAAGTACTTTGGGTATTAGTTATCTAGTTAACCTAATCCTCAACCCCTAAGGCTTCCCTTTGTATTATCTTTTAGAGTCAAATTTTTGGGCCTATCCATATTTTTTCATTGTGGTATGATATCCTTGGTATCTCAAGTCGCCACATCCTAATTCTTTTATATTTATGACTTTCAAAATTAGAGATGTAAAAATACCTTTAATGGAATACCTTTTGGGATATGATATGGAGTACTCTTGACCTCTAAATCTTGACCTTTTTCCTTATATATTCTTTCAAATTTATACTTGTGAAGTTTCTTCTTCCATCTTCCCTTGGGTAGAAGTTAAGAGTTCTTCTAGATGCCCGACTCTCAATCCCTTTCACTATGCATTTTTTGTAGTTAGATTTTTTACCATATTTTTCTTGGTATTCCTTATG